>JAKTPF010000016.1:0-314290 GCA_030557475.1 Wenyingozyma nanaspora | reverse complement strand
TATGCACCTACCGTGGACAAGCTAGTAGTGGTTGTAGCACCTTTGGTTGTTGCAGCGGATGAAGATGATGTTGTAACTTTGGTGGACGAAGTAGTAGCTCCAGTTGAGGTTGATGTGCCCGAAGTACTGCTAGATATATCCCAGCAATAGATAGGTGCTTCATCTTGCGAGTTTCCGTTATTATCCGATACACATCCAATAGTATAGTCGTAGCTTGATGGATAACTCCAGCTCGATTCTCCCGTGCTTGATGCCCCTTCTGAAAACCAATCATATTGGATTTGATAACTCTCCATACATACAGAGTTACCGGATGTCGTACCGTACACTGCAATAGTAGCATACCAGTCCGCTGGGTTATCAATCTTGTAGATCTTGTCATTCAATGAATATAACACGTATGTTGAAGCGTCTGGCGAGTCGACTCCAATGATCTTTAATTCTCCCAAGTCGGAAATATCTAGTGTCGTATCCTCACTTGAAAAATGAATTGTAACTTCGTAAGATGCACCATCATCCAATGCAATGACATTGGTTACTTCTATAGTAGCTGGTGGAATATCCGAAACGTACTCAAAATTTAAATCTGGGCATGAAGCGTAAATATTTCCAGTGGGAATTGTGGAACCTGTAGTGTGCCCCGCGGAAACGAGATTGCAGGATGAACCTGAATTTTGAGAAGTCGTGGAGACAGACGAGGTCGATGTGGCCGATGCTGTCGTTTTTGCGTTTCCTGTTGAAGTGAAAGAACTTGATACCTTTGATGAAGTAGATGTGGAAGTGACCTTTGTTGAGGTGCTTGAAGTGGAAGTGGTGGTAGAGCTTGGAACACATTGATGATAAGCATCGTTCTGAGATGAACAGTAACATCCGTCAACACAGTCGGTTGCTCCAGTGTATGACGATCCACCACACTGGCCATAACTTGACACCTTAGACGTAGTAGATGTCGTCTTGGCTGTAGTCTTGGTCGTGGAAGTGGTAGTAGAGCTTGGAACACATTGATGATAAGCAGCGTTCTGAGATAAACAGTAACATCCGTCAACACAGTCGGTTGCTCCAGTGTATGACGATCCACCACACTGGCCATAACTTGACACCTTAGACGTAGTAGATGTCGTCTTGGCTGTAGTCTTGGTCGTGGAAGTGGTAGTAGAGCTTGGAACACATTGATGATAAGCAGCGTTCTGAGATAAACAGTAACATCCGTCAACACAGTCGGTTGCTCCAGTGTATGACGATCCACCACACTGGCCATAACTTGACACCTTAGACGTAGTAGATGTCGTCTTGGCTGTAGTCTTGGTCGTGGAAGTGGTAGTAGAGCTTGGAACACATTGATGATAAGCAGCGTTCTGAGATGAACAGTAACATCCGTCAACACAGTCGGTTGCTCCAGTGTATGACGATCCACCACACTGGCCATAACTTGACACCTTAGACGTAGTAGATGTCGTCTTAGCTGTAGTCTTGGTCGTGGAAGTGGTAGTAGAGCTTGGAACACATTGATGATAAGCAGCGTTTTGAGATAAACAGTAACATCCGTCAACACAGTCGGTTGCTCCAGTGTATGACGATCCACCACACTGGCCATAACTTGTCACCTTGGACGTAGTCTTTGCTGTTGTCTTCGCATTAGCAGTGGTAGTAGCTTTAGTAGTACTACTTGGAACACACTGATGATAAGATTCGTCTTGGGATGAACAGTAGCAACCTTCGACACATTGACTTGGCCCAGTGTAAGATAAGCCTCCACACTGGCCATAACTTGTGACTTGCATAGAAGCACTAACTAGAAACGCTTGTAATAGCAAGTAAATGCATAGCAGATCGAACTTGATTAGCATTTTCTATTGAGCGGAATTCTTTATTTTTTTCAATTTATCTTGATACAAATATGAGTTTGAGCTGAAAAATGTAATTTGAAAGGGAAAAAGAATTAGAACCTTTTTCAGATGTTAGTAAGTTTTTTATTGCGTAATATGAATAGGAGGAGATACATACAACGATGTAGAGATGAAAAACAGATTTTTAATAATCTATAAGTTTAGTTTAATATCAATAATATGATGAAGTAATACAGTATTGAAGTGAATGAATCAAAGAGCAAAGAAATAAAAAAAAGATTTGAAAAACTGGCTATAGGAAAAGCTAAGTACCTTAAAAATTTGAGTTCCTTAGCTGAAAAAGAAAGCACAGAGGGTTAAGTGACTGAACAATCTAATAATCTTTTATACAAACAGATTGCAACCTCATGCAAAGATTCAGGATGTGATTGTCTGTATGCAAAGGAAGAAGAATAGAGTTGAACAGTGCCGGGGAGAGCGGAGCAGAAGTATGGGCACTTGTCAATCGTTACAGCGCTCTTCAAAGCTGCTACTAAAAGAAAATTTGGCAAACACACAATTTAGACGATCAGCTGTTTAGCACAGAAGACTTAGTGCATTGAGCATAAATCTAACATAGAAGTGCGGCTTTTATGTTCTATGCAAAGACTGCAGTGCTTTCGACAATTCCAGTTCTTCACTTGATTCTCTGCGGAAAGCGAACACGCAACATAATGCAGGTAATATGGTACATATCAAATTTCAGGTCGCTTTATCGTCTTTTACCAAAGTTTGATATAATGTCCTTTCATTCATTTGTATTGGTTTCAATAGCATCTGGGATTAGAAGCTCCCAGTAAAATGCAGACTAATAAACAATAATTACAATAATTACTGTAAGCTCTGAGAAAAAAAAGCTAAATACACGCTAAAACATGCAGTTCAGTTCACATAAGTAGATTGGAAGCTTTGAGATCCGGCTCGCTATTGCTTGGTTTTTCTGGCTGCATTGCACAATAGTTACTGGAGAATCTGAACTTGCATGTTCTTTATTCAATAGAAACTATTGTGTTCATTACAAGCATGATTCAATAGAGGGTAGAAGCGGTTGACAATAGTCTTCATCCGACCTTCTAGAAGTTCTACAAGCAAACCTGTGACGGATAACCATTGAGGGGCTTTTGATAGTCAAGTAGGAAGAAAAATATAGAGAACCTGGATGATTTGCTCGTAATGAGTCAGCAGGTTGTTTACTGAGCTTTTTTTTAAAACATTTCGTAAATGCAATTGGCTATCTGTCTGATGACTGGAAGCGTCCAGTCTCAAACAGAGACTAAGAAGAAATACTGAGAGAATCGTTAGAGAGTGTGTTTCAGCGTAACAGATGCAGTTCGTCAAACATCTAAACAATCACTTCTTCGAATTTTTCAAACATCTCACTTGAACACAGTGCATTATAACTCTTGCATTTGATTCCCAGAAAGGCCTATTTAAAGATTTGAGATTGTTTGTACTTCCCGCAAGTCTACTATTCCACATAGGCACATAGGTCTGCCAATCGACTCACCTTTGTAAACCCCAACCTCTGAGTAATGCGTAATCAAATTAATCGCTCTTTTTTATGATATACATGTGCCCCATTTATCAAGATGTGCTCACCTAGACGATTAAACTTTCAAACATGGCTCATAACACAGATAATCCTTTATGTCTTACTCAGCTGCAAAAAAAAGTACTGTACCAAAAAAAGAAAAGAGTTGAGCATGCAGAAGAAGAAGTGGGCATAAACCTTTTGCATGACTCTCGCTAGCTTAGATCTAACCATCGAATAGCAGTCGTTCTGAAGACTTGGCTTCTGTATTGTTAAGTTTCTAATGTATTGTTCAGTTTCTGGTGGAATAAGGGGAAATGTAATTCGGTAGAGGCGATTCAATATTTACGAGCAGATTATATACTGAAAGTAAGTAGAACACTATCAATGATAGAAAGCGGTAGTTCAACTAGGGACCCATATGCGGAACTGTTACTTTTTAAAGGTACGAAATATTTAGATCCTAACTACAAAGCAACTATTCATATATGCAAAATTTCTTGTATGCATATCCTGGTATGTATATACCTGATATGAAAACATTTGCTGTAAAAAAGAAAAGCTTTAATCAAAGACTGTAAGAATATCAGCAAAATAATGTTAAGAAACTTCCGCGGGTCTCTTGCAAGCCACAGAAACGCTTTTAGATTCTTCTCTGCTGTTTGTGTGGGCTCTAAAAGTACAGCAACCACAGACACATGGTCGTATCGTGGGCAAAGAATAAGAAGTGAGTTTGCGATCTTAGCGCTCTTAGCAGAGGCTCTAGGAACCAACTATTATTGTTTATTGTTCATATGTTCGTTTACCGATTTCTGGTTGTTTGACGTCCGTGCTGCTCTCTGAGAACGTACATACAAAAACAATAGTTTCAGAAAGGTACATGTTTGATTTCTTTTTTCTTCTTCTTTTGAAAGCGATGGGCCTCAAAAACGGTTTACCCTTTCTGGAAATAGATGTTGGTCATCTATGCAGTCATTTAGGTCCAACTTACGTATATGGTATATTTTTTATGAGGGGTAGTTTGTTTAAGAAAAGTATGAATGGTTTACAAAGACAAAAATCTGATGAACAAATCAAATTGGTTTCGATAGTAACATTGTCAGATAAAAGTTCCATGTTGCAAAGTAATTACCGCAAACAAAAAAAAAGTTTGGGCGATGATATAAAGACTGTAATAACTTTAGTTTTATCGTTATATTATTGTACAAATCAGTAATTGCCTGTGGCTACAACGGGAAGGATCTGTTTAGTCATTTGTCTTCTCCTGGAGGGCTTTATTTAATTTGTGTTTCTGCTAATGACTCAAAAGGAAAAGATAATTTTTTTTGTCCCTTTGTGACCTTGCTCACAACCATTTACAATGTAATATAAAGTTTTTTTTGACTTCGGTAATTTTAAAATTGAATCGGCCTATCGCTGAATCATTTTTTTCTTTTATGAAAACTGCAGATAGAGCAGAGTGGGAGCTATTGCCAAGTTTACTACTGACAAACATAGTAGTTTTAATAATAGATCTTGCTACATAAGTCGGATTACAAAGGCCCAATTTACGTATTGTTTAATAAAATTGTCATCGATTACGCTAAACTGAAACATAAAAAAAATGTGCTGGTTTTACGGGATACAATGCTGTATTATTCAGTTAATAATAGAAGCACCACATTCTTGAAACCAATATTTATCTGTCCAAAACGTATCAACAACTAGCTCAGATTAGGCACCAAAGGGAAGTAAAACCAAAGGAAAGGCCCCTAAACTAATAGGCGGCTTAACCCATACTGCAAGCAGCATCATGCTCTACTTTCCAATGATCCATTTTGAACTCACCAATTGCCAAATTTTTGGAGGGAACTTTCGATATTTAAACGAAGAAAATAAATAGTATAAAAATAGTGTAACTCAATTCTTCATAAAATTTTTTTTTCTAGAGGTGGTTTTTTTCCCAGATCTGCCATTTCGCATCGGGTGAAAAGAGGCTTGATGCTAATAACTGTACTTAACTACACTACCATTTTGTGACTAAGTTCTACGCTAATAATAAATTTAACATATTATGTTTCTATATACTCAAAACAGGATACTAACAGAGAGAAGAAGTACAGTAACAAAAAGCATGATTTTAGAAGCCCACCAGTAATGCTGGACCACAAACGGGCAAAGCTTGTAATCAAATTCCCAATTCCTAGTATTCTCGTTGTAATGTCCAGTGAAAATACCCGTATTACCTCCAAAATCACCCATTATTGCTCTAACTGTAATCTCATGAACATGTCTTGCGTGCTTGATTTCTTTGTCCGCTTCCCAATATCCAGTATTTGGATCCATGTTGTAGAAATTTTCACAACCTTCATGATCATGTCCAGTTAAAATAGCACCAGGTTTGTCGTTGTGGAAAACGGCATTCAATACTTTTTGTGATGTGCCTTCCAGCATGTGATTTGTAGATTTAAGTAGACCAATTCTATAATCAGCTCCAAGACAAGTCTCGTTCGTGTAGTATTCGATTTTTGGTCCATCTACACATAAACCTTCTTTTTTGTAGAGTGGAACGTGTGTCATTAAAATGGTGGAGCCATTATATGGCCTATCCTGCAAAACCTCCAGAAACTGGTGGGTATATTCTTGAAATTCAGGTTGTAGTAAAGGTCCATCCAATGCTAATGAGTTTAAAACAACTATCCTCCATGCATAATCTGTATCGTTGTCATATTCAATCCAAAAATTCTCTTTGCCAAATAAAACATTCCATCTAGCCATATGTTGATATGTTGTATCACCGTATCCAATATCATGGTTACCTGTAATGTTGATGAATAAAGGTTCTCCCTGTATCTTGGAGGAAGTCCAATCGTAAACATTTTCGTAATGATAGTAATCGGGATTTTTAAAGTAGCCGTTATCTAACGATTTTTTGAACCAATTCATATACTTAACCCATTCAACATCCTCATGTTTAGCAATAAAATCTAACTCAGCAAAGCCATGCTCCTCTGGCCTGGGAAATAATCTGGTCATAAGTCTGCGAGTTCTGTTATAAAACTCGCTATCACCAATCCACTGAGATGAAAACAAGTCTCCCATTACTCCAACATGTGTTGGCTGTAGCCTTTTTTTCATCACGTTGTAAATATGACCAAGATAGTAGTCATTGCCATAGTTATCCAACCTCTTCATATATTTTGTTGAGGGCCAGTTGCCGTTTATCTGAGGATCACCAATTGCTAATAACCTGATATCAGCAGGCTCTTGAGGCTGCAAGGATAGGTCTTCTTCAAGAAAATATCTATCATAGAGATCGCCAATATAAGGGGTCTTCAAAATTTTTTGTGCTATAGGATGAAGCCCTTCATGGTTTTTGTAGTTATAATTCCATGAACATTGCTGTGGGTTTAAACTTGGGTATGTGTATATGAAAACATGAAGGCCGATCGTGATCAGCATCACAAATGCCGTAAACCACTTCAAGCCCTTACTAGTCATTTCAAACACACCTAGATACACTTTCCAGGTCTGGCAACGATGATTCTTGCAATCTGTTATGATAAGCCAATACACACGGAGTTATTCATGCTTGCTTATATTTGTTTGTTTTCATTTACACTTCGCAACGGCTTTCATTTTTCAGTCGAGGCTTTTTTCTTTATGTGTATATTACAATTACAGCAGTATTCATGTTCTTGAATTTTTGTTTTATAGTTTTAATACATAGTAAAAATACAGACAAGGAAAAGGATTGAAGATCGGAGGAGACAGAAAAAGCAAATTCGGTACAGAAACAAAAAGACATGCAAGTTAGTCAACGACCATAAGCAGTATAGCCACGGTTGGCTTGTCCATAATGAGTTTGAGCACCATAATTAGTATAACCACCAGCAGCAGGACCTGACTGCTTTCTAGAGTTGGCAACAGCTGTCTTGAAACCATTACATAACGACGTCACATCAGGATATACATTGTTTCTAAATGAGTAACCGTTTGGCAAAGCTTTCACGTTCCAAGTTATCATCTCTGAACTTGGGGAAGTCTTGAATAAAAGATAGAACCAACCTGGAGCTTTGTGATTCAAACAGAAACTGTAGCAGGATCTAGATTTATTAGCTTCGGAATAACGCGTTAACCAATCTTTGACTTCTTGTAATGGGCCAGCTCTGAATTTTTCATGATTTATCATTTGTTCAACTTTAGCGAAAGTCTCTTGTATGTGATTTACAATTAACTCGTCCAGGTCATGGTATTTATAGTCGCCTACCAATAATGTCTTACCAATAGAGTATTCATTGCGCTTATTTTTTTCAACCACATCAATATGTTGATATAATTGATTTTCTACTTTCCAAGTAATTGTGATATGGTCATTACCTTTTGAAGATGGTCTAATGACAAAATCACCATTTTCTCGTGAAGCTAAATATTGCTCAGCTTGTCTAGCATCAAAGTTTTGAAAGGCTGGGTGTTTAATAATCCTCTTTGAACGCTGTTCTTGCTGAGTCTTATCAATCTCCGCTTGTCTGTCATTTTTTTCAGCTTGTGTATCCCAGAGGCCTTGACGTTTTCTTTCCATCGTTCTGGTCTTTGCTTGTGCAATGTCTTCTTTCAAAATTGATAGTTCACAGCGGAAATTAGCAAAATCGATCGACTTAATCACAGCTTGAATGGCTTGTCCGATTTGATATTTTGAAAGAATATTTGTTTGGTCATTATATGGTACCATGTTAGCTCTTGATATATTACCAGTCACTCCCGATTGAGTAGAAACCATAATAAATCTATTGTCAACTCTCTGGACAATAACTGGAATCAAAGCACCAACGGCAAAAGACTCTTTTTGTTCATTTGTCAGGATAAAAAAGATTTGCTCTTCAGATAATATGCGGAACTTTTTTCTTAGTTCTTCGTAATTCTCCTTCAGTTCAGCTTTGATCAATTCCAACGTAACTCGTTTTCTGTGACCATGTTGCTCTAGTTGGTCGGCATAGCGATCAAGTAATAAATCGTCTAATTTTTCGACACCTTCGGCATATAAGGCACCAATAACACCACCTTCTTCTTCTTCAGCTTCAGCTTTATCCTCCTCGGTTAGATCCAAAGCGTCTGCCGCCATTTTTCTAGCCAGTTCGTAATCTTCGGGGTGGATTCTGGTGGCATCCAAAGGCTCGGTATCTTTGTCATAACGGTCGGGTAACGGAATTTCTAAAAAGGATGCACAGTTGATGAAAACATTCTTAGTAGTTAACTCATTCAAAATCAAATCTTCACGCTTAAGTAAGGATCCACCATTTGATTCAATGTTCTTGATTAGACTCATTGCTTTTCTTGGACCAAAGCCAGCAACATACTGTAACATAGTTGATAAGTAGGTGGATCTAATAGCATCATTGATTTTAACACCAACTAGACATGTCATGTCAACAAAGCATGTCTCAACGACTTGACTCAATCTTTCGGCCGATAAATAATTTTGGTATTTGTGAATGGATACCGAAGACACAGCATCGCCGAGTGACATGTATTCAAGTAATGGAGATTGCACATATCTAGCAATCCCAATGACAAACCTAGCAACAATGGGCTTATCAGAAAATTCAAGTTGAGCTCTAGTGGAATGCTCAAACAGTCTGGCGGTTTCATTGTGAACCCAAATACACGGTAATGGAACATTTTGATCAGCTTCTTCATATGAATCATCAGTTGGAACAACCAATTTATGTTCTTCAATAATGGCTTTAATGCGATGAAACAATGGGTTGGTACTGACAGTATAACCAGACAGCGCAATTACTTCTGGTTTGAATTTTCTAATAATTTGCAGCAGCTGAGTTTCAAATTGCTCACTTTTGAAAGCAACTTCAAACTTGATATGATCAGCAATGGTACCATCGAAGTCTAACGCAATCGCAATAACAGCAGCATCTTTTTTACCGTCACCATTGGAAATGGCAAGTACCTTTGGAATGGTACCATTGTTACTTGGTATTGGATGAAATGGAGTTTGATCCACTTTATCAACAAATCTGTCTCTGACTTGAAAAAATAACAAGCGCTCACTAGTAGCTCTAATCTTTTCTTTCACATCCAACACAATTTGAGGTAATAACTTCTTCAAAGCAATATCTAAGGCTTCACGACGTAAATTGTTCCAAGAAACACTAATATCAGAAGTACCATCAGAAGATAATGATTTAAACAAATGTGTCGTAAAAAGGTCTTGAGAACTCTTCAAGCCAATATTGATGATGACAAAGCCCAACGATTCAGCCTCTAGCATTCTTAGGAACATATCAGGTTGACTTTGGAAAGTGGATATTGGCCTATTGATAGCATATTTGAAATCAGCATAGGGACTATTGTTATTAATCTTTATTCTACCCTTCTCGGTTAACTTGATGTCAAGTGTCGAGTAGTTTTGCAAGACAACTCTCAATGTAGATCTAAGTTTAGGGATATGAGCAAGTTGTTCGGCAAGTGTGTATTTGACCGCATCCATTGCTTTAGATGGAGCATCAAAGATCTTGCTTTTACCAATGTAATCCTTGATTTTATCTTCGTATGCAACAGTCTCATCTTCAACTGAGAAAACAGGCTGATCAGAATTAATATTTTCAGTTATCTTAATAGAATCCATGCCGACCGCTTTGACAACGTCATACAAGGGATCGGTCTTGACTCTGTCGAAGGAAGCATATTTAGCATGTTGCTTAGCCTTTGTTTCAGAAGATGCACTATGCAATTCCCTAAGTTCTATACTGTAAGTAAAAGAGACATAGTCATGCAAGTCTTGCAAATCAACAACGTTTTTGGCGGTTCTTATACATTCGTCGTAAATGGCATCTTCAACGTTTAACGAACTGAAAATCTTGACAATCATGTTTTTCTTGTCTAAAAAGGTGTGAAAATCAATATCTAATTGAACAATTCTCCATAAGTCATTTTCATTCAATAACTTTTCCATTCTTGCATTTTCCAAATTTGGATCACGATACAATGTGTAATCTTTACGGCAATTCCAAATGGTTGGAACTTCCAAATTATCCCTAGAAACAAAATTAACAATATCACGTACTGCTTGTTTGAAAGGAGCAACAAGATTATCTTTGTTTACAAAAGATGCTTGCTTTTCTTCGTATAAGACATCGGCAACCCAATCTTGTTTTTCTTTAAAGTCGTCTTCATCTAAATCATAATTCTTGATTGATTCACGGTACGATTGGTAACGCTCTGGAATATCGGTAATTCTGATTTCATTATCTTTATCGGTTAACAAATGTGATTTCAGTTCTTCGTATTCAAAAACATCATTCAATGCTTTTGGCTCTTTGGAACGAACTGCTTTTTTAATTAAATATCCATCCTCATCGTATTCATCTTCTGCATCATCTTGGTCATCATCCGAATCTTCCATATCGTTCGCTTCTAATGCCCACGCATAATCTTCCCCATTTCCAAAAATTTCATACAATTCATCTAATTTATCTTGATCAATCTGAGAATTTGCAGTGTAATTGTTATTTCTATTCTGTGCTTTAGCTGAACGCATACGGGCAATTTTTTCATCCTTGTCTTCATCATCGTCAAATTCATCGTCCTCAATAAAATCTTCAAACTCATCAACTGTTTGTCGCTGTTGTTGCCTTTGTCTTGATAAAGCCATCAAATCGTCGTCATCATCATCGCCCTCGGCATCATCTTCATCTCCAAGCTCTTCATCACCTTCTTCATCCGAAAACATGTCATGCAAACCGTTTCCTGATCTTGGAGCAGTTGAATCTTCGTCGTCATCGCCATCAGCACCTCTTTTAAGACGTTTAAATTTAGATTTATCTGCTAAATGAGCAGGTAAAGCACCTGCATTTTCTCTAACTAGTTCCAAATCATCTTCATCTAATTCTTCTTCTTCGACTCTTCTTTCGGCACGTCTCTTTTTATGTTTCTTTCTGCGTTTTTTCTCAGACTCGTCATCTTCATTGTCAGAAACAATAAAGCCTTCGGCAACTTTCCGTTGAGCTTCTTCATCATCATCATCATCATCATCTTCCTCTGAGGAATCAGTAACTTTGCTTTCATTGTTATTGTCTTCATCTTCATCGTCTACTTCATCATCATCATCATCTAGTTCTGCCTCATTGTCAATAAAATCTTTTGAGCTTGAAGCGATTCCCCTTTTGTCGCTCTGAAGCTCAGAGTCGTTTCCTGAAGGAGCAGTTGACATGATTACTTTCAATGTGTTTGAATTGTCAATCGACGCTTTGGTGCTGTTTTTTCTGTTGAAACTCTCTGAAAAAATAGAGCTCTAAGAAGCCAATCAATTGAGTAGCAGCAAAAAAGCCGTCTGATTCAGCTTATGCAATAACAACAAACCAAAGAAGGAGTGACTTAATGTTCAAGGTAGAATATATCCCAAAGAGATATTTCACTTCATCTGTCTTTTACATTATGAGCCTTTATTAAACAAAACCAACGATGGCTATTTTTTCCAAGGTGAGGCGGGTAAGTGCTCATACCTCAGACTGAGGAGTTTATACAGCAACTAAAAGCGCGGGTGCATCTGCAGCTCATATCAAAAGGGTTTCTTCCAGTCTAATTCAAGACAAAGCACAGTATATAGAGTAGATTCAGATTTAAAATATATATGATTGGGTTGCTATAATCCGGAAACAAATCTATAAGTGACTCGCAGGGTCCCCATATAATTACTGAGTATCTCAAAGTTTAGCTTGAAGAACAGTCTGAAAGAAAAGAACTATTGACTAAGATGATGAGTGAAGTCATTTTATACACCCTTGATATATATATATATATATATGTTAAGTATTATACAAGTTTTCGGTATGCTATTAGTATGGGCTATCGCAGTAGCAGTACCACTACTGCTACATGTTTTTAGTGATATTATCGTAATGACGATTAAGTTTAGCATTGAACTGTTTATTTTTTTCGTTAATATGTCCAATATTTCCATCACTTGCTGTATCTTTATCATCTGTTCTTCTTCTTTTAAGTTTCCTATCGTCAGATCTTGATATGTTGTCAATCAGTTTATGCATGTTCGCCTTTGTAATCTTATCTTTCTTATTGTTCGAATCAATAACAAATTGTTCCATTAATTTTGTATCATTTTTTGTATCATTCAGATCAAACCCAAGACTTTTTTTATATTCCAAGAACTTCTTTTTTTGGTTAGAGTACCCTTCTGTATCCACCTCTAATTCCCTAAGCTCTTTCCTATAAGTCTGTTCAGCTAATTGCTTATAGCTCTGAAAACCAGATTTATCTTTGAGCTTGGGTTTTTGCTTTTCATCCCATTTCTCCACTTGTTCAACAGTCCATTTCCAAGCATCTTTCCTATCATAATCTTCAGCGCTTGAGCTTGCTTCCAACTTGTCCAACTCCTCTTGTGCCTTAGATTGACGATCATTCAATCTTTCCAAAAGCTTATGGTTGGTCCGAAGATTCTCATGCTCTTTGTGTACCTCTTTCCTATTCTCCAATTCCGCCTCTCTTTTGAGTCTTTTCAGCTTTGCAAGTCTATCCAAAGTACTTGACATGTTCAGCAGACTATGTTTTTTTTTGACATGAAACGCAGCACAAATAGTAATCCGTTTTTCAAATCACTGAATAAATACCAATAGACTTTAAAGATAAAAAACAAAAACTACAAAAAAGAAAAACAAATGCACGGGTTTATACTACATTTTTTTGAACTGCTTCTTTCAACCTTCTTAATTTGACGATGTATTTACTCGTAGTTTTAAAAGTTTACTTTCCAGGGCACAGAAAGTTGCCAACATTATTGACTGTAAGTTTTTAAAATTACGTTGACTTGTGATTACCGAGATTGTCTTGCAGTATTAGAAAAACTATCAGCTACAATGCCCATTTCAGCCAATGGAAAGAAAAGCCGGCGCAATCCATCATCATGCGTTGATTGATGCGCTTATGCGGTAGTAAAGTATGGTCTTTTCATTTTAAGAGAAACCAGAGTAACTCCATATGCGTAGTTATATCAAATCAAGAAAACCATCGACAAATCCACGTTTTATAATCGTAACTATGGCCTTTGATACTTAGCATGCAATAATAAAAATCTGCAATTTTAACGATTGCTTGAGAAGCCTAACAAAAGTCAGCTGATAACTGTCTGCGAATTTTATCCGAGTAGCTACGCCCAAGTAGCCTGTAAAAAGAAGACATGATCAATAAGTCTGTGTACATAGTGCTTTGGTATAATGTGACCAGTTGCACTATGCAACATTTACCAGGCACGTTAGCTCCATATCATACATATCATACGATTTCTAATTGTAGAGCAGGGTGTGTTTCCCCACACTATCTGTATGCTTCGTTTGGTACTCTTACCCCAGATTAAACTTTCTCGAGTCAGCTTACCTAGTTAAGTTACTTAGCATACCAGGAAAATATGGCAACCTTAATCTTTTATTTTGACACATAAATATATACGGAAATAGGTACATATGTAGCCACCATTGGTCTTTTTGTGGTGTTTGTTTCTTTATCTGTTAAACACCTCTCAAACAGTGTGACTTCACTATTAACTGCACATGAACTCAAAGCTCACTAATATGAATACACTTGTTCGTATTTTTTTGTAGTATTTGCTTGCCATGGAATATTGACATGATGCGTTTTCGAAAAAAACACCTACTAACTATAAAACAACTATCTAGGAGAATGCTAATTTTGATTTAGAAAAAGATAGCTCGGGGAATAGCTTATATGCATATCTACAAGACTCACAAGAACTAGAAGACTTGAGAGGTAATGCAGATTCCTTGTTGGCTACTATTGATATTTTTCGTGCTAGTCAGAATGAAGACTCAAAATCTTTGGCTAAAGCTCAGTACTCACCCTTAATCAATCTTATGCAAGATAAGCTTCCTGAAACTATAGTCGAAATCGCAGCTGCAGAAGATCTGGGGTACAGTTCCATTATGATAGCAAACTTATATTCCAAGATCTCTTCCAAATTCAAGTTTTACTCTTTGATCACTACAAATAATGTACAAGAAATCCAACTTACAAGATATCTAATTGAGCTATCGGGTGTTAAAAACATTGAAATAATTGTTTCACCCTCTTTACCTGACTGCGTCGAACAGTTGACCAAAATGGAGAGTTTTTCAAAGATTGACTTTGTTATCATCAATCATTGCAGCAAGTTCAATGAGCAAGATGTATGTTCTTTGAGAATGTCCGAGTCATTAGGATTAATTTCCCCAGGAACATACGTGATAAGAGTTAATGAAAGTCATAACGCAAAAAGTTCATCCAAAAAGCGTTTCAATATGTATTTGAATGGTACCCCAAACTTCAGACAGAACTTTAATAAAACTTTTACCTTTGATGACAAAGATAGCATGTTATCACTGCATGCACGTTATAATACTTCCAGATACCCTGGAAGATGGAATATGATATACAAACCATCTACTAACTGTCAAGACTGTGCACTGTGCACAGATTATCTTGATTCTTAAATCATAATATTTGCACAAAAAAATCAAAGCCGTAGCTTCTTAAGGGATATTTTAATACCATATGTAAAGCAATAAAACTGCGCAATAAAACTTAACAAGTGAAGCTAGCAAATGATAATCATTTTTTATATACCATCACTAGCTCAGGCCTTAATCTTTAACAATAACTTTGAAATACTTCTCTGTAATTTAGTAGATTACTTCTTATCAAAATTGGTGACATAGCTTAAATCATTTGAGCCCAAATATGTATGCTATCACGCAATTATCTTAGCTGGTTGATTGGCTAAACTCAGCTCTATTTCTTAAGGCTTTGGACCAGTCAATAAAGTCTAGTTTGATACTTGTATATTTACGCTTTGTAGACTTAAAGTATGCCTAAAAAATCGCCGCGCTGCTTTCAGTAAAATCACAATTTCTGTAAGCCCTGCTTTATCATTCACCGCAACATTTTATTGCTTTAATATTCTATACCCTAGTCTGCAAGACTTTCATAACAATGCCAACGTATCAAGAAATGTCAGAAGATCCACCTGGATACACAGAAATGCCATATGTTGCGCAAAATGAATCTCGTCAAACCGAACACAGCGTCAACGATGTTACTCTTTATACGTTCAAACTACCATATATTGCCCGTTCCTTCAGCGTAACGTTATCAGCTCTTAACTATTTCACATTCATGCTCATTGGAATGTCTAATCTTTGGCCATGGAATTGTTTTTTATCTGCATCTGAATTTTTTTCCGAGAGGCTTCATGATAAACCTGCATTGTCAAACATATACTCTTCTACCATGATGACAACTTCAACTATAACGACAACTTTAATGAATATTTATTTATCACAAAGACAAGCTGGTGCCAATTATGAATTACGTTTGAAGATTGGTAACTATGCTCAAGTGGTTATTTTTTTAATGATGAGTCTTTCCACTATAGTACATTTCTTACCAGCAGTACTTTATTTTATATTTGTGATGCTCAATGTTTGTCTTAGCGCAGCTGGCTGCTCTTTGATCCAAGTCGGATGTTTAGCATTGGTCAATACTTCAGGGCCCATTTTTGCCAATGCTGTAGTTGTGGGGAATGCGGTAGCTGGTGTGCTGCCATCGATTGCGTTGATAATAAGCATACTTTTCGTATCCCAACAGAAAGGTCTCTCGGCGGAGGAAGCGAAGAGAGACGAGAGTTACGCTACTATGATATACTTTTTGACTGCTTGTGCAATTTCAGGGCTGGCTTTGCTATTCCGATACTTATCCCGTAAATTTGAAAAGAAGTACAAGCAATACAATAAATTGCCCGGGGGTAATGAAGCAGCAGCAACAGCTACGACAACTTCTCCTTCTGGATCACCAATAACTAATCATGCTGACTTCAGCTTTCAACAAGAAGACGACACGAGCAATAATAAAAGAACCACTAACTTGGATGACACGGCAGCTGATGAGGTACAGCATACTCATATTCCATTTCTTGTCTTATGGCTCAAACTGAGGTATATTGTTTTAAGTATTTTTACAACATTTGCGATTACTTTAGTTTTCCCAGTATTTGCATCATCAGTAGTGAGCTCAAATGAAACAAGTCATCCCGATTCACTCATATATCAAAAAAAGATTTTTATACCATTAGCTTATTTGGTCTGGAATATGGGCGATTTAGTAGGTAGAATCGTTTGTGCTAATCCAAAATTTGTTATTTCTAACCAAATTACATTACTGCTTCTCTCAGTATCAAGACTGATATTTATTGCGCTTTTGATGCTTTGTAACATCAAGGGAAGGGGAGGATATGGATTGTTCAATTCTGATTTCATATACATGTTTCTACAGTTTTTATTCGGATTAACTAACGGTCACTTATTTGGATGTTGTTTCCAAACTGTGCCAAATTGCGTCGATGGCGAGGATGAACAAAAAGCCGCTGGTGGCTTCACTGCTATGTTTGTGAGTTTTGGCTTGACTTTCGGAAGTGTTTTCAGTTATTTTTTTGTATATTTAATCAAATAAGCCGTTATGTAACTACACATACTCCACTCCATCAATATTCAAGTACTGCATATAAAAATATACAATAAGCGTATGACTCAGACTAAAAGCGCGGTATATAATATATGCGGATGCTATCACCCGGCCTCGGAGCAGAAATTTGACCCTATGAGAACCGCAGTCATTACTAATGAGTTAAAGTCTGTAGTTTAGCAGATATACTTGGATCATGCTTCTTTATTATAATTAATAACTTATACCACACTATACCGTTTGATAAGGACATACAGATTTTTTGCAATTGGAGTATATCCCATATAAGCGTACAATAGCGCACGGTTAATATCTCCCAAACTTATACTCATTAATTAGAACTGTTTCACATTCTTATTTTTTGATCAAAAACGTTTACTCACATAATGGCAACCCCAAGGCTCATAAGGAGTCTAAATGTTAATAGCATACATAGATCACACAGTCATCTCCCCAGCATCATATCATATGGATGGATCATATCCGCTAGAAGCATAAACTTGAACTATAATAGAACCTCAAAAGCATTCACAAGAAGGCTGTATTCAACTTCACCTTCTACCTCCGCAACTAGTACATCAACGCAGTCTAGCACAATAGCTACTGAAACCGCAGCAGTCAAAGCTAAAGCTAATCCACTACTTGATTTTTCAAGGACCAAAGTAAAGAACCAGCAGTTCAGTGAAAATAACGACTTGCCACTCTTCATTGCTATAACTCAAAAAGCTGCAGAAAAACTCAATGAATTGGCTACAGTGGAGAACGACCCCAATTGTGCTCTCCGGGTTAAGGTTGAGAGTGGTGGCTGTCATGGATTCCAATACCTTTTAAAACTTACTAGCATTGAAGAATATAATCCCGAGGAAAATGATTCTTTGTTTATCAGAGATGGAGCAAAAGTGATAGTTGATAAAATGAGTCTTGAAATCTTGAGAGATAGTAAGATTGATTATGTTCACGAATTAATTGGCTCACAGTTCAAAGTTGTCGACAGTCCGTATACTACGAGTAGTTGTGGTTGTGGTTCTAGTTTTGACTTTGATTTCGAAAAGTTGAGCGAAGAAAGCTAATTTTATTTATTTTATGATTTAACTATTTAACCAATAATTATTTTTACGAAGCAATATTTAATATAATTCAACAATATCTTATGACCTTATGACCTCCATATGAACTCCTTTATTTTACCCATGCGATTCAGACTCTTTATTGAACACAGAGTTCACAGACATCCTTTAATATGTACCAGATTGAAGGCCTATCTTCTTCACTGTCTGTAGGAGGAAGATGAGACATTCTTTTTGTAAACTTGATTTTTCCATCACTTGTGAGTAAAAATAAGTTGCAACGTATTCTAGTTAATGCAAGTTTGTTGAAATCAACAGCTGAATTTTTATACAAGTATTCATATACTGACTCCAGTAGTTTCGAGTCATTGTTAATTTCTTTGAACATCTTGTAATCTTGCTCACGCACATTTATCAGTATAGAGCTAAGCGAAGAACCGATTGTTTTGATATTTTGGAAACATAACTCAAAATCACCTATCGCATTGAATGAAGTAACTGAAAATGTGTTATTGATAGTACTTTTCATGAAGTTATCATTGAAATTTATATTATCGACTATACATCCGAGCTCTTCAACAAAAAAAGTCACAAGGGTAGTAGCTAACTTAGGTAAACTCTTAATTAGCACGACAAGCACTCCAGGTTCTACTTCAATAAATATAACAAGTTGAACAGGTATCACATTCAAGTATTTAAATCTAAAATGCCCTATTGTGATTTTCTTCCCTTCAAATTCAACATCATTTCTCTTTACTCTAACTTGCAAACCTTGAAGTATGTCACTTAGTTCAACAACATTACTTCTGCCATTGTGATATAGACTTTTATAAGCACCACTAGTATGCGGCACCCCCGATACACCGGGTGATTTATATAAGGAGTTATGCAAAATACAATTACCTATGGCGTTTTCAAGTTTTTCCAAATGGATATTGGATAACTCATCGTAACATATCTTATCAATTATAGATTCTTTCGCATCTGGCTCCAAAGTGTGAATTCTGTGACACTTGAAAATAGAGTCCAAAAATATTTTTGACATAATTAGAGTGCAACCCCTCTTTCGTGTTCCCGATAGCTGCTATATACCTATATACTTAAAGTAGAAACATACACGTTTTATCTTATCATAAATGTACCTCTTTGATCCATTGCTGCTTTGGCGTCTTCTGAGTAATAAACAACATAAAAAAGTTACGTCGATCGACCTTTTTTTTTGGATCTGAGCCAACAACGCAGGAAAATGATGGTAGAAATATGTCAAGACTATTGGCTATTTCTTCACCGACTTCCACTGCAAGACCACTAATATCTGTTATTGGATAGACAAGTCAACTCAGTTGGCATTGAAATACAACGACTAATGTCTTCATTCTGGGATAATAACAAAGACAGCATAAAAAGAGGCTCAATTGCAGCGCTGAAAGGAACAGCTAAAGCTACTGCGACTGTCGGCAAGTATGGTTACCATGCCGGAAAGACAGCATATAAAAACAATCAAGCTTCAAAAAATGGTAGACCTCCCCCTGGTGAAGAAGATACGGGGCCTTTGGAATCTAGACCATTGAATTCTTTACAGGATCCTCATTCATTCCCTGCTCCTCCTCGAAGAAATGTTCCTACAGTTGGTGTAGGTGAAGCCGAATCTTGGGCCCCTCCAACTCCTGCTGCAGTTGCTCAACCTCAGGGATATCCTACTAATGCTCAATCGCAAATTCAACAAGGTTACGCTCCTCAGTATCCTGCGCAGCAAGGGTACTCACCGATTCAGCAAGGCTACGTGCCACAGCAGATTCCCACTCAACCATCATATCCTCAACAGGCATCATACACAAGCTACCCACCACAACCTCAAGTGCCACAGAATCCAGTATATCAACATGCTCCAACTCAACAGCCACAAATACAACAACAGCAAATACTCGTACATAATCAAGGTGCCCCTCCTAAACCCTTACCACCTCAGCACTGGGCAAACTCTCCACCTGTGCAGTCATCAACAGCTCAACAGCCCACAATTCAGCCATACTCTGAAGCTTCCCCTTCACAACCTTTAGCACCTCAACAATGGGTCAATACTTCTCAAGCTCAAGTGCAAGATCAGTTACAATACCAGACACCAGCATATAGTGACCAGCCTTATCATTCCCCGCCAGAGCCAGTCTCGTACTCCAATCCATATCACCAGCCTACCACTACAGACCAGCCCGATAAGGGCTCCTATAACCGAGCAGCAGTCCCACTTCCTACAATCGCTAAACAAGTATCAACCATCCCAGAAAGAGAAATGCCAGCAACACCTGTGCAGCAACCACTAATACCAGAGATTGCTGCTCCACAAGCTCAAATTGCTACAAACAGACTTCCTGGGGCAATTACATCCCCACAGTCCGTGTCAAACGCCACATACAGCCCAATGCCCGGTTCTTCAGCAGTTCCTGTGCCACCATCTAGAACAACTACTTTAGCATCAGAGGATACGAATGAGTCTCTCCAGGAACCACCTGTTCCAAGTAAAACTAATTTAATGGAATTCGATATCACGAAATTTGGTGCGCCACCACCAAAGCCTTTCAGATCGAAGGAAGACTCAGAAAAGATCCAAAAGGAAAAAGAGTTCAAGGCTAGAATGCAACAGATGAAAGAGGAATCTAAGCAGAGAGCTCAATTGGCCGTTCAACAATCAGGGTATACTCCCGCAGCTTTTGATAAAACTAAATATACGCCACCTGGTTCTAAGGCACCAACACCAGCTTTACCATCAAGAAATGGATCTGTAGTTTCCGGCACCACAGCAATATCAGATAATACACCTGCAGACCAATCAGAGAGGAAGAAATATGAACTGATTGATATTTCTAAAATTCAACCCCCTCCACCTGTGCCTCAACTTGGCCAGGGGTCTCCAACACAACCAGCGCTAGATGCAAAAAGGCCCGTTCCATTGCCGGGTGCCAAACCTGTTCCTGTAGTAGCTAACGCAGGATCATTTTACCCTTCTCCTTCGAATAGTTCACAGCTACCTGCTCGTCAAAAATCCTCCAGTCCAGCTGACCCCCCAGATGCTCCAAAGAAATTTTCATTAATTGATGTATCATCTATTGGACCACCCCCTCCCAAGACACCTGCTCTGAAAAGCCCCGTAGAGGACCAAGGAGAAAACTCCAGGTATTCTTCGAAATACGGTATGTCCAGGCCTACTGCATCATCTCCTGCACCTCCTTCCGTTCCACAAAGAGCTAGTTCTATATCATCTTATTCATCGATTGAATCAAGGCCACCTGCGCCTTTACCAGCAAGAGACAACATACCGTCCACTCCACCACAATACGAGACAATTGAAACACCTCTTGCTAAGAAAGCCCCACCTCCAAAACCGGCCAAGAAAGCTTTTTCAAGCGACTCAACTCCTTCTTTGCAGATTGCAGCTGAGCATAAGAAAGTCCCACCTCCTATACCAGCAAAATTATCGGTTAATAATACTGTAGAGGGAAGCGATGATAATGTACCATTATTGAAAAAGAAAGCTCCACCGCCTCCTAAGAAATCTTCTATAAGTAGTATGGCACAATCGCACAGCAAAGCTAAAGGGTCACATATCCAAGAACTTCAAAACCGTTTATCTAACCTTAATTTACAATCTCCCCATTAGTGACTGCAACAAAAATATGATTTAGATTAAAACTATGTATTAGTAGAACTGTATATTTCTATATTTAGCGCCATCTATCAATTGCACTTTCAGCCCAACGTGTAAGTAACAACTCTTCAATGTCATCTCTAGTTCGAGTAGCAGTTGACTTTTCTTTATCCTTCTTTCCTTTGGACTCCAGATCCAACAAAGATTTTGAAAATACTTTTTCCTTCAAAGCCTTGTTGTTGGATTTCATTATGCCGTGATTAGTGTACTTTAGAAGATCCGAGAAGTACTCGTTATATTTTGGATCAGACCCATCTAGTAATGAAGAGAATAATGTTGATTGAAAATTCACAAGGTTGTCATATTGCTGTGTTGTGAGGTTGTTTTTAGTAGCTATTTTGTTAAAAGCTTGGTTGAGAATACGGTTTAAATCTTTTTTCATGTTTTTACTTTGATCATATGTTGAGTTGTCTATCGTTTGTTCAGCTATATTTATTGTTTGATTTCCAACATTTATTGTGTTTTGAGTTATGTTTTTGCTAATATTATCACTAGCATTATCAACAACAGTACCAAGGTCAAACTGTATATGCGTCATTGTTCTCGTTGGGGTTGGAACGTAATAATTCTTGCTGTCATTACCCATATCAATGTCCCATTGTTTCTTTTTCTGTATAAGTTTGATTAGACTTTCTTTTCCAACTTTAGCTCTATGTCTGATAAATTTGTGATTCAGCAAAACTTTAGCTTTTGGCCTTACATTGGGGTCTTTTTGTAAGCATTCGTTAATAAAGCTATTAAATGCTAGACTAAAATTTGAGCCTGCGGTAGGAGGTGGATCTTCTGCAATCTTAAACAGAACGTCAAATGGGTGAATGTTACTCAAAGGGGGTTTACCATAGGCAAACTCTAATGCAGTTATACCCAATGACCATATATCAGCAGAAATGCTATATTCTTGCCGGAGAATAATTTCGGGAGGCATCCAGTAAGGAGTTCCCACAAATGTATTTCTCTTCGAAAGGTTATTTGATAATTGGGTTGCCACACCAAAATCTGCTATCTTGACAGATCCATCCCTTCCTATTAGCACGTTAGCCGCTTTAATATCTCTGTGTATCTTTCCTGTATCGTGTAGGTACATCAATGCATGGAGAAGTTCGTGACAAAGGAACGCGATCACACCTTCGTCAAAAGGTCCTGCTGACAAAAGATCCGAACATGATCCACCTCCAAGGTATTCCATTACAATTAGCAGTTTTGATCCTCTCAGGAAACTACCGTAATATCTCGTAACATTAGTGTTGTTGCAAGCAGCAAGTATCATAATTTCTTGTTGAATTTCGTTTATTTCATCTGTGCTCTCCAAATCAATCTGTTTAATAGCAACATCTAGTTTCGCAATTCGATCAAATGCTTTATAAACAACACCAAAAGCTCCTCTTCCTAGCTCTTCTAAAAAGTCAAACTGCTCATAGGAAAAACTTCTTGTCCCTTTGAACATTATCAAATTGCCCCTTATATCTTGGTAAACTCAAATGTTGCTGTATCATTCTTTTTACAACAGTTCTAATCATGTTTGTAAGACCCGTACCCTCTTTACGTGAAAGACTTCAAGCACAGCGGTGCACCGAGAGCTCTCTTTTAAGTGCGGCTTTTAGGCAGAAAATTTGCCTGAAAGCTTACATGTATATATCAGCAAAAATACTTTCATCAGATAACGTAATAGTCATTTGACGGTATTGCGCTCTATTTCAAGGACTTACAACTATATACATAAGCATTAGCGTAGAAATATACAATAATTCACAAGATGAATGGATTAACATCATTGTTGCGGAGCCCCATGCGGAACTCTTTTGTGTCTTTTAAACTTCTTCTGCCTCCACAAATGTTAGCAAGATCCAGCAGAAGTATATCTAACAGTTTGAACAATGCAGACTCTTTTTCTCAGTTTGAATTGAATAAACAGTTGTTACACAAAAATCTTCTTCCCAGAACGTCGTCAGGGGAGAGCATGCGTGGGCTGCGGTGTGTCGTATTTGATGAAGTTGGAAATATAACTAATATTGCTTCCGATATCAAAAAGTCAGAATTAATACAAAAGCATGATCTGCTTCCGAGAGATTTGCGTAAAATCGATAAAGGATACAACGATATTGTTCCCTCCATTTTAATACGTGAAAAGTCCATTCTCTTGAATTTATTGCATCTCAAAGCTTTAATTAAATCAGACACAGTTGTGCTTTTTAATCACTCTACGAAGACTTCCCACTCGCATTCATTATTTATCAAAGAACTTCAAGAGAAGCTAAAACCAACAAAAAAGATGGATGAACTACCATATGAAATTAGAGCTTTAGAAACCATATTTGTGAACGTGATTGAGAGCTTAAATTCGGAGATGAAAATACATATCATGGTAGTTAATGCATTACTAAAAGAGCTCGAAGATGATATAGATTTGAAGAAACTAAAGTATCTTTTATTGATCTCCAAGAAACTATCACAGTTTTTACAAAAGGCGACGTTGATACGAGATTTGATAGATGAATTATTAACTCAAGATCATGAGCTTGCAGAGCTATACCTTACGGAGAAAAAGCGTGGTCATCCAAGGTCAGAGCATGATCATCAAGAAGTCGAGATGTTATTAGAGTCATATTCGTTACAATGCGATGCTATTGTCCAGACTATTGAAAGTGCAAGTAATCACGTTAGAACTACTGAAGAGATTATCAATATCATTTTAGATAGTAATAGAAATGAGCTGATGTTGTTAGGTTTGAGATTTAGTGGTTCATTACTCGCTGCAGCTGCAGTATTATACTCTGCAGCTGTGTATGGTATGAATTTAGAAAATTTTGTTGAAGAACAAGATGGATGGTTTTTCTATCTCTCCGGCGGATTTTCACTGATTTACTTCATTTTCTTTGCTCTTTCAATCAAAAAACTCAATAGAGTACAAAAAGTAACCATGATGCGCAGAAATTAATGACCATAGTTGTTTTTTGGAGATTTACGAAATGTATAAATATGCGATGATTCATTATTTAACTAATTTTCTAGACCTACACATTTTTTTGGATGTAGTTAATTTATAACCCTTAATGTACATAAACTGTGGAACAGTGAATAAAAGAAACTTATTGTCTTCTCGATCTCTTGGTGACATTTATTTCATTTGAATGTTCACCCATGTTCTTTCTCTTCTCCCCACTCGAATCAGAGCTATGAACAGTATTTTTTAATTTTGTTAGTAAAGATGAGGAATCAGCGTACATGCTTGTTTTTGGTCTTTCCTCAGTAAAAGCAGGAGCAACAGCATTGACAGTGGCCGATTGTATACGTGGGCGAGTAGGGGCGCCATGTTTGGGCTTATTCCAATCCTTGTTGTATGAACTGACTCTAGTTCCACTACCTGTACCATTACTAGAGTCTGGATAACCGCTGTTATTTGAAAATCTACTTGATGGTGGGCGAGCTGGATATGAATCACCCTTCGTCCATGTCGATCTACTCCATTGGTTGCTGTTTCCACTTGCATGCCATCCGGAATAAGGAGGAGGAGGTAAGAAATCGTGGTTCCTGAATGAACCGTATTTTGTACTGTTTGATGAATGAGATGGCGAAAAGTCTGTTTCACGTTTGCTAATTTGTTCTTCATATGTTTGTACATCTGATTCATGCGACTCTTCAAATTTAGGTAATGCGGCTGGTTTGCAAGGTAGCGGTGGACTGACAAAGAATTCATGCTCTAATGCTTTCGCAGCATTGAATCTTGTCTTTGGGTCAAGCCTCAGTAATCCTGATAATAACGGAATTCCCTTTGGACCTACTTCTGAAAATTCTGATTCAAGATTTCTGGTATAATTAACATTAGTATTCACCCCATTGCCTTTCAGTAATTTATAACCTGGCATAGATTGCTCCGTAGGTGGTCCAACTAGTCTGAATATTATGTCTGCTTGATCTAAATCTGATTTACCTTCTAAAATAGGCTTCCTTTTGTACAATTCACCCATGACACAGCCAATACCCCACATATCTACAGCAGTAGTATACTTCCTCTCGCCTAACAGAAGCTCAGGCGGCCTATACCATCTTGTCACAACCAAACCTGTATATTCAAACTCACCACCCCCTGGCAATGAATCTGCTTGCTTCGGAGCTTTACCGTGGTACTCTCTTGCTAAACCAAAATCTGCAATTTTGACAACACCAAAATAATCCAAGAGAATATTAGCAGTCTTTATATCTCTATGCAAAAATTTTAAACCATGAATATAATTGATACCTTCCAGCAATTGCTGTAGAATACATTTTTTCTGTGAAATGGTAAGAACAACTCTTGGATTTCTCAAAAGACCGTTCAAATCGGACGACATGTATGGAGTCACTGTATAGAAACAGCCAGATTTCTTTGTGTCTTTAGACGGCTCATGAATCATATCTATAAGCTGAAGAACATTAACATGTTTGAATTTTTTCATTATTGTGATTTCTCTAAAAGCTGTGATTGGGAAACCGTCTTTGGAATCATGTATGATAAGTTTTTTCAAAGCTACGAATTTGTTGTTAGATACTTTTTTAGCCTTGGAAACAACACCAAAAGTACCTTTCCCTAAATCTTTAATGATTTCGTATTCTGACATCTGACTCATACCGTGGTATCTATATACTGCTTCCTTAGCAGGGCTCTCAGTATTTTCATCTGGTGTGGCTTGCTTGATGAGCTCTTGGTCTTTTTTCTGCTCAGAGGACATTATTTGCAAATAAGACTGGAACTAGAAGATTCCGTATATGTCGCCCTGTCCTCTCTGTGTGATATGAAGGTACTTTGTACACTCGCCCGAGTATCTATTTATCCTGTAAAACCGTTTGGATACACTCAAATTAAATTCAGTCCTGCAAGGATATATCTATTTCTGCCTAAGACAAAAAAAAACACAGGCACACACACATAACGAAAAAAATAAAAAAAATCGAAATCGACGCTAGTAAACGACTATTTTTAAGCTAAAGTCATTATTAGTATTTAAGCTGGACTGTAAACACAAAATATACAGAGACGTATGCACATATGGACATACATATATAGATAAGAGAGATTAAAAAACGTTTGGTGTAGGAAGCACATGTATCATAAACAGCAACAACACAAAGGTAAAAATCCAGAGAAGAGAAAAAAAGTACAAAAAATAAAAATAAAATTCTATATACAACCTCAATTAGCTAGCTATTTCTTATTTGGTAGCTTGGGCAGTTTGAGCAGCTTGAGCAGCTTGAGCAGCTTGCTGTCTGGCAATATCTTCAGCGTTAGGCATACCTTCAGTCACGATCTTACCTAGTGTCAATTTTTGATCGGCGAACATTTCTTTGGTTTTTTGCTTTTCTTCTTCTAAAAATTTATCACCATTTTCTTTCAAATATTTGACCAGAGCAGCGTAGTTTCTTTGACCCGTTTCTCTAATTATATCCAAAGGCATTTTCTTTTGGGCCATACTAGAAGGGTTACCTAATAATGAGCCTAATAAATTAGTATTACCGCCTTGCTCCTTTTCAAACTTTTCTCTTAATTTCTTTTCTCTTTCAGCAAATTCTTCAGGTATCTTCTTTTTGTCTTTGAAAGAAGCTAAAATTGGCCTAACATCCTTAACATGCTGAACGGCGACATATTCTAAAAATGGAATCAACTTGATCAATTTGTCATCTTTACCACCTTCCCATTTGTCAATGGGGATAGCATTTTCAGGTTGCATTGAATAACAATCCTCATCAGGATCGATGATGATCAACTTACCCAAATCACGGTTCATTAAACTTAAATCTTTAACAATTTTGCCATCTACAGTTCTACAAGCTTCTCTGAACAGTGAATAGACAATATAAGCATGATAAGGATCTAACTTGTTGACAGTATTCTCAGAAAAAGCCATTGAACCTTTCGAAAATATAACGATTTCATAATATTGGGATAAGTAACCTAAGAAATAATCGACACCCATTCTCTTTGCGGTTCTCCAACCTTTCTTCTGTGACCATTCAGAATGAACTAATAAATCGTCTAATTCTAAAACTAAAGTTAATGGAGGACGGTATTGTTCAGGTAAAGGAGGAGGTAACAAATCATTATAAGCAGGTTCACTAAAGACACCAGTTAATGATGTATATCTTTTGCTGAATCTATTCCACATTTTTCCAGGAGTGTAACCGTTTTCAGATTCATTGTATAAATCAGGCTCTTCTTCTTTATCCCAATCCCTACACAAATAGGCACCACCTAACATACCAGTACCAAATAAAGATAAATAAAATAACTTAGAGTATAGTTCCTTCTTTTTATCTAAAGAAGATTTATTAGCTCTTTTTCTTCTTGGTTGCTCCCCATAAAGTTCTTCATCTGAAGTGGTTCCTTGTTGTTTTGTTTCTTGTTTGACTTCCTCTTCTTTCGTTGCCTCGGTATCCATGCCTGCTTTCTCAAGAATATCATCGTTTAAGATGGATTTGTATTCTTGTTGGGCACCCTTTTTGTCTGTTTTATCAGAAAGAAAACGAAACTGTTGAGGTCTGATCAAATTTTTTGCTGTTGTACTTATAGCAGCAGTTGAAGCTGACTGTCTCAAGTATGCTTTGGAAGACTGTATGGCCAACTGACTTGTGGCTTTGAGTAGACTAGAGTACATGATGCAAGATGTGAAAAGCGGAAACAAGGTTCTTCTTTCCGTGTATGTACAAGAGTGACAGGTGAATCTATGTTTCTACTTACTTATATAGAAATACTTTGAGTACTATAGGGGTGTAATTGGGCGTAGTGATAACGATCCAAATTCATCAAGCACTACTACAGTATTGCCAATGGAAGGACTCCACTCCACTCACATTTTTTTCAACTCTGCACATAGTGCGCCACTCAGTGTTGTTTTGTTACTGCTACCACTACAGACAAAAGGGTTGCGTGCCCTGGCCGGACTTGTCAGGTTTGGCCCTGCTTGGCCTGTGCATAGTCTGGTTAAAAAGATTGGGCTACAAAGAGAGGTACGAATAGTGATATAAAAGAGACTCAGTACTGTTATATCCTGATATTCTGGTCCAGCAATAGTTACAAGAGGTATGGAAAAAAATGTATCAGACAATAGGTCATCATTATTTCATGGGTCAATACTGCGAGAGTAGACCTACAACAACGATGGTTTTAATGCTGAAGCGTCCCCGAAGAGACTAGTGTGATCTGGCACACCCGGCATACAGCATTAACAAAGGCAAGCCGTGGTCACTAGGACTAGAACTATGGCTCCACCTCCACTATTTCCCGGTGAGTGTGCTTGAAATAACAGATTATCCATAAAGGAAGAAGATTCGTCTGCAGTGAAAAGAACTGCAAGAAGCATATTTTTTTTCACTCCCATAGTCAAGCAAAACAGCGAGCCCTTCCTGGCAAGGGGTTCTCGTGCACGGGTGTATACGAGAAGACAGACAGATTTCTTTTCTTTGTGATTTGATTTATCTATCATCGGAATCCTGGTCTGTTAAACAGCATTAAGACCAACACAAGAGGCAGCTGCCATACATCAGGCTCCACTTCCGAAGTACACATATTGACTGGTCCAATTGGGTTGCAATAGTACGTCAGATTTGCATTTGTCTCTCCGTTAAAGCTTCTATTCCGTCAAAAATGCCAGACGCCTTCGCTTCACAATTGAACGCTTTCAAAAAGACCTTGAAGACTGCTTCTTCAACATTACCTGCACAAAGGAGAGTTATCAAGGCAAATGAAACCACTGCAGTTGACACTAAATCTACAGATATAGCTAGGGCCATTTCTCCTGTGAAACAGGGCATCAAGAGATCTCATCAGGCTATTGAGGATGACGATGAATTTTTCAAAAGACCTAAAGTAGGCGACAGTGCCTCTTTGTCCATTAGGTTGATGAATGCAACTGATTATATTAGAGGTACAGATAGACCTGTGCCAGTGGAAGAATTAGAAACACACATGAAGGATAAAATGGACCATCAGCTACTCAAAGTATTGGCCACTGTTGATAGAATAAGTTACGATCCGGTCTCTAAATGCTTTGAGTATCTCTCATTACATAATATCAAAACTGGTGAAGACTTGTTGAGAGTTCTCAAGAGTCAACCTACTTTCCAAGGCTTGTCCGTTAAGCAACTGAAAGACGGTTGGAACGCATGTATTGATACTATAAATATTTTGGAGAAGGAAAACAAAATTATTGTTCATAGGACTAAAAAAGAAAACTCACCAAGACACATTTGGATTAACGCTGAATGTATTCCCTTGGGAGGAATAGTGGATCAAGAATTTGTTGATATGTGGCATAGCATCAAGACACCGAAAGGTGAAGAATTAGTACAGACGTTACTGGATAATGACTTAACCCCAACTAATATTGATCCTAATTCTATATCTAAAAAAGCTGCTCCTACTCAAGAAAAGAAACAGAAAAAACCAAGAAGAGGTAAAGTTACTAATATTCACATGAAGGGTATATTGAAGGACTACTTTTAATAGTTACTAAAATTGTTTTACTCACTTATTTTACTTATATACATTGATTTATGACACACTACTTGTATATTATTGTTTTCACTTACTGGGATCGAAAAGAGAATTAGATAAGATATATTTTTCTCTTCTATTCATAAACATCTATTACGTTTATTTTTATAAATTCGATTAAATCGTTTTCTGCTTCTTTTTTATTGTCATTCTAAACTAAAAAATAAATATACATAGATACAAAGTACGGGAATACATAATCAAGCTTTTTTATCCTTCTTGCTACTTTTCTCCTTTTTTTCTTTCTTTTCTTTCTTCTCTTTCTTCTCTTTCTTTTCCTTTTTGGATTTTTTAGATAAGTCAGTCTCATCCTTATCATCAACTTCACTTATTTTTCTTTTAGGGCCAGGAATAACAGGCTCTGATGCCTCATCATATGAGCTGATACCATAACCTGTTGGAAAATGTCTCATTCTCATTCCCTTTTCTTGCTCTACATCTTCACGTTGTATGACGACTTTACCATAATCAATAGAAGGGATTTCTACTTTTTCAGAAACAGTATAAAATCTGGAAAATTTCAAGTCTTTTTTAGCCTTGAGATGTTTCTTATCGGAAACTAATATAGAATATTTTGCGTTCAATGCTTCTTGAGAAGCAGCGGTTAAATCTTCTTCTAAACTGAAACTCTTGGAGTTGATCTTGAAATTTGTGGAATCACCAAGTCCAAAACTCACTGGAAGTTTCTTCAGATCCTTAATATTAACACCGGCAGGAAGTTTGAGCAACCAAAGTTCTTTATTCTCCAATTTAGAAGAATCTTTTAGCTGCGGTATCTCTGTGAATTTGCTGATCTTTGTGTAGTTTTTAGGGGCTTCAAACTTGTATTCTTCAGTTTCGTACTCCGAGTCGGAATCAGAGTCAACTATCCTTTCCTCGGATTTGTATATCTTTTTTGTGGACATCATGCAAATAATAAGCTGTTGCTGAAAATCGTGGCCAATGCTCTGATGCTAAGTTGATGAATGAAATAGAAATTGTTCAATAGAAGTTCTAGTGGTATTAGAAACTATGAATAAAAATGCAAAAATGTTGGGGTTTTTGAAGAAGCAAAAATCTGCAATCCTATATGAAGGTATTATAATCAGTATATATATGCTTAAATGGTGGTCGATCAAGGATTAACAAGGAAAAATCATCCTTATAGTCTAAGATATGATATGCAAGAAAAAAAAATTTTAGACAATCGTGAAACTTCAAAAACACAAACATCCGTGCACCACAAAATAAGTTTTACTTTTGTTACACTCAAAGTTTTGTTGTACTTGGTTTTATTTAAATCAACAACTGTTCTTTGTCTGCCTATATTACTGTGCTAAAGTAGAAGTAGTACTATTATATCGATTAGATAAAATTTAATAATAAGTAGCTTATGAACGACTATCAAAAATTTTAAGTGCACAATCAATGGTTTTATGTAACATATCCGTCGAAATCTAGTGGCTGTAGTCCAAGCCATGTAGAATGGTCACCCACTTCATGTCCAAGCACATCATTGCCCCTTCTAGGAATAAAGTAGAGTAAATAATTCATATCTCGGTATAACTTTATGAGAATCATAAGTGTGATTACTCTTTATCGTTTTTTTGAAGGGCAGTTAGTAAACAAGAAACACTGAAGCATGAGTTTTGGTTGAACTCGCCGACACATTATTTTGTGTACTTACAATGTATGCACCCAGAGACCCAGTGATAATTTACTGAGTCTTTGAATTTGCTTTGTCTCATCCATCAACATCCAAGAAGCATCATAATCTGTTGGTGGATGCATAGTATCACCAACTAGTAATTTATCATATTTCATTAGTTGACTCAAATCACAGACACCCAAAATGATACCTACGAGCTGGAAAGCTCCTAAAATCAAAAAAGTAATCATGCTTGCTCTGGCAATTGATAAATCCTCCACTATGGTGGCACCAAAAAAATTTGTCATGCTGCTTACAGTTGCAATAAACAAAAAAAAATGGATGTAAATCTGGGACAAGGAAGTTAATATCGTCAAAACACTAATTTGATGAAATAGAGTTGAAAAAAAAAAGTCTGATAGTTACCGTCGTGAAGTTATACACCGTGACAACATTGTGAAGTATTAATACAGGATCCATGACTTCCAAAGTAACATTAATCACATCAATGGGGAGTCTCATACAGACTGAAATAATATAGAAAAAGTATAAAAATGATCTTTTCTTTCGACTTATGATATGATACCATTTATAAGCTTCTCTTGGAGGCGCTTGTTGAATAGGTGGAACATTCATGGCCTAAGAAAATTTGTTCTTTGATCTTTTAATATGTGTGTAATGAAAGAAGCAAAGAGATATAGACAATTATAATACAATTAAGATGTTTTTACGTGTAATATAATACTCAACAAGTATGTTTGTGATTATGTGAGAAAATATAAAGTATGCAATCGAGCTTTTTAGAACTTTTTTTTTCTCCCTTTGCTGTCAAATAGAATAAGGTATTATTGTTACTAAATATTGAAGATGTATAGGTATATAGTTGATAATAGTGGCTTGGAGTCGATGGTATGATTATTAGAGCTTATGCATCAATATCAGCGTGGTGAATGAGACTTTCATGGTAATAGCCCAAAGGAGACGTGATTGTATCCTTCATTTCTATAGCTGCATAATTATGATGATCCGTACCTTTTAGCATCTTAGTAACTTTATCCAAATTGACACCTGTTACCATTTCCATAAACTTACCCATTTCAATGTTTTCATGGTTTCCTCTCAAATGTTCTAATAGTAAATTCATACCATGTTTTGTGTTAGAGTAACCGTATATATTGACATCAACTGCCGAATGACCATGTGTTGTCCATCCTGTTTGAGAACGGAAAGATACCATATTATTCATGTAATATTGTCTGTTATACTTCGAAGATGCAAGATTAGCTACATCTTCTTCAGTATAGTCATAAATACCTAATTGTTGTTCTAAAATGCTTTTTTTGATAAATACTTTAATGTTCTCTTCTGTGAGTAACTCGTTGGATGACAAATAAGACTGTAAATCCTTGGCAGCTTTTTCACCAGATGAAGTAGCATTCAATAAAGCTTCTGGTTTCCATAGGTAATCGGGGTATGATTCAGTAACTTGTCTAGCAGTGACCAGTCCACCAGTTTCATGGTCCGAGGTAGAAATAATGTAAGTTTCAACATCTGAGTTATCAGCAAAATCTAAAACAGCCTTAAATGCCTTGTCATATGCTAAAACTTCACGTACTTGAGCAGCTGGATCGTTATCATGACCTGCGTGGTCAATTCTTGAACCTTCAATTAATAAGAAAAAGCCTTCTTCTGATTCTTTAGTAGCCTCTGATAATGCAGTTAAAGCGGTTATAACTTCTTCCTCTAAAGATGGGTAAACAGATGAATCTCTATCTAAATCATATGGAATATTATAAGGTGCCAATAAGGATAATAATGGGAAGCTTACATTCTTACCTAATTGCAAAAGATCGAATTGTTCTCTATTACCAGCATATGTCCATCCATCTTTTTGAGCAATTTCAATTAAATCAATATCATCTTTTCTACAGCTTCCTTGGGTGGACATTGGCTCATAAAAGCATCTTCCACCACCGATAATCAAATCTACACTTCTACCTAAAGTGGTGTTATAACCTAATTGTTGTTGAGCAATAAGGCTCTGTTGACTTCTGTAATCGGCATGAGCACTGAAAGCACCTGGTGTAGCATCAGTAATACCTGTAGTGACAACTAAACCAGTCATATAGTTCTGTAATTTCAAAGCTTCTAAAATTGTACCACAAGGAGTCTGAGAGGGGTCAACAGCAATGGCACCATTATAAGACTTTAAAGCACATGAGAAAGCAGTGGCACCAGCAGCCGAATCGGTAACTAAAGAATCTGAGGATCTAGTACGAGAAGCACCTATCAAATGTTGATCTAGAAATAGGATATCGTCGATAGGTAAGTCATCTCTAAATTGTTTGAAAGATCTAGCTAATGATAATGAAGCAGGTCCCATTCCATCACTTACCATAAAAATAATGTTTTTCTTTTTATTGTGCTTCTTGAAACTAGCCTCAACGTTTGTATTAAAGTATGAAAAAACACAGTACAAGATCCACATAAGGGCTATGAAATGAGTCAAAGCCCTCTTAAATCTCTTTCTGCTGGCCTCCCTTCTTTTTCTCTTACTGATAAAAAAAGTATCAGCAGAAACCACGGATGCCAACTCTATATCGCTGTTATTTCTTGAAGAGGATGAAGAGCTCAACAATGGGCTGTAAAGCTCCTCTTTTTCGTTGTATTGGGGCATTATTGCTGTAGCACAGAGCAAATAAATCCGAGTGTATTGTCTATCCTGAGAACAGTAGCAGCCTTCTAACGGGTGCCTGCAGATGTTAGTTAACGAGTGTCTTAGCGTGACTCTTTGCACTCTAGTGAACAAATGAGCAAGTGGTATAGACAGTTGAACCAGCCGCCTCTGTACCTCTCCTTCTCCTAGCTGCTGCTGCTGCTGCTACATTCTAATCTGGCATCTGCACCAATAAAGAAACAAAGACACAGAAGGAAACAAACAAACACAGACGCGCCGCTTTCTGCTGAGATAAGCAGATAATACTTAAAACTTAAACACGTCGATAGACGCAGGAAAAGGAAGGAAAGCGCTCAGCTGAGAAGAGATGTCCGTCCCAGGGCAGAAAAGTTAAGAAATTTGAACAGGCTCCATTTTTTAACAGCAACAGCCCTCACAGCCAGCTACCTCTACTTTATAATACTTCATTATTGCCTCTACTCCCTTTCTATCAATCACTAATCACATCTATATTCCTCCTATACTCGCACAGATAGCAAATAGCACCACCTCACTTGCAAATAAGGTACTCGCAGGCCCTCCGCACAATCGACAACGCAAGCTTGATCTTGGCCCCCCTCCTCTACTCTCAGTTAGCCGTTTATTGGTTGAGTTACAACTTCCGATCAAAAGGAAGAGTTAATAAAAATAACAACAACAACATCTATTAGCTGCATCTAGCTCTCCGAGAGACCCCTGATTTTTTTGGGCATAGGTGCGTTTATCAGGTCCTTTCGTCTTTTTGTTGGTTGCAAACCTGCTTACTACATCCATCATAGGTTATTTGATAACGCAAGCATCCCTTGAATTTTTTCAATTAGTCGGAGTTGTACCGAATTTTTTTGCGTTTAGCGTTTATTGTATCATTTGTGAGCTTTACTTACTGATTACGGTATAACTTTACAAGTATCTTCAAAGTTTTTTTTCCACAATTTGAATAATTTTTTTTGACACACTTGGCTATTTTTCAAAGCTCATCTACTATACATAAAATGCCCTTATTCAAAAAGAAAGAAGACCATCACCATCATCATCATTCTCATGAAAACAACCATAGTCACACTCATAACAATCCTTTACCTGATTTAAGTGCTGATGACGTTGACTCTGATTATTCTTTATATGAAGCTTTATCTAATACCTCAGTCTCAGATTTACCACATGGCCATGCTTTAACTAGCAGATCAAGAACTTCATCAATGAGTTCCAAATTCAAAAATTTGTTTTCTTCTTCTACCAGTCTAGTGGATGAATTAAATAGAAATAATGCATCTACTCCATCTACCCCATCTTTTGCAAGTCATCCAGCTCCGCAACGATCAACTTCGTTGCGTAACAAGGACTCTGCCACCCTCCAAAGTAACATTGGAAACAAGAAAGGTATCAACCCAGATATTATCCACAAGCAAAAATCTCATACTTCGGCAAGCAGTTCCCCATCCATACCAACTCCTCTTGGCCCCGTTAGTGTGCCTTCAGTTAATGGTAATGGTAATGGCAATGCAAGAACTCCACCTTCTCAACCTATATCTCCGTCTTTATCGGCCTCAGGATCATACAAATCACCTTCTTTAGAACCACAATTTGAAAATTCTAAAAATAATGTTGTTCCTAACACTGAATTAAGTGATTCGTTAAATAAGTTGAAAATCATGCCCTCTGTTATCGAAAATGATATAGATGATGTCCTTTCTACAAATGATGATGTGTATTCTTTATCAAACAATTCATCTCCCAAGCTTCAAGCAAGCTCAAATAATAACACAATTCACCCAAATGTGCATTCTAATCCCATGTCACTCAACAAATCATTAAACACTAATGCAAGTATACAAGGCAAATCAATGAGTTCCACAAATTCATCTAGCCAAACACAACAACATCACCCTCAACCTGTTCGTGGAAGGTCAATGTTGCCCAAATTTTTTGGTGGTAATCATTCATCTGATTCACGTTCGGTATCTCCTGAATCACGCTCCAATTCTAACAGTGAACTTTCAAGAAGAGCTTCGGTATCTGCTGCCAATACTGAACAGTATAATCACAATACTTCTTTTTACAACACTTTAAAGCATACATCATCAAATACTGTTTCCACTTCAAATTCTTCTCATAAAAACCAACGAGATGGTGTTATGATTAAGAATGGTAGAATAAAGATTTATAATAATGGCGAAAGTCATGAACATGATTACTCTAAATATAAAACACAGCCAACAAAGAATAAAACAAGTGGTATATGGGGTTGGACCCGTAGGAAAGATGCCGAAGACTCAACTGATGAAAGTGTAGAAAATTCTATTAGTCTTTTGCCAGATAGTTATTCTACTCAACTCATGAACTTGAAGTGTAAACCTGAAAATTATAGATGGAATTATGATGAGTCTGATAGTGAGGAATCGTCCTCGGACTCTAATGACAGTAATGGAGAAGATATGGACGATGATGAGGATGACGATGATTTTGATGATGAAGCAGATAATGAATTAATTGAGCCGATTATTGGTAAAGATCAATTAAATTTGATTAATTTAATGATGGATAAAATTGAACATTCAGATAAATTTAAAGAAAAATTAGCAAAGGCTGGTTCTTCTAAGTTACCATTAGTTAAAAAATTTGGTCATATTGAAGGTACGGTTGGTAGAGGTTCTTATGGTACCGTTAAGATTGCCATTAAATGTGATCCTGAAAATAAAAAAATTAAAAGATTATTCGCAATCAAACAGTTGAAGCAAAGAACCAATGAGTCCTTACATCATTTTGGTAACAGAGTCACTTCCGAGTTTATGATATCGTCGTCTTTAACTCATCAGGCAGTCACCAATGTCTACGATTTGATGGTAGATCCTGTTTCCATGACTTATTCGCAAGTTATGGAGTATATCCCATGTGGTGACTTGTTTACTTTAATTTCGGTTACTAATGGCCTTGAGGTTATAGAAGCGGATTGTTTCTTCAAACAAATTTTAAACGCAATTACATATTTACATTCTGTTGGTATATCACATAATGATTTAAAAGTGGAGAATTTACTCCTTACTAAAATTGGTCAATTGAAAATTACTGATTTTGGTACATCTGCAGTTTTCAAAACAGCTTGGGAAGACAAAGTTCAAATGTCAAAAGGTGCATGTGGTTCTGAGCGTTATGTCTCTCCCGAACAATTTATTGCAGATAAGGAATATGATCCAAGACTGGCAGATATTTGGTCGTTGGGTATAATATATTTAGTTATGTTATACGGCACTTACGTTTGGGAAGTTGCTAAGCAATCTGATCCAGGATATGAGCATTTCCTTGAAACTAGAGCCTTGTACGACTATACCAAAAAGTCATCCAACTGTGCCAAGCAGTATAAAGTCAAGCGAAAAGGTGTTTTCAATCAAATTGAAAGTATTTCAAAGGGTTATTATCCGAATAGCAGAAGATATGTGCTATACAATATTCTTCAGCCCGATCCAAAAAAGAGAATGAGATCCTATCAAATGTGGCAGAGCGACTGGGTTAAGAGTATTCATGTTTGTGATGCCGGAAGAGGTTACATTGGTAGTGACGAATACTTAGAGATGGCCAAACGTGCTTATTTGGAATACCATGATAAGAGTAGCCCTATTCCAGATATACCCGGAAGCGTCACACCTTCGAGACCAAGCAGCCCAGTTAGAGCTTTGAGTCCTTCTAGATCAGGAATTCAATCTATGAGAACACCTAGCAGAGTTACCTCACCCAGTTTATCAGATTTGGCATAAGAGTGTCTGTCAAAACTGATAGTTTACTATATTTCAATTATTGTCATTTTTAATGTTATTTTTATGTTTTTATGCTTACTCTGTATTTTTTTTGCACATCTTTATAGATTTGCATTTTATTCACATACTCACTTTGTTCGATTTTTTAAACTTTTTGTACCATATAAGTATTACTACATATTACCAGAATATACAACGTTCCAATTTTTTTTCTTTTGAATTTTAGTTAGAATAATTGATTATCTAGCTTTTGTACTTGCAGAACAGATCGAAGTTTTTTGTAAAAAATACAGGGGAAGGATTTTTACATGAATTGTTAACATTCTGTTCTCATCGGGCGAGTATATGAAAGATAACCAATGCATAAATGTATAATAAATTCAGTCTAAAAAAATTTACCAAATGGTCAATTGTTTTCCAATAAAGAAAAGAAGCAAGGGAAGCAAAAGAATTTAAAGTAAAACTTTTAGAACGGCACAGTAACTATCTTTTAACGATAATGCCCAAAATTAACAAACTTGACATTTCAGAACCTTTATTGATAGATACTACACTAAGCATGTTGAAATTGGATATACTAAAGACAGCTGAACTTGCAGCTTCAGCACTTCCCACTTCTTTTGAAGACTTTGTACTGTCATCTACCTTTATATCGCCTTGTTTACAATCTCAAACAAGTTTTTGCAAAACAGTCGATTGTTCTACAACGCTTGCCCCTGCATCAGTTTTACTCCACTATGACATTCCGGCTCCAGATTGTAAAGTTTCCCTCACTTCAACAGACTCAATTGACACAATAGCAACTAAACCCTTTTCATATAGGTCCGCTGAAACGCAAGAAGATTTCAATACCAAGTGGATTGCTTCAAGGAAAGCAATGGAGCTTAGCATCTTTGACAGAACACATTTTTTGCAAGATCCTGGATCTAGCTTCCTTGAACTGAACGAGTATCCTCTAGAGGATTTAAGTATCAAAGCAAAATTCAAGAAGAGTATTGAGTCCTTACAAAGGGCTTGTACAATAAAGCGCACCAAGCCTGCTGGAAATATTGTTGTTATTAAGGGTCGTAAAGAGGCTAAAAAGTTTTTGAAAAGCAGGTCATATACCTATAACGCTGAATCGCTGAACCCAACAATGTTGAGAGTCACCAGGAACGAAGTGAGAGCTACGTTTAGTCTTCATAAACTCATAGCTAACTCTTTACCCATAATCAACTAGTAACACCTGTCTATATGTATTTGCAACCAATTGTACGTAATATTATTTAGAGTGTATATAAAATTATACAAAGTCCATGCTCAATTATTCTTTTTCGAATTGGAGATTTTTTTCTTTCGTGCATAAATGATTAATTGCAGACCAAGAACAAGATTGACCAAACCAGCCGCAGCATAACCATAAATGACAGCCGAATCTGTAATATTGTTACTGAATGAAGTGAATATTCTAGCTAATGAACCTAATAAAGAACTAATAACACTGACTGATGATAATTGACCTGTTGATTTACGATTAAAGTTGTTATAAATTTGAGGAACTTTGCTCATAATTGCCAAAGGAATAGAAAGCATGTAAACTTTAGAAAGTTGTTTATAGTCAATTAAATAAGACGCAAGTTCACCAGCCCCTGATGTGGATAAGAGCCCATAAGCCAACCATCCAATTGTCAAGAGGACTATTGGAAAATACTTTTCCAGGCCTCTTAAATTCATTATCAATAAAATAATAAACATATTTTGAATAGCTAAAAAAAACACTTCTCCATATGTTTGAAAGGGATTACCCATTCTAAAATTAAAAGCTAACTGAATGACAAATGACATTAATTCCATGAGATAACTCAATAAAGAAAGACCATCAACACTATAAGTTTTGATGATATTTATGATTTGAGGAACTTTGACAAGCGATGAAGCGGAAATCAAGCCTAAACTAAGTACTTTAGAGATACCTTTTTTTAGCAAAACTTCATTTTCAGAAGCGAATGGATCCAGTTCAATAACCAAAGCATCGAAGATATCTTTACCTAATATTTTTTCACCAGCCAATACGATGGCCAATGGCAATTGCCTGGTGTATGGTCTAAGCGTCTGAAAAATAGGCTCAGAAACCTCCTGAAGTTGTCGAAAGTCAATATAGTCTGACATGATAGTGCTTAAAATACTTTGCCTCGGCGGTGTGTATCAATTGTTGATTCCAAGGATAAACTGTTGTTCAAAAGAAGCTACATCTAATGGATTGCATACGTTGCTTTAAGTTTTGATCTCTTCGATTACAAAACAAAACTTGCACCGCCACGAATTGAGAATATTTGTACTTAGTTCGTCATCTCGCCATTATTAAGGGATGGCAGAAAACATATCGAAGAACCCAATTTTGACCACAAAGTCTCCTGAAAATCTTTTGGACGGACAGAGCATTAGCGTTTTAAACATTGTGGAGAACTGAAGTTTTATACGCAATGAGTGAGAAGTTTGATCAAGCGGTTCTTGACAAGTTTAGAATTGCTGTGGCAGAAATTATCAAAAAAGCGGATTACGATGAATTATACGGTCATCAATTAGACGTATCGGGTAAATTTTACAAGAAGGAAATTGCAGATAAACTTTTAATTAAGCTTCTAGATGCTTACGGGTGGAATATCGAGACGTCAAAGGAAAAACTATTTACCATCCTGAAGTGGAGAAAAGAGTACAATCCATTATCAGCAGCCTTTAATGAAAAACACGATGAGAAGTTGAATGAGATCGCAGTCATCACATTTAACAAAAAGGGCAAAGCACGTGAAAAGATAGTCAGTTGGAATTTGTATGGTAAGGTGACTGACGCAAAAGCCATTTTTGGAGACACCAAAAAGTTCTTGAGATGGAGAGTGGGCATTATGGAGCAGGCTATACAACTATTAGAGTTTGACACCCTAGATAATGATTATATGGTTCAAGTTCATGACTACAAAGGGGTTAGCTTATTAAAGATGGACCCAGATGTAAAGAAAGGTTCAAAGTCAGTTATTGAGATTTTCAGTAATTATTATCCAGAGTTATTATCAAAGAAATTCTTCGTTAATGTTCCAACTGTCATGTTATGGGTTTATAACCTTGTAAAGACCTTTGTTCCTTCGGAAACTAGAAAAAAGTTTGTGTTACTTGGAGATGCCAACAACTTATGCAAAGATTTAGGTGATCATGTGCCAAGTGAGTATGGTGGTAATACAGGTCCTCTTGAATCACAGAGATTCTTGTTCAGCGACAATTCTGAACTGTCGAAGTCGTCTAAGCTTACCCCATATACAACTCATTTACTTGAAAAGCAGTTTGCAAACGAATTGGATTAATCTTCTTTTCACTTTAATTCACGTATTTAATATTTTTTGTTATTATAAACTATTTACTTAATAAAATGTCTTTGTATGAATATATTTGTTATACTTTTTTTTCACGAGATATTGAGATCAGTTATTGTGAAGTGTTAGCAACACCTGTAATGTTACCTAGTGTACCACCAGCTAACGGAACAAAGACGTTGGGTTCATAAACTTCTCCTTTCATAGAAGCCTCTTCTTTGGGGCCAAACCCACCACCACCTGGAGTTCTAACAACAACAATGTCACCAGGTTCGATGTGAATTTCCGCAAAACCTGGAATGTGCACCCATCTAGTACTACCATCAGCTTCTTTCTTTCCCAGCTTGTTTTCACCTCTAGTACCATCATCACCACCTTTCATACCATAAGGAGAATTGACACGACGTAAAGTCTTTAATGAGCCGACGACATTGTCAGTAAATTCAAAAACTCTTTGCAAACCATCTCCTCCTTTCCATTTACCTAAACCACCAGTATTCTTACGAACAGAAAAATCTCTTAACACGATCGGATATCTCTTTTCCAAGATTTCTGGATCAGTGATTCTGGTATTAGTCATGTGAACTTGAGTACCAGAGAAACCATCACAGCCTTCACAAGCACCAGAACCACCACCAATAGTTTCCACCATACCGAAACCTTGGATCATCTTACCGTTAACTAGACCACCTTTGCCGAAAGCAAAACTATTCATAGAACCAGTACCAGCACCACATACTGCATAAGCCTTGAAAATAGTGTCATTGATACGCTGAGAAGTAGAAGCATTACCTGATGAAACAGCGGCATGAATAGAAGGATTCAACAATGATCCAGGTGGAATTTTAATTTGGATTGGAATTAAACAACCCTCATTCAATGGAATATCTGCATTAATCAAACAACGTAACCCGTAAATGACACAGGCATACGTAACAGATGGAGGAGCATTATAGGTATTGAAAGCTTCTTCAGAAGTTCCTTCAAAGTCGTAAATAGCTTCTCCCTTTTCTTCATCAATAGTGATAGTAACACAAATCTTGGAACCATCGTCTAAAATTTCAGTGGCTGTTAAAGGTAATCTTTCTCTGTTCTCGCTGGCATATTTCTTTAAAAAGGATCTAACAGCTAATTCAGCTGATTTCTTCACATTAGTCATGTAGAATAAAACAGTTTCCTTGTTATATTCTTTGAATAATTCAGTCAGCAAATTAACACCTCTTTGATTAGCAGCAATTTGAGCCTTCAAATCACTAATGTTGTCTCTTAATTTTCTACTACCCGAACATCCTGGGTAAGAAGCAGGCTCTTTCACAAAGTATTTGTCAACACCATCATAGTCAAATTTACCTTGAGAAACAATCTTCCATGCTTCAAACTTAGCTCCTTCTTGCCATAAACTAGTGGCATTAGCTGGACAAGAACCAGGAGCAGCACCACCAATTTCTGCATGATGAGCACGTGAGGCAGTAAAGAAAACAAGCTTACCATCAACAAAGACAGGTGAAATAATGGTAATGTCTGGCAAGTGTGTACCACCTGCAGCCGGATGGTTAGTGGCAACAACGTCACCAGGCTTCAAGTCATCTCCCCAGTATTGCTTAGCATATTTAATAGAGAAAGACATGGAACCTAAGTGGACAGGAACATGTGGGGCATTAGCTGTTAAGTTACCATTAGCATCAAATAGAGCACATGAGAAATCCATTCTCTCTTTAATGTTAGCAGAAATACTAATTTTCTGCAAAGTTCTACCCATATCTTCAGCAATAGCAATGAAACGGTTTGAAAACACAGCTAATTGAATGGGATCAACATAGTCTATGGAAACATCTTTTTTAATATCAACTTCAAGGTCAATGATGATATGCTTTGGTAAGACAGTCGCCTTTGAGTTTGGTGAAACAATAATGGTTTGAGTTTCATCTAAGATCATACCTGGACCTTCAACGACACAACCGACTGGTAGTTTATTTAACATGTAAACCTTGGAGTCGAAACAGCCTTCATCAAAATGAATTGGCGTAGTAAGTTCATGTATATGAGATTCAACAACGGTTGGGTTGATTTTTGCTAAAGCATCAAATGGAGATTCTACATCAATTCTAGAAGTGTTACCGTAACCTCTAACCCTGATATCACTAACAATAATATTTCTAGTGTCATCAATAAAGGAAAACTCTCTTTTGTGTTGCTTGAGGAATTCGGCATTAAAGTCATTGTCTTCTGGCTGCATAATCATCAGAGTAGTGTCCGAGCCAGCGTAACCCATGTTAAAGAAGACTTCATACTTAACGGTATCTAACTTAATGTTTTGAGCAATTAATTCATCAGTAACTTTCTCTTTCAAGTTCTCACACTTTTGCAACAAAAAATCTCTGCTTTCAGAACTGTAAACGTAGTGACATGGTTCTTGAAGTTCTTTAACAACATCAGCTAAAGCAATACCATAGGCAGATAAAATAGAAGAGTATTTGTGTATCAAAACTCTATTAATTTTCAGTAATTGAGCAATTGAAGCAGCATGTTGCCCACCAGCACCACCGAATGAAGCTAAATTATGCTTAGAAACATCGTAACCTCTAGTTTCAGTTAAAGCTCTGATAGGCTTGGCCATGTTGACATTGGCGACTTGTAAAAATCCTAATGCAACTTCCTCTGGAGTTTTGACTACTCCTGGATTTTCATCGTTAATGATTTTAGTCAACTCTTCAAATTTCTGCTTAGTGATAGCATAGTCCAAAGGTTCATTTTCGTTTGGGCCAAAAATTTTTGGGAAAAATTCAGGTAAAATTCTACCAGTGAATAAGTTAGCATCAGTAACAGTCAGTGGACCACCTTTTTTATAACATGCGGGACCTGGGTGAGAGGAAGCGGATTCGGGACCAACGACAAAAACGCCGTTTTTGTAGGATAGGATAGAGCCACCACCAGCAGCAACCGTATTAATATCTAATTGAGATGCAGCAACTTGAATACCAGCAGTTGTAGACTCAAAAACATGATCATACTGTCCCGCAAAACGTGAGACATCAGTTGAAGTACCACCCATATCGAAACCAACAATCGGAGAGCCTTCATTCCTATCGTAACAAGTCTTTTCAGCACCAACAACACCACCGGCTGGACCTGACAATAATGAAGATAAACCTGTAAATTTATTCCAGGCGCAAAGACCTCCGTCGGATTGCATGAATTCAATAGTAGTTGTAGATTCAAAACCTGGTTTGAGACCAGATAAAAAGTTGCTGATGTATTCAATAATAATTGGAGTCAAATAAGCATCAACAACAGTAGACTGACCACGTGTTATACATTTGATCATTGGCAAAAGTTCGTGAGATGTTACAACAAATTCAAAACCAACCTCTTGAGCAATTTTCTTCAAAGCAACTTCATGATCTCTGTAGTTATAACCATGTATCAAACAGATAGCAATTGAAGTAATGTTCTTGGTCTTCAAAATTTCAAACTCTTTTCTAGCAGCTTCTTCATCTAGAGGTTTCAAGATTTGAATAACTTCACCAGTGGTACCATAGACATATTCTTTACCATCAACTTTAGCTTTCCAAACATCCTCATTGAATTCAGGATCTTCAGTATAGGCAGGTAATGTAACTCTTTCATCAATCTCAACAACCTCTTTATATAAAACTTTTGGCTTTATGATCTTCAAAGCAAATAGGTCTGGACGAGATTGATCACCAATATGTAACATATCTTTCATACCTTTAGTGACGATGAAAGCACAATTGGCACCTTTCCTTTCTAATAAAGCATTTGTACCAACTGTGGTTCCTAATCTAATGGAAGAAATCATAGAAGTATCCAATGGGGCACCTCTTTCAACTGTAGTTCTTGTTACATGTTCAATAACTCTTCTAATACCTTCGATGTTGGCATCTTTGTAGTTATTTGGGTCAACGGATAATAATTTGAAGACATAATCTTCTTGTCCTGGAATAATAGCAAGAATATCAGTAACTAATGCGTAATAAAAGTTAAATGGTGAGTTAGTATTCAGTTTCGTCTTTCAAAAGGTTTTGATACTCCGATATACATACATGTTCCACCTCTGTCGATAGCTATCTTAACACCACCTTGGACCGTCATTTTGCCTTGTTTTATTTCTAACTTGATAGCCAATTATTGGAAAGATGTGCTGTGGTAAAGTCATCTTTGAAAAGTTTGGTCAAGTAAAAATGGTTCTATTTGGGCTAATTAGGCCCCAGCTTTATATAAATTCCACTCTCTTATCAGCTGCGCTATTCTTGACTATAAAATATCAGAGTTGGCGTTTAATCTGAACCTAATACCAAGATATCTCAGGGAGAGGGCGCGTCTAAAGCCCATAAAAAACAGGAATTTATTGGCGGTGTACATTAACAGCTCGCTACACAACTCAAAAGGATAGATAGAAAGCTGGCGGCGGTAGTATCTCTGCTAGAGGATAATGGGCAGATAAGTTCCCTTTCAGTGTGCACTTCTTTACTTATACTGTTTCAATTTACAATGTATAAACAATTTTGCAAAGCCAAACATTAATCATCTTTTCATAAGAAAAATGCATAAAGTATTCCGAAGGTAAATAAAAAAAACACACTACATAACAACATAACAATTCATTGACAAAATGGGACTTGAACAAATGAATGCGTAACAAGCAACAACGAAGAAAAACAAACAAAGTAAAAAGGAGTATAGCGGAAAAACAAAGTTTGAATAAAATAGTCAGTCTAATAGACATATCTAAACATTGGGTTTTCCTTATCGGTGATATCATCGAAAGCATGAACTAAGTTCTCATCATACTCAACTTCACCTGATTCAATGAGAGCATCCTTCTTCTTGTTTTGGCTTATGAAATAGAATCTACAAAGGGTAATGGAGATAATCATTAAAGCATAACAACCCAAATGTGTACACCAAGCTGTCTTATATGCTGGTGATGCATCAGCTTCTCTTGTTAAGAAAACTTGAGGGCCAACAGCATTACCAGACATACTACCAAATAGAGCAATGACATTACCTAAAGGTTTCTTCGTTTGTCCAGCAACATTACGTGACATCACGGACATACCAACAGTAGTAGTTGCCCAGAATGACAAAGCCAAATAATAACATAATAAAAGACCAGCTCTTCTTCCTACAGTGCCGTCATTTTTGACTGTCATCATAACAACTGTGGCAACAATAGAAGGTATGATATAGCAAACCATGGTGATTGAGTTTTGTTTTGTTTTAGTAACAATGTATGCAGAAGAAAATAAAACAATCAAGATGTAAGTACCAAGAACCATAGCTAATAATTGAGTTTGTAAGGTTGTGAAACCAAATGAAGAAATAATAATACCTGCAAAAGCACCGAGACCAGAAGTTGGTAAAGCGGTACAAAATAAGACAATAAAGTATAAGTACATTTGAGGATCTCTTAAACCTTCCCAAAGCTGTTCGGTTCTAATTTTTTTGTTTCTTAAACCAGTTTGATTTTCTCTGACTCTTTCAATCATTAACTTTTTATCCTCTTCAGAGAAACAGTGACACGTCATTGGAGAATCTGGGAAATACCATAAGACAAAGATACCAAAGGCAATAGAAACCAAACCATAAGTTAAGAATAAGATTTGCCAGTTGAACAAGGCAGCGTTTTGAATCAAAGTAAAGCAATAAGCTAAGACACCACCAATAATTTGTTGACCACCATTCATACCGTACCATAAAGAGATAGTACCAGCTTGTTCTTCTCTACGGTACCACATGGAACCAATGGTTAAAAAGATGGGTTGAACAGGAGTTTCAAAAACACCCAATAAAAATCTCAAAGCCATCATTTGAGGCCAAGTCTTTACAGCTGCCATACAACACAACATAACGGACCATAAGATAATGGAACAGCCAAGATATTTTCCTAGTCTAAGTTTTTGAGCTAAAAAGTTAGCAAGAGGTTCGGCAACCAAGACGGCAATATAAGTGATGGTAGTTAACCAAGAGTAATCTTGACCAACCATGTTAAGCTCTGTTTGAATACCCATAATAGAAGCAAATGATAAGGTACCCTTATCCAAACATTGGAAGAGGTAAGAAATAACCATAACTGGGACCAACCTACGATCGATCTTTCTCTTTAATCTCTTATTGGTAGCTTCGTCGATGAAAATTCTTTCATCAGTCACATACTTTAAAACATCAGCATCTACACGAGTCTTATCCATATGAGGTCTTTTCGTATCATCTTCATAATCTATTTCACTACCTTCGTAGCCTTCAACATGGTTTGACATTGGCTTCATATCTTCGTAAAAGTTATCTTCGGCTCCTTTGCCATGTGTGGATGAGGCAGACATGTTTGTAATAATTAATACAAATAAAGAATAGATTTAAACGAGATCTAAAAAGCTGATTACCACAAATCATGGGGATTGCAGCTAATTTATATCTACATGAATGCGTATACATGCAGAATTGGTGAGGAGAGTCCTGTGGGCCCTATGGGGTCTTACCAACATTTCAAGTGAAGCTGCACCCCAGAAATTTAGCTTCTGAGCGCGGGGATTCCCTGGTTGTGAAGAAGCGGTGAATGTGAGATCCGCATCATTTTGTCATCACGCTTTTCACGTTTTTCCGCCGTGTATTTCGATGTTTTTATGCTATTTTTGGTGGGAGTGTTTTCATTTGGATATTGTTGCAGAGCTCATTCAGTTCGGCCATTTCTTCGAGTTATGCAGTGCCAGTGGGAGAATGACCAGTTAAGTACTGAAATTTGGGGTTTGTCTGGCTGGCCACAATATCAAAAATGAGTCTTTGGTTGGAATTTTTGCAGCACCCTAGAGCTTCGTGCTGTTCAAGACACAGTTACATTAATCATCGTATATAAAGAGGAATTTTGATTTGGAATAGGTGGTCGTTTGGGGTTTTACTCACTGTATATAGTCTACACCCCTCCCCAAGGGGTGTCAGTGAATACATGGTTATCTCCTTCCAGCTTCTTTTTCAGCTACTACTAGTTGGATTATCAAAGGAAGCAACACTATAAGGTGGTGGTAGCAAAGCTTCATAGCCATATATTATGTTAAACAAAGACGGTTAAATGGTTCTACAATTAATGCTCAATGCAGTGTATTTTCATACTTTGTGACCCTCATGACACAGGTTCGCTCTTTGTTTGAAGGATATTATGATAAAACCTAAATAACGATTTGTAGCGTTTGCAAGTGCTTAATTGATCGTATTTAGCACACTACTACCACTTTGCTTTTTGCAGTCACCAGAATAGAAGCATAACATGGAGTTCCCGAGTATAGTTGATCTCCTATTGGCAACTCTTCACCCCTCTTTTCTCACTGCTAAGCTCGAAGCCGCATGCTGAGTGGAGAAATGGCACATTTCGATCAGTGTTAAGAAATGCACAGTGCCGGGTTAGATGCAACAATGCGTAATAATGATACTCTACCACCATAGTAACCTCTAAGACGTTAGTTTACTAGCAAAATACAAACAACCGTAACTAATTCCACCCATCATAATGTCTTGTTGCAGCATAAAATTACATACAACTTGGCATTCTACAGATATTATCTTTTAATGCGGTAATGATTTTCGGATAAATTACAAACTTCAAGAATTCTAAGCAGGTTTAAATTCAAATCACGGCGGGCCATTCTACCTACACATCTTGAGCTATCACCCAAATATGAACTAATGTCACCGTGTATTTTAATTGGAAAAAATAAAACTTAAAGTAAAAGTTATTTGGTTCAATTGACATTCAAGTACACAGTAAGTATAACTCCGGTAGATCTTTAAATCTATGATTTAAAGATGTCTACATACACCCCAGGATATAACAGTGGTATGTAAGCATTTTGCATATAAAACTACATAGGTTTTGGTAAGTTGTGATAGGCATGTCTTAATATTTGTGAGACCGTTACCTTCGGATATTTACTAACCTGTCCCACCACCATTACCACCAAACCCACCAGAATTATAATGATACAACTGCACTGCCTTTTTTTGAAAATTTGCTTTTCAAGAGAGGCTTTGCATTCTCGGTCTCCACCAGTTTTTCCAAGGGTCTTTGTTCTTTGTTAGGTTGCCCCACCACTGGTTTTTAGCCCACAAGTAAAGCATTATTATCTTTAGTTTGATGTTCTTGCCAATTGTAATAGTGTTCCAATGGCTTGGCCCTGCTAGCATTTTGTCCACCAAACTTTTGTGGGGTACACTTGAACGTCAAACATATTCTCTACATATGTTTTTCGGATAAACAACCTTACTAATGAGTTGTTACTCCCAATTAGTGCAAACAAAAAACAGCTAAAGAACTAAAGATGGAACCCGGGGCCACAACAAGGCTAAAGCTTTGTTGATATTTCTCTTCAGACTAATTTAAGTCTGTGTTATTTGAACGGAATATCATATTGGTTCCCCAGAATCTCTCTGTTGTAGTATGAGTCCTGGTGTACTTATTCATATTGAGCATGCCTCCTTACAGTGTGAATTGTCCTACTTTCACTACCATGCTCAGGTTTTTACATTGACTGTACTTTGGGAGAAGGTACAGGGCACTTTACAAGTGCTATTTCTCGTCTTTTAGATGAATATCTAGATTTCACAACCATGCAGCTGCTGACGGCATACAACGATCTTCCTCATATAAAGACGCAGTTGCCCTGGGGTCAAATACAAAATAAGTTTTTAAATATCGGCGCCTTTCCTGTGCATACACCCAAAGATATGTGGAGGATCTGATGACTGGTAGTTCAATAAATACCTTCTCTGCCTATCTTATTATTATAAATGTTTGTTACCCTCTCATATAGAGTGCAGGGACAAATTCTCGACGCGACTGAAATAAGTTATCTTCGCAATCTATGTGGTGTATTGATGTTTAGCGCCTTTCTCCAGAATTGGCATGTCCTCGAGGAAAAGCCGACTAAAAGCGATAATGCGAGCTACTGTAAGTTGCTCACAATCGCTACTCGATTAGGCAATCATTTGAACGGGACTTATCAAAAAGAGATAAGAAAATGGAAAGATCTCATAATTAGTTATCTTTTCATCACTCCGACTGTTATTCTTCTCTGTTCTTTAGGTCATTTATAAGTGAAGGGATTATCCTTCTATTGCTTTGCTATATTTTGCCAGCTTCTTGCACTTCTTTTTCAGATCATTCACTATTTGAGATAGTACTCTTTAAAGGAAAACTAAAACATAATGTCTAGCGCAATCCCAACAGAATTCCCAACTCTCTCCAGAGAGGATGGTCTAGTTACAGACTTTCTCACTGGGGCTCATCAATACGATCTCCCAGAAGAAACTGTCAATAATGAAGTTGCCTTGTTATTAAAGAACCTCCAAAGCAAGCCAACATTCAATCCACATTTACAATTTGATGCCGATAAGCACATCATCTTCACAGATAAAGATTTTGAAGAGTTGAAAAGCTTTACATTAGATGATTTGAAAATCACTAAAACTCATTTAAAACCATATAGTAACTTTGGTGCAGCTTTTCCCTTTCCACTTGTTTCTAAAGAAGCCGTCGATATGATGTTATGGGAAGCATTTCAACCTAAAATTCTTAAAGAATTTGCCCGTTTACCAAATTTATCTAAGGGTGCTACCGGTTTAGATTTCCACATTGGAGGTCATGCTAAAGATTACGGACCATTTACTTGGCAGCTATTTACCTCTCAAAAAATGCGTTCAATTGTTTCCAAAATTGTTGGTTTTAACGCTACTTACCTTTACAACTCAGAATTCGGTCATATTAACGCTTCTTTAGCTTCTGCTGATCCCTCTGCTCCTCAACTAGATGAAGCTGCTTTACAAGCCGAGTACGCAAAACAAAATTCTGGTTCAGGTGCTGATGTTCCAAGTACTTTAGGTTTACATTACGATTCCGCTCCAATTGCTCTAGTCATCATGTTGGACTACAAGGAAGATGCTGTCGGAGGTGAAACTGGTATCATCACTGGTGATGATAAGATTTTCCGTGTCCCAGATCCAAAAGTTGGTTACGGTACTTTACTACAAGGTCGTGTTGTTCGTCACGTTGCTACTAAACCATTGACTAACTCTAACAGAATTACCATTGTCACTGGTTATTCTCCAGCTGATCCGGATGTGTTGGATAACACTGCTTTAACATCAACAAAACCTTCTGTCTTACCACGTGCTATTTACAACCGCTTCTACGCTGATTGGATTGATTTCAAGTTTAGAAAATTAGAAGATAAGTTAAAGTTTCATCGTGAAGAAGCCGTTAAAGATTTTGAAGATGGCAAATTCTTTGATCAAGCCCATTACATCAAGACCATTAAAGAAATGGAAAAATACCTTCAAGGAATTTACTCAGAAATGGAATTGGTCTCAAACAATCCATACCCTCCTCCACATTTCAACATGCCTTATAACGAATTACCAGATTACGAATAATTATGCACACAGATGTATAGTTGCGCTCCATATTTTTCCTTTTTCAGTGCCGTATAGATGATTATGGCATTCTAATTTTTGTTTCTTTTCTCTTATTTAATTAGTATTTTTTTATTCTTTCTATTCCCATTTAAAGCGGATAGTTTATAAATTCATAAAGTTTTACTTTTTCTCAAAATCATGGTTGTTTATAGTAGTATTATTAGTAGTAATAGCAGTAGTATATTAGCGTAGTAGTCGTATAAATTGAAATCAACTTTTAAATAACAAAAACATCTTGCTTTAAATGCAAAATAAAACGGTATATCAAATCAATTATTCTGGACAATTGACAAAGATTAGACAATAAAAAGTAAAAAACAAAAATGGAATTTTTGGAAGGAGTAGAGTCCAAAGTAATCAATCTGTGCAATTACTTATTTTCTGGAAGCAAAAGACTCAGCAAATTGGAAAGCTTCGGAAGCAATATCAACAGGAGCATCAGCATCAACAGTGTAAACAGTAATGGAAGTGTAACAACCGTCGTCATTGTTAATGATACTAAATTCAGAAGGTAATGAACAATCACCTCTAACACAAGTAAGGTAGGCATCGGTAGTTTTTAAGTTACCTTGTGTGACTAAGTTGGAAGTAGCGTTGTAGACAATGTAATCGCCTAAAGAGTCAGCACCAGTAAATCTAGTTTGGATGTAAGTTAAGTCTGTACAAGAAGAACCAAGGTCAGAGCCAGCTGGAGAAAAGTTAACATTTAAGGAAGTACTCAATGGTAAAGTTCTTGGATTATCACCTTGAACTTCAAAAAGATGATTTAACAAGTTGACAGCAGATTTAGAGTAAATGTTGAATGAATGGCTAGCATCATCATCTAAGTTATCTTTGAAAAAAGAGTTGTTAGTGTCAGCACCAGATAAAGCAATTGATGGAAGACCTCTTTGGTTAGCATAAGTCACTGCACCAATAGTACCTGAGAGGAAAAAATCTCTTTCACCAATATTGTTACCTTCATTTGGACCACCAACAACTACATCAAAAGTCATGTTATTGAAGTAAGTTGGAGACAAATAATCAAGACCAAAGGCAACACAAGATGCTGGGGTACCATTGAAGTACCACATATTAAAATCGTCATCTTCGTGGCCCCAAGAAGGAGAACCAATTGGTGGATAGTCAAATAAACCATTGATTGGCAAAGTGTTTTGCTCTGGTAATTGAAATTTACCACCGTTACCTGATTTTTGTTCTGCAGGAGCAACACAAACGACGTTGTGACCAGCAGCTTTCAAATCTCTATAAAAAGCTCTGATGTTTGTTGCAGCCCAACCATCATCATTGGTCAACAAGATGTTTTTTGCGGCAGCTGTGGAGACCAAAGTAGAAGCAATAGCTAAGACAGTAGAGAATTGCATCCTGTTTGTATGTGAGAAAGATAAGAGGACTAGTTGGTGAATGAAGAACTACAAGAAACTAAAAGAAAAATTACACTACATTGACTTGATTGGGCTTTCTTAAAGTTCAGGATTTGTAATTGTATAAATAATTCCCCATATGATGGAGAAAGTGAAAAACTGTGTATACAAAACCGGTTATCATCTGATAACCGATACTTTTACCATCTGGTCCCAATTACAGTAAATAGGGATTTCCAGAATAGGCTATATAATGAAGTGCATAAGATTGTTTTTCTAATCAACACCCACACGTTTTGCACGAGTGTGGTTATCGAATTGGCCAGAAAACCGTTAAAGCAAGGCCGAATTCAATTAAAATCATGTATAGCTGCCAAACAATTCCTTGGTTTTAGCCATGAAAACGCATACCAAGGCACGTGCAGTAACTGCCTCGGTGTACACCGCCTTGACACACTAAGTTTTCAGGGGTTGGATGCACTTTGGATAATTTATGAATAGGTTGTTTTAGTAGAATACTATGTCTCCCATGAAGTAGTGTTTTTATTTACCCCCTTGTTTAGAGACCGGGTAGGTAGAATCAGCTGGTAAAAACCCCTACCGTGTGAATTATGCTTTGCACTCGTGGTGGATTTTAATGGGTATCCCACGTTCTTTAAAGCTACAATATAGCTTTTTTTCCGGCAGACTAATACCACTTGAAGGCTTCTTCTTACATCTGCTGATACATCGTTATACTTGTTGGATTACCTTTTACCTGATTCTGCAATTGTCGGTTTAATAACCAGTTATGGCCTATTTGGGAAGACTATAGATCCTATAACTGCTTCTCCATTTCTTTATTAACTCCAAGCTTTCCCACTAATTCAATACGATTTATATTTTCAGTTCTGTTTTTTTTTCAACTGACTTAATTAGAATTTAGTTAGCTATATCTGATACCATTTATCACTAATCAAATCCAAACGATGAAGTTCTCCACTTTAGCTATTGCTTCAGCTTTAACTGCTTCAACTGTTTCTGCAACTAAAAACATTATTTTAACAAATGATGATGGTTGGGCCGCCACTAATATCAGGGCTTTCTACAATGCTTTGAAAGATGCCGACTATAATGTCATTATGGTTGCACCAGTTGAACAATATTCTGGTAATGGTGGTAGATTTATCCTTCCTTCAGGAAATACTTTGGAAAGAGATGGTAACTTTAAATACCCAGCTATGGGTGCTCCAGCTTGGGGCTACGAAGAAGACGATATGAACGTCTGGTATTTCAATGGTTCTCCAGCTGCCTGTGTTTCCTTCGGTTTAGATTATGTTGTCCCAACTTACTTCAACAACATCTCAATTGATTTAGTTGTTGGTGGACCAAATGAAGGTGATAACGTCGGTGAAAGAGATTACTCTTTATCAGGAACTTACGGTGCTGCCCAATACGCTGTTGAAAGAGGTTTACCAGGTATTGCTTTCTCTACCGCCAGTACTAATAACTCCTTTTTCAAGGATAACTTAGATGATGTTGCTGATCATTCTTTCAACGTTTATGCTAAAGCTTCTGTTGACATTGTTAACGAATTATTTGCCGCTCAAGGTGATTCTGCAACTTTACTTCCATTAGCAAGTGGATTAAGTGTCAACTATCCAGTTGCCGGTTCAGATTTAAGCTCTGATTGTACTGATTTCACATGGAGACATACTAGATTAACAGGCTCCAATGCTAAAACTAATGGTATTGTTTACAACTCTACACTTGGTCTTTTCGAATATAGCGCACCCACCAACTCTGCTCTTCAAAACTGTGTTGATGGTGATTGTACTTTTCCAGATGAATTTGGCCTTTTGGCTGAAGCTAATTGTCAAGCTACTATCACCGTATTTGCCATTGATGGCGATGCCCCACAGGCCCTTGCCGATCAGACAAAAACTCTTTTCGAAGGTATTTTAGGTACCACCGCTTGATTCAAGTCATAACTAGTTTATGACTTATAATCTCCCCCTCCTTTTTTTAATCTTTTTTTCTTAAACCCTCTTTAGAACGTAGTAGTATTTGATTTCAATTTAATTTTAAAAGTAGTATCGTCAATTAGTGTATCTTCCCCCAGCAAATTGCAAGTAATAAAAAAATTCCCTGTAATGTTTTGGCAGTGCAAACGCTGATGTAATCCATTTAAAAAGATTGGTTATGCGACACCAGGGGTTGTTGCAATGGTTTTCTTGTGCAGGCTTATTACTCATTGGAGACGGCGTCTGATACGATGTAACTCAGTTAAATATATGAGCCTATACAAAGTTTTTGTTCTTGATAATAAAAATATATTGAACATGTAAATGAAAGTTTATTGTCCTAATTGATAAAAAGCCCTTTTTAGTGAAACCCTAAATTTAATTTCAGTAAAACCTTGGATTTTTTTAGTTTGGCTTTTAGGATAAAACAAGTTGTAGCAGGTTCTGACTTACAGCCATAGCTATTATACAAAGAGCACTATCCTAATAAATTGAGTATCCTCAGCAATTTATGGCACTCTCTATTACCAAAAAAAAACCAAAAAACAAGATATACATATAAGTGGGAACATGACGTAGCACAAACACCCGTGCACATATCCTTGTGAGTGGTTCACCATAGCCCGTCTCCCGACTCAATGCTCAGGTTGCTAGCGAAAAACTGAGAGGACACAAAGTCAAGGAAGGCTAGCATGATATCTGATGTAGACAGATCTTTTGAGATTCCCCCTATCCCGCTGTATTGATCATTGGAAATTCACGCTGCTAACAACGTACATTATAGCATTATTGTCCTTTTCTGCTGCCAATAGTAAAGGATTATATACACGAGATTGCCCCTTTTTCCCCCAAAAGGCTTTACTCCCTTTATCATCAGCATAGCTTCCACTCCACGAGTTGTAAAGTGGTGTCAAAATTTGAACAAGAATTTGCCTTGACGGGACAGATTTTTTTTCACGAGACTCTAAGTTAATCAACTCGGTGTTTAGTAAGGATATTCGTTACATATCTGGGCTTTAATCTAATCCTTGGTTGATTGCGGGCGTTCGAATTGATTGCGTTTGATCTGGTTGGATTTCGTTATTGTTTATTGAGTATCTGACTTGCACATCAATCTACATTATTCCCCGAGCTTCATCAATTATCCTCATTGCACGTTACGCCTGGCATACGTTAGCTATCTCATTTAGAAATAACTTTATCATCTATCCCGTATAACTTCGCTCAGCCTTCAATTATATGACATCTGAAAACAACCGATTTGTTGAGGCGGGCGTAACATCACCTTTTGACAATTCAAATATTATAAGCACAACAGAGAGTGTAACTGATTATAAACAACACCAGCAGCAAAACTCTGCATCACCATCTCAAGAAGCTAATACTATTCGACTACATCATCAGCAACAACAACAATCAAAGATCCACGATAGGGCAAGACTTGTTAATTTGACTCAACCTCAGCCAACTACTCAGCAAAAGCGTCATAACTCTCAATCATATTTGTTACAAGGTAATTCAACCAAGAGAGGTGCCATATTTGCTCCTTCTACTGCATCTGCATCGGTTTACACTACTCCAACGTTTTCGTCAATGAACGTTAACCCCAGTGGTAGTCTTCCTCAAGTTAGTTCTTTATCTCCATTTCCTCATCAGCAAACAGATACACCAGGCCAATCTTATCAGCAACTGCAACAAATAGGAAACTTATCTGATCCTTCTTTGATATCTGCAAATTCGAGGAAATTCACCCCATTATCAGGAAGTACGCCAAAGATTCGTATGTCTCCGAATACACAATCGCAAAATACTAATATCAACAATAATTTAGCTTCCGCTCAACAAGAAGTAGCATCCAAACAATTGAGACTTAACAAGACACCTACCCCGTCGATGAACTTTGAGTTACCTTCCTCACCAAAATCAAGAGCCATAGCAAGAGTGTTTGAAGCAGATATGAGCGTCGAAGGTTCCAGCGAATTGAACGAAGTCCCCAATACAAGAGGCACGAATGTCAGCGATCCACAGCATAACGTTAACTCACCTGACTCATTCCCTGAAGGACAACAACAAAAACAGCAACAGCAGCACAATCAACAACAACAGCAAGAGCAGTTGGCAAATGGTGCGACTCAGAGGAGACCAAGTACTGATACTATGGCCTCTCAACAGCTACCGCCACCATCGCAACAAGAACAACAAAGACAGCAACAGAAAGTAATAACGGAAGAAGAGCAACTATTAGCATCAAATCTTCAAGAGACCTACAAAGCTATAATTCAATTAGAAGTTGAAACTCAGAATGGATGCGTAGAGGTTAATCAAAAATTAATGGAAAATGATGCAAGTGCTGAGATAACACCTGAACTTTGGCTTATATACAAGAAAGCTGTATCTTTACTAGACCATTATTACGACTTCTTACTTTATGCATTGTCGCCAAGCTCTGCTAGAGCCGGTAGACCATTAGTCACTAATTATAGAATATTGCGAAGAATGTGGGTTTTTGGAGTGGTCACTTTTCTAGAGGTTATGAAAAACGTAACTGCTATATTTGTTGAACACGAAGTTTGTTCATGCTTTATTTCTTATGCATTCAACATCATTACTTGTCTTTCAGATCCTGTCTTAGGTTTTGAAGGATGGTGGGCCGAGAAATTAGGTGATTTGTCAAGAATGTCAGTAGCCTTATATCCCGCAAGGTACATGGATTGGAAAGTTGTTTCATCATACTGGTATAATTTGGCTACAATGACTCAATTTGGTCATGGTAAAATGTACTATCATTTATGTACAGTTGAAACAGATAATTTAGAAGCTTTGCTGGAAATAGGTAAGAGTGTGACTTGTAGAGATCCATTCACTCCAACTCCTCAGTACTTGAGAATGGTAGTTGACAATGCTTGCAGCCAAAGAAATATCTTATCGTCAATTGAAATGGCTATGATTGATTTTGTCAAGATCCATAAAATTCTTTTATTGCCCAACTTCAATACAAATCAAGAGATGGCTAATCTAGTATCACATTATGCATCGAACTTTGGCTTGGATAGTTCCAATGTTGATTATTTTTCATTAACTGGTCCTTTGGGCGCAGCAATTCCAGTAGATAAAGCTAATTTTTGGTATCAGAAAGGTCCCAACTTTGCTATTTGTAATATCAATCATTTAATTGGTTTCGGCGATACAAGAAATCCATTTGCAAAATTGTTTGAACTTCCCGAAGCATTGAAGGAAAGAAAGGAAAAGAAAGACAAGAGAAGAAAGTCTAAAGCGTACGATCCGAACGACATTAATGATAGTAACAAGTTGTCAGACTTGGAATATGTTTTTGGCTCAACAGCTTCAGATCAAGATGAAAACTCATGGTTTTTGTTGATGGACTTTATAAACAAAGGTGTTATGGAATTAAGTATAAAGATGCTCAAACAGTATATTACTGGTCCCATTCAGTCTTCAACAGGTCACATTATTATTTGGTTATACTTCATCATTGCAGTTGGAGAAGCGTTGAAAAAATATCCGTCAGCTGGACCAATGATGACATACTTCATTCATCGTTTTATTCCTTGGATGAAGCTGATACCTTACCTGAACGATGTTTTATATCTTGTAAGGTCAGATGAAAAAACAAGAGAATTGTTTAAAGAACATTTAAGTCCGGAATTTGAAGCAACCCATACGGACCAACTGAAATATTTTGCTGAAAATGAAACCCTTTGGGAACCATGGAAGTGCTGGGGTACTTTATGGTTCAATTTTGTTGCATTCAAAGGTGATTATACTTCTGTCTTTGAAAGCGGTGTTAAGGGAGACATATTTGATTTACCAACAAGTGGTCCCCGCTATGATCCTAAAAATGATCCCCAAAGATATCTCAGAATAGCATTATTAGCCACACATATTGCCGATCATTACCATTTTGGTTTGATTAGAGAGGATAACGTTTTTCAATTTGAAATTTTGAACAATGTCTTTTTAGCTGAAGCCAGAAATGCAAGTGCTGCAGTGTTTTCCCAGGATACAAGATTTCAATATTTATTTGATGATATAATTCCTGGTATTACTAATCGTGAGTTACCATACGGTTCATTTAGAGTCATTGATAACGATGAATGGTGTGCTGCTGTAGACGGCCGTTCTTTAAATTGGAATTACAATACCACCAAGTTCTTAGAGGAAAATATTGGTGCATTATCCTCAGACGTCGGCAACACCCCAACATTGGATGATCTGTACGCTACTGATAACTTTGTTGATGCTGGGCATATAGCTGACGTTGAATCTGATGATGAAGAAGAGGGCGAGGGTGCAGATAAAACCCAACATAACGCTATTTATTCTTCGTTGTCCACTAAATCAATCGTGGGTGATCTTGGTGATAAAATGGATACTGCTTTGACATATATTTCTTTGGATACGAATACATGGTTGAAACACTGCGGTAGAATTTTTAAGTGTGTTAGAAGCGAAATTTTTAAATTGTCAATACCTTTAACAGTCTTCCAAGAGTTACGTTCTTTGAGAAGAGCCGAAGATGCAGTTGTTTCTGACTCCGCTACAAGAGCCGTTCTTATTATTCGTCAGTTATATGCCGAAAGAGAGGTTTTAGCTGTAAGGGTGGATGGAACTAAGGCTTCCAGTCTTGCAGAAACTACTGAGTTTGAACAAAACACCCACTGGAGATCCAACACCGACGAATTGATCATGAAGGCAGTGAAGTTGAATAATGATCTTAGTAGATCATTATTATTAGGCAATAACGTGAAAATAAACCATATGAAAAGAACTTTAGTTGGTGAAGAAGCTCGTGAGTTTAGGTACAATGTATTAGTGTCCGATGATAGAAACATGGCTCTTAGAGGTAGAGCCAAAAAGTTCTTGATATTACCAAGTAAGTGGTTATTTACACAAATCGAAAAAGTTTCTCAAGGTAGATGCACTGATTGATCGATTTTATTTCATCATAAGATTTACACTAGATATATAATAACATAATAACATACATATCACATTTTTATATCTTCAATATTTCAGCTACCTAATTTTTATGCTCTTAGTTTGAACTAACTCGCTTCCATCTATAATATATATTTATACCTGAATGTTGTATTCCATTTCCTTTAAAACCCATTAATTTATAACTACCCAAGATGATTTCAGTGCCTTCACTGATAAATTCCACCGTTTTGCTGAAACTCCCAAGACCAACAGTCATTTCAATACCATTATTGGATATCAAAACTATCTTTAGTAAAGGCAAATTACTGATTATTCGACTTATAGTCCAGGGCGATGTATTAGTTACATCTGACCTTACAATGCTTTGTTTGTATCCGAGTAAAAGGTCTTCCGTTCGTATGCATTCTATATGTTCAGATAGCACACCAGTCAACTCCCCTTGAGATTGACTTTCCCCTGCAAGTATATCAGCATCCTTCATAACTTCAATGTTCAGAGGATCTTTCGAAAAGCAAAAATCCGAATCATGTACCAATGACGAAACGTTCAAAGTTTGAACTGGTTTCTTTCTCTTGTTTATAAAGCTGCTAAGTTGAGTTATTGATGTTAAGGGGTTCTCACTAATAGGTTCGCAATCAGCGTACGTACTCTTAAATACATTTAAATCAAGACTATTACGACTGATCTCCTGATGAGGCCTCTTCTGTTGTCCATTATTACTTGATATAAATTGAGATATTTTAGAAATTGTCATTTTATCATCTTGCGGTGTATTTTTATTGAAAACGCCCAATTTTCTGCTGAATTTGGGATCAAGTCTATTCAATTCATCTGAAAGATTAACAAGAGCCCTTTTATTGCTTCCTTCGCTCATTTATGTCATGCTAATTTTTCATATATAAACGTATTAAGTCTGTGTTTACCTTTTTGATAAAGCCAAAACTTGATTTATAGTAGGTTTGAAGGTGGTGCGCGGAGGACAAAACCAAACGTGTTTAGTTTCGCAAGTTGTTTTTACAAAAAAACTACTACAAAGAATCTTTTTGAACCTAATCTAAACTAATCTATTGTACGTAAGTGTATGTATATGTATAATATATACAAAGAAAAACAATGCATAAAATCCCAAAGAATATATCAATTGACGATATGTAGAAACTAAAATTGAACTGCTCAGAAAATCTGATATGCGAATAAGTTGTGAAGTGTTATGACTAAATTTATCATAGCAACCAGGACATCAAATTACCAAAAAAGCCACGTTTTTTGACTTCTTCCTTTTCAATTTCTAACTCATGTTCTTCTATTTCTTCTAGTCCCGAAGTTAAATCAACCTCAAGAGGTTTTCTAAATTTAGTTCTCTTGAAAACTTTCCAGAAAATAAAGAGACCGATGTTAAGAAAAATCATAAAGTAATAAAACAAAAAGTCTTGGTAGTTCCACCATCCTGGTAAAAAGACAGTGTAACCAATACACCAAATTTGAAGCCAAATGAAGAAACCTGCAATGTACATGGTGTATGGCTGCCACCATGCCCTATAAGGCAACAAACTGGTACTTAAACCTTGAGCTTTGAAAGCTCTATGGAAAAATACATATGTAATTGACATCCATCCATAATTCAAAAGTTGAGCTCCTGTACACAGGTTCACAATCCAATTAAGGACAACAACAGATCCCGAGCCTAACTGTAATAATGACAGCAATGCAAAACAAGTAGTCAACATAACAGCAAAAACTGGAATACCATTTCCATTACAGAAAGAAAAGAATTTTGGAGCAAACCCTCTTTTTGATAAAGAATAAAGTTGTCTTGAAGCACAGAACATATAAGAATTACCTGCAGAGAAAGCGCTTAAAATAACAACAACGTTCACTACAGAAGGTAAACCTTTGATGCCCATATTTTGAATGGCGATAACGTAGGGGGAAGCAGAAGCATCAGAAGTACCACTAACTGAACCGGCAACTAAGGTTGGATTATTACAAGCAATTAAGATACCAACTGATAAAGCACCACCAATATAAAAAATGGCCAAACGATAGAAAACGGTTTTAAAAGCAATTGGCATAACCACTCTTGGGTTTCTGGCTTCACCGGCGACTAAGGCTAAATACTCAGGTCCAACAACCACAAAGTTAGCTTTACTTAAAGCGGCCAAAAATCCCTGGAATTTACCCAAATTACCAACGGTGACGTACTCTTGGAAAGGACCTGGGGTATTAAAGTTTCTAAAACCAAAAGCATCATGCAAGGGGTTACCTCCAACCATTGTAATAAAAGTGAACAATAAAAGAGCAACAGCTAAGATCAATTTTGTAATTGACAAGTAAAATTCTGATTCACCGTACCATCTAACGGTCCAAATGTTAAAAGCAAAATAAAGAGCAATCTGAACACCACAAGCAATACCTGGAGAATAATCATCTCTCCAAAAATGAACCATGGTATTACAAGCTGTAATTTCAAAGGGAATATAACATGCTTCCATTAAGAAAAAATTCCAACCTGCGCAAAACTCTAAAGCTTCATCAACACATCTTCCGGCAGCTTCAATGAATGGGGAAGCAGTTGGCATAAAACAAACTATTTCACCAATACCAGATATTAACATCAACATAATTACGGTCCAAAATGTGAAAGCAATTAAAAGAGAGCCTGGTCCACCATGAACTAAACCAGTACCAATAGTGACGAATAAACCAGTACCAATGGAACCACCAATTGCAATTAGCTGCACATGTCTTGAGTGCAGTTTTCTTTTTGTCTTGTGATCACTATTTAGACTGAAAAATCCGTCAGAAGAATCAACATCAGAAGAGGTTATTGAGTTGGAATCGTCCTTATGAGAAAATTCCTCTTTAGAGTTGACTTTCTCAAGGTCAATATCATTATTATCACTTCTTTTCAATATGGCTACCATTTTGAATATGCGTTTAAAAAAAAATTAAAAACATTTACAACTTTACAAAAACACTTCAAGAGAAAAAAAAATAGTGTGGGACTAATCCAGGATATATAGGGTCCAGTATTGTGCTAGATTTTGTACATTTCTTTTTTACAGATGTTTCAAGTGATTTTTTCACAATTTTTTTGCGAAGGTACCACTTTGGAAAAGCAACATTACTTCATAGTGCAGTGTATTTACCGTTGACAGCGAAATTAAAGCCTCGCGACGTCATAATTTGCACTTTACTTTTGCAGTTAGCTCTTGCGATACATCTGCTCTCTAATCTATTATTGCCTATATTTGATTCGATCCACATACTATCTTGCAGTTAGTGTATTGTTAGCGAGATACGATGTAAAGATCAGATTTATAGATATCAGCTAAAAGAAATATATATATATATATGCCTAACAGAGCCCAGGGGTCTAGTTTAGGCATCGTCTGCTCACAGCGAGAAAATTTTTCATTGTGCGGCTCGAGGCTAGCTAACTTTATTGGCACAGGCTATTTAGGTTTTTGGCTGTTTTAAAAGGTAACACAAGTAAATTCGTACATAGGTGAACAGTAAGTACGACTATTCTGAGCTTCTTTGATGATACATAGCCAAATAAATGACTGCATCTGCCGAGTTTTAAATTACTTGGATATTAAATACTGTTTTCAAGCTGGACTGGCCAGTTAATCAAATAAACAGATGGGTTATCTATCTATATGCGATTATGTATGTATATATGCATGCTCGGTAAGTATTGGAGATTAGGATATACTCTACTGTAAACTATCAACTGTAGAGGAAAGATGCGTTACTATACAGCTCTAACATAGGATTTTCTCCACTCTTTGTAGTTGTCATTTCTACATCTGCCCAATTAGCCAGAAAGTCTGCGTGCGTAGAATATTCGGATACTTTGCCAACTATCTTTTTGTACAATTCTGAAGCTAATCCAAAGTCAGTGGGAAACATGATATCAAAATAGCCTTGATTCACCATATATGTATCCACTGGCACCATTCGGTTTTTATACATTGTTTGCACAACTGGTGCCATATAACCTTTAATCTGATCTGGCAACTCCGAAAAGTCGGATGCGAGCAATTGATGATTTGGGAACCTGGTTTTCAAAATCTGGAAGAATTGAAGAAGACGTGTTGGAATATATTCAGGATCTCCAAGTCCATTCCTCAAGGGGTTTAATGAATTTCTCATCGATTTATACAATGGCATCCCATGAACTGGATGCTTTCCAAACAGCTTATTTCTATTGAATACTGCATACTGGGTCTCTTCTCTCAGTCCAATAAAGCTTTTAGCCCATGGATCAAGTTCTGGAAAAAAATATTCTTTGAAATTTCCATGCTCATCGATAAGCACATAGCCTTGGTAAGGTTGGTTTGACTCAATATCATAACGTATGACATCATGTGCAAAATTATCAAACACCTCTAGGCCGATGAAAAAACAAGGATCATGAACTGTTTCAGTCCATTGAAATATTGACTTATTAATTATTTCAACTTTGTCCTTGTGCGAATTGGATTCCAATTCAACTGCTGTTCTTTTTTGCTGTTTGGAGAGTTGACTCGAAATTTCAATAATTTTATACTGAGTTTTCTCATATATCTCTGGTTTTACTCTTCTAATGAAATTCAAAATATCTCTCATCAACGTACCATTACCCCCACCCATCTCATAAATAATCAAGTCATTCGAGGGGGACTGATTTAAAGCATAAGACACTAAAATATACCTAGCCAATGCCTCTCCATAGTATGGTTGAAACAACTCAGTTGGGGTGTGCCATAGCTGCATAGATGGCTTGTCAATTGTCTGAGCCAAAACACTTAGATTAGGATCCGTGGTTATAATCTCATTCTTTGTATTTGGCTTCTTTTGTGCCAATGCCTTTTGATCATATTTCTCGTATTTCTGTAACCATTTGTCCATGAATTCGTCATAGCCTTTTAATTGCGTGTAAGAAAACCCCTCTCCAGGACGAAAAATAACAGCTTCTTTAGAAAAGTAACCATAATATGGATTGTACAATGAGTCTTCTATGAAGTCGCTGCTCAGCATTTTAACTGATTTAGGCCTATTTCTCTTGAGAGACAATTTCTTAGATGTAGTTAAAGGTAATTTATTGAAAATGTTTGCATTTAATTCCAAATTGAAGAAAGTTTCACTGGCGCCTGTTTCAAACAAAAGCCTGGGAAGATTCGTAGAATTTGGCTTTGTACGTTCTCCTTTAATAGGCAGCCTGTACTGCACTGTATGAGGCAGGATGGAGTAATCATACTCAACCCCGCTTGTATCAACTTCTTTTCGGAGTAGTGAGTAACCTCTGGTAGATGGTTTCCAACTCACAAACTTGGAAAGTCTTCTTTGCATTATCATACAGTCTATCAGATACAAATGCCCTATCAGTGGTACTTTTATATATTTGTTTATTAACTTCACTTGTTTTAAGCATAACTTCAGTTTACCCCATGTTTGGTGCATTTGTTTAGTTGCAGTGCTGCCACTTCCCGTTCGTGTCGATAACAAATTTTTTTTGTTAGGCGAGCTTTGCAGATATATCAATTGCCAGGAGATAATAACATGTCAAACAGTAACCTATGTTACATGCCATTGCTTACTCAAGGGTAGTGATAAACAAGGGTTTATTATTACAGAGTGGAAAAATTGTTGATAATGGGTGTTCCAGCTCTTTTTCGTTGGCTTTCCAGGAAATATCCAAAGATTATCTCGCCCGTTATTGAGGAAGATTCAGTGGTGATCGGAGATGTTGAACAACCACCTTTATACTCAAATCCTAATCCAAATGGGGAACTGGATAACCTTTATTTGGATATGAATGGTATCGTCCACCCATGTTCTCACCCCGAAAACAAGCCAGCACCAGAAACTGAAGATGAGATGATGATAGAAGTTTTCAGATATACAGATAGAGTTTTAAATATGGCTAGACCTCGTAAGCTTTTGATGATTGCAGTTGATGGTGTTGCTCCAAGGGCAAAGATGAACCAGCAGAGATCTAGACGGTTTAGGTCAGCTAAAGATGCCAAGATAGCTCAAGAAGAAAAAGAAAGACAACTCCAAGAAAAGATTTCTAGAGGTGAGGAAATTGATATGGCAATCAAAGGTAAAAAGTCATGGGATTCAAACTCCATTACTCCAGGTACCCCATTTATGGATATATTAGCTCAATCATTGAGGTATTGGGTAGCATTCAAGTTTGCAACTGATCCAGGATGGGCTAAGCTACAAGTAATCATTTCCGATGCCACTGTTCCAGGTGAAGGTGAACATAAAATCATGAATTTTATTAGATCACAAAGATCTGACCCCGAACACGATCCAAATTCCACTCACTGTATTTATGGTTTGGACGCTGATCTGATTTTCTTAGGACTAGCAACTCATGAACCTCACTTCAGAGTTTTAAGAGAAGACGTGTTTGCAAAAGATAATGCGCAACGTCAATTACGTATAGCCGATGAGATTAATATGGATGAAGCTACGAAGCAGAAGCTACAAGATGTCGACAAGAAGAAACCGTTCTTATGGTTACATGTTAACATTTTAAGAGAATATTTAGAAGTTGAACTGAATGTGCCTCGTTTACCGTTTAAATTTGATTTAGAAAGAGCTATTGACGATTGGGTCTTCTTATGTTTTTTTGTCGGAAATGACTTTTTGCCTCATTTGCCATCATTGGATGTCCGTGATAATGGTATTGATATTCTCGTCAATATTTGGAAACGTATATTGCCTTCTTTAAAGGGATATGTTACTTGTGATGGTATACTGAATTTGAAAGGTGTTGAAAAACTTATGGGTAATTTGGCTTTACAGGAGGATGATATTTTCAGAAGAAGACATGAAAACGAAAAAAGAAGGGAAGACAATTTTAAACGTAGAAATATAGAAAAAGAACAACAGAATATGTTAAAGAATCAACTTTTGAAGACCGTTGCTAAAGGAAAAGATAGTGCCCCCATAAATCCCCATATGAACATGCCTTTATATAAAGTCACTGGTGAAAATGTAGGCGGTTTACAAATGACTAATAACGAAATGATTCAAAATATCAGCTCTATATCTAAAGCTAATACTGCCAATAAAAATGTCGCTGATATCTTGAAACAGAATCTTATGAAAAAGTCAGTATCAGCTTCAAGTGTTGTCAAATCCGACAATGCTGAATCTGAAGATAGTGAGGCGTCTAGTATTACTGATACAGATGAGCCAATAGACGTATCTGAAAGCGAGAACAAAAAGAGAACTGGCAGTGAGGCATTTGGAGATACAAAAACTGTGGAAGATGATGAAGATAACGATACTGTAAAATTATGGGAACCAGGCTATAAAACTCGATACTACGAACAAAAATTTCATACGAAGGATCCCGAAGAAATTAAAAAAATCAGACGAGATATGGCTGTGGCATATGTACAAGGTATTTCTTGGGTTTTGCTTTACTATTTCCAAGGTTGTGCTTCTTGGGATTATTACTTCCCGTACTACTATGCCCCTTTTGCGGCTGATTTTACGGACATTGGAGATTTAGAAGTCTCGTTCAAACTTGGCACTCCGTTCAGACCATTTGAACAATTAATGAGTGTGCTACCGGCTGCTTCTAAACATAACGTTCCAGAGGTGTTTTGGCCCTTGATGACAGATCCAGAATCTGAAATCATTGACTTTTACCCTGAAGATTTTGAAATCGATATGAATGGTGCCAAAATGGCATGGCAAGGTATTTCATTATTACCTTTTATTGATGAGAAGAGGTTGCTGCGAGTTGTTCAAGCTAAATATAGTGAGTTATCTGAGGCTGATAAAAATAGAAACACAAATAAAGGAGAGGTGCTGCTAATGGGTCCTGAGTGTAAGAAGTTTAAGATATTGAAGAAGTATCTTTATGGAGAATCCCCCAAGGAAGAGCTCAAAGTCACGTCTGCTTCAAGTGGTATTGCTGGAACTGTCTATCCATCCCCAAATTTTGACCCAGACACCACTATCGAATTTACTTTAACTACTGATACAGTGCACAACTTCGTGAATGTTCCTACTAGCAAATACTTATACATGGGGTACCAAATGCCCCATAAAATTCCAAGTAAGTCCATGATTCTCACTGGTTACATTCCTCACTTGAAATTGCTACAACAACAGGACAGAGATGCCATTATGTACAACAACGGCAGATTCCCACGTAATAACAGGAATTACGATTCGGGCTCAGATGTTGATTACAAAGCTCACACTGGACCACATGGAAATAACGTCTATACGCCTCGTGCAGGAGGATATAAAGGATTTGTTTACATGTACAAGCAAGAAGTAGAGCGAATGTCCAATTCTCAGGCCAGCTACAATAATATGGGTTACGTAAATTCCAGTGATTCGTGGAACTCTTATGGTGGTAACAATCGAAACAATTATGGCAACACTTATAACAACAATCACAACAACAATTATAACAACAATTATAACAATAATTACAATAACAATTACAGCAACAATTACAATAACAACTACAATAGTAACAACAATAACTATAACAGTAACCGTGGCTACAACAACAATACCTATAATAACAGAAATTATAATAACAATAGCCGTAGTTACAATTCAGGAGGCTCTAGAGGAAATTATAATAAAAGTTACAGCAACTATGGAAGCAATAATAATTCCAATGGCTATAACAACAACTACTCCAGAAGGTAGTCATATGTAGAAGAATTTATGTACTTGTATACGCTTTATATCACAAAAAGAATTTTTAATACGATCTTCATAATGATGTGCGAGCTACTTTTCGCTCTTCGCATTTGAGAAACTGTGTATTTGTGGGGCGTTCTACTTGCATGCTGATGACTATTCATTCCACTTTTACAAGTCAATTAAACTCTTCAATGCTTCAACTAATAACGCCAGATGGCATACCGATTGAATTTGGAGAGTCCGAATGCGGGTACATTTACACTTACAATCAAGTGACTTCTAAAAAAAGCTTATCCAACCATACTCAAATCAAAGAAATTCCCTCTTATTTGAAAGCCGATCATTCTGTTATTGTGATAGACTCAATTAAGTCAGGTAAGGGAAGGGACAACAAGAGAAATGTTTACAATCAGCTGCTGAAGCCACTTTTTGAAGTGTTGAATATAAGCCATCAATATCTGGCGACTACATCTAAGGATTTCATAAAATCATTTGCAAGACAGCTACCTAACTCAAATTTATATACACTTTTATTTCTCTCAGGCGATACATCTATTTCGGAATTTATCAATGGTCTCGGAGTAGATAATGACTCTACAATAAATATCATGAACTTACCGCTGGGCTCAGGTAACGCATTTTGTCATTCGTTGAACATCCATTCAGTTTTTGATGGCATAGAGAAGCTCTTGTTTGGCTCAGCTCATAAATTTAATGAATACAAAACTACGTTTGCCAATAGCTCTTATTTATTAGAAGGTGGTAATAGATCCAAAATAGAATCTTTAAAATTTTTTGTGGTTTCATCTTGGGCTCTCCACGCTACACTGGTGGCAGATAGCGATAGTCCTGAAATGAGGCAATTTGGAAATGAACGTTTTAAAATTGCGGCGTCAAATCTATTGAAAAAGAATCCACCGTTTCACGGTGCAATTTCCGTTTACGATAAAATTACTGGAAAGTTGAAAACCAAAGTAGATGGGCCTTTCAGTTATTTTGTGACAGCTGCACTTCCCAGATTTGAAAAAGATTTTGTTATTTCGCCAGAAAGCGATCCTTCGGAGTCGAGTTTACATATATTGTACTTCAAATACCAAACCTCCTCGGATGTTACTATGAAAATAATGGGGGAAGCCTATCAAAATGGAGCTCATATAAGGAATCCTATAGTTGAATACTTAAAAGTTGATAGAAACGAAAAGATTTTACTGGAACTTAATGAAAATGATGAATACTTATCTAGAGTGTGTGTTGACGGATCGATTATCTGTCTTGAAAGCAAAGAAAGGAAGTGTATTACCATTGAATGGATAGACACCAATAATTCGTTATTTTACATCAGTTAAAATTTAAATTAGTAAAAATTTGTAATTGTTAAGTATTATACATATAGCAAGGGAATTAAACAAAAATTTAACCAAGTCTTACCCTAAACGGGCGACTAATCACCAGTTTTAGCCTTCTTTTCTTCTGTTGAATTTGGGTCATCTTCTGATGGCCTTTTAGCTGGTATTGATCCTTGAGCTCCTGGTTTTTCAGGCAAAGTAAACGTAGCCGAGGCAGCAGGAGCAGTTGCAGGGGGAACAACAGAAACAGTGGTAGCGGATGGAGCGGTCTGACTACGCACTTGTGTGAGTTGCTCCTGAAGTGTGGCAACTCTTCTTTTTAAGATATTCTCCTTGAATTCTGTTTCTTTTCTGACAGCTGTAGTAATTTCTGCCTTCAAATTTTGCTTCTCTTTGTCCAATTGATCTTTGTATTCTTTTTCAAGTCGATCTTTAATTTCTTTAGTAAGTGCTTCTTCGTCAACAGAGTTACCAGAACCTTTAGACACACCATTTGTCTCTAAGCTCTTGATTTTGTCCTGGTATTCTTGTTCTAGCTCGGCCGAACGTTTCTTCCATCTTTGTTCAATAACCTCAGATATTTTAGCCATGGTTGGAGCACGGATTTTCTTTTTGTGCTCTTCCAGCTGTTTATTGCTTTCTTCTTCAAGTTTAGCTTTATATTCTTTGATGGAATCAAGTGATTCGGGATCAACATTACCCTCTTTTGCCTTCTTCAATTCCTCTTTCAATTGCTCAATATACTTTGCCGTTTCGGCGTTTGACGTCTCAGAAACAGCAGAACTATCTTCATTTAGCTTTTGAATCGTTGCCTTAAGACTTGAAATTTCACTGTTGAACTTATTGGTGTTAACGGAATATTCAAAACGCATCTTTTCAACAAGTGCTTTAGATTCTTTTAACTCATTTGTCACTTTTTGAAGCTCTTGATTGAGATTCTTTTCTGTCTCAGAAGCTTCAGAACTGCTTGTGTTTGATCTCAATGATTCCAATTGGTCTGCTAACTCATTTTTCTCTTGACTTAGTCTGGTAACGTTAGCCTTGTTCTTATCCAACTTTGTTTGGAACTCAATACGAATCTTACTTAGTTTGCCTTCCAATTCAGCACATTTTGCAGCAGCTGCAGACTCCGATGCCTTCAATGCCTCTAATTGTTCTAATAATTTACTGTGAGTGTCATCTTGACTTGTGTTTATATTTGCTAAAATATCATCTGCACGTTTCTTCCAGTACTCAACCTGGGACTTATTCAGTTGAAGTTCATCTTGCTTTATCTGAACATCGGCAGATAGTTCATCTATTTTTTGCTTCATTGGATTCAACTGTTCTTTCAGTTGTCCGTTTTCTTTCAGCAAACCATCATATTTTGCATTCAAACTTTGATTTTCAGATCTTAAAGACTTGTTATTTTCACGGAAAAGTTCAAGCTCATGTAACTTTTCTTGAATGTCAGTTTGTAGATCACTCACTTTACTAATATTAGCAATTTTTTCTTGAGCTTTTGCAAGCTCTGCTTTTGCTTCAATAAGTTCATCCTCGTTCATGTTCAACGCTTGGCGTAATCTGGTTTCTTCAGCTTTAGCTAAACTTAACTGCTCTTCTAGTGAATCGTTGGTTCTTTTCAAGTAGGTCACCATATCCTTCAAACCTTGGTCACCGTCCAAGTTGTCCAACATACTAGTAGATGATTGTTCTAGCTGGTTGAGCAACGTTCTATTTTGTGATTGAATTTCATCCAACATATTCTGTTTGCTTCTCAATTCAGTCTCCATAGAAGCTTGTTTGGAGTTGAGGGTTTCTTCAGCTACAATCAAAGCATTCTTGGCAGCATAAAGTGCACCTTCAAGCTCTTCAATTTTTTGTTTCAAAGACTCATTTTCTGAGCTAGTATTATCATTCAATTCATTCAAAGCACGTATCTCGTCTAGCTTGAGTTGGTAGTCCGCAGTTGTTTTCGAAAGTATATCGGACTTCTCCTTTAATTCAGATTTGAGAGTTTCCAATCTAGCCTCTAGATCAGACTTGGCAGAGGTAATAATTTCAACTTGTGCCTTCAGCTCATTGATTTCTCTTGAGGTCTGAGACGCCTTTTCAGAGTGCAATATTTTCAGACTCTCTAGTTCTTCCTTTGTGGTATTGTACTCAAGTTTAGTGTCTTGAAGAGTTTGTTGTAATGCTTGAATCTCCGATTTTGATGCCTCAATTGATTCTTGAGAAGATTGCCTAAACTCCTCGTAGGAATTCGTCAAAGATGTGAGCTCTTTTTCTGTTGACTTACATATTCTTTCAAATGTTTCAGCACTGCTGTTAGCAACTTCTAAATCTTGCAAAGCATTGTTGAGCTCCTCTTTAAGAGTGGCAACATCAGCAGTGGAGGCAACTATTGAACTAGCAACAGTATTATTACTCTTTCGAGATCTGATTTCTTCCAGTTTAAAAGTCAAATTGTTCACTTCATTAGTTAACTTTTCAACTGCCAATGATTTAGTACCAAGTGATTCATTTAGCATTTTGACTTCAGCATTTAAAGAGTCTATTCTTTGTTGGTAAATCCTGGAATCTACATTTTTAGAAATTAGAATTCGTTTGACTTCATCACTTGATGATTCCAACTTCGAAATAGTGGTGGATAATTCATTTTGTAAATCTTCAGTTGTTTTGGTCATCTGTTCAACAGTTCTTGCGTACTTGCTTTGGGTTTCTTGCTCATTCGACTTCAAAATCATTACCAATGAGTTCAACCTTGATTTTTCTTGAATTAAATCATTATTTTCATTTCTAAGACGTTCTTCGATTGCTTTTAACATGGATTTCTCCGATTCAAAACCTTTAATTTGGATTTCTAAGGTATGCTTTGAAGTCTTAGCATCGATCAGTTCATCAATGTGTCTCTTAGAGTCGCTTTCAAGCTTTGATAAGTTAGCTTGTGCTCGAGAGACGTTTTCTCTAAGTTCATTGTTTTCTGCCTTAGTGTATTTCAACAAATCTTGAACAGAGCTATATCTCTCTTCATTTAACTCAGCAGCGGATTTAGCACGAGCCAGTTCAATAGACAAATTATATTTTTCATTCTGTAATGCACTGATTTCGCTTTCAAGTTTTTTAATAGTGGTTCTAGCATCGTTTTTAAAATAATCGAAATCTTCTTTTAATCCATTGAAACTTTCCAGACTTACAAAATCATCCAATGACTTATCCTTAGGATCTTGTTTTGGATATCCTTCATTATTATCAATAATTCCTTGAAGCATATCTCTGTGGGCTGTGACACTTTTGAGCTGGCCTTCAGTATTCTCAAGCTGACTCTTTAATTGAATGATAGCTTCTTTGGCTTCACTCACAACGTTGGCTTCTAGCTCGGAAACCTTTTCATCTCTTAAGGTCTCTTCTTCTTCTAGTTTTTGACCAAGAGCCCTAGTAGCAGCAAGTAGTTCCTCGTTGGTTGATACGAGTTCAGCTATATTTTTGAAAACCACCAGTCTACTGGAAATAATCTTATCAGTATCTGTGCCGTTAAATTCTTGATACTGTTTATTTTGAAGCAAGTGTTGCAGCTCTCTCTTTTCTTTATCTGTTAAAGGAGCATCACCTTTTTCACGAAGGGTAATTTCAGTCAACAAAGTTCCTACTTGTCTTCTGAAATCTGTATTTTTTTTCTCTAAAGATTTAATGACCATTTCATACTCTTGAGCTCTCTTTTGTAAAATTCTATTCTCGTTTATCACAGTTTCCTTTTCCCTGCCTGACGATTCCAGCACTCCGCTTATTTCAGCTAGCTCTGACTCCAAAATCTTACACTTTTGACTGGTAGCTTCTAAAATAGGTGCTTTACGTTCAAATTCTTCAATAAATTCATTGAGCTCACGTTGAATTGTTTCTTTTTGATGCTTTTCAAAAAGATACTTTTTCTTCAACTTTTGGAAATCTGAATAAATTTGACTCACAGAAACACCATCGCCCATATTCTTCACTATCCTTTGGGCCATTGGAGAGAATACAATCGAAGAGTCAGCAATATTAGAAGCATCCAGGTCGCCCAAAATGTTAGCGTTATCACCGTAATTCATTGTTGTCATGTTTCCATTCTGAGTCAAGTTAGATATGGTTTCTTCAAGACGTTTAGCATTAGCCTCACTTGCAATCAGCTTGTGTGTGGTGTCTTCCAATTGTAGCTTGAGGTCGGCTGCTTCTTGAGCAACCTCTTCCTTCGTAGATTGTAGAACTGATTCTAAGTTATTGACCCTTTGACTAGAGTCCCTGCTTGACTTAGTCAAAACGTCTAATAGTTTGTTTTTGGTTGCCATTTCTTTTGCAAAACTTTCCTGTTGAAGAACAACTTTGTCATTTAGTTTTTTAATCTGGAGCAAACTTTTATCATACTTCAAACTTATTTCGTTCAACGATTTGGACAAATTTTCAGTTCTCGATTTATACATAGTACATTCTTGTTGGTACTTGTCAAGATTTGATTCCAAATCACTCACTTGTATTCTTCTTGAAGATCTCAATTCCTTCAACTCTTCAATCTTCTTATTTAACTCGTCTTCATACCAACTTGATGATTGTTTAACCAGCATAACTTCTTGTGTCAATTTTGCGTTGTCAAAATTGAGTCGACCATTTTCAGCTATAAGCTTTTGTTCCGCCGATTCTGAGTCTCTCAGTTTGGAAACTGTCTCCTTATTGGACGACATCAAACGTTCTATTTCTTTATTGAGATCAGCAACCTCATTGTGTTTTTTAGTGAACATATCATAGATATTAGTTTTCTCCGAATTGAATCTCTGTGCTGCCGCTATAGCGTCTTGTGTAGCTTTCTTTTCTTTTTCGAGTTCCACCTCTAAAGTTTTTATTTTTTCTTTGTATTTGCCAGCATTGTCTTCTAAAGATGTTTCTTTTTCCGCCAACGTCTCATACTTGGCTTTGACTCGGGTTAGTTCTTTGGCCAACTGGTCTAGCTTCTTAGATGATGAGTGTCTAAACTGCTCGAAGCTTAATTCAATCAGTGAGTTTGAAGATTCTACGTTATGGATTTCGTCTATCTTGGAAGATAACTTCCAGATAAATTCTTTATCCAGCGTGGCCAATGATTGCACAGAAATTCCATAAAATGATGCAATTGCTTCTATATCATTTGACTTTCCTTCTGTATCCATATCCATTTGAGGGCTATTAGATTCGGTAGCTGTATTAAGTTCATTTTCCTTATGATCAGCGGGCTCAAGCGCAACAGTATCATCATAAATAGCACTCTCACCATCATTGGTAGACTGAAGATTGTCTGCTAATTGAGAATTGGTTTCAAGGTTGTCATCAACTGAAGGTTTATGAGAAATTTCGTTTGTGTCATCAAATGTTTCAACTTCTCTTCCAAACTTGTCACTATCTACGGTGATTACTTCAGAGTTGGTAACAGTAGCTGGATGTGTGGAATCTGCATCAACTACATCATTTTGTTGAGCACCAAATGGATTGGACAAATCAACAGCTTGGTCTACTGGAAGTTCAGAAGAGATAGCTGAGTTAATGTCGGAGCTGCTAGGATTCAAAGATTCATCATCTGCAGCAGACGCAATAGGCTGTGAGGGAATCTCAGGATGCCCCTTGTCTTCTTGATTGTGTTCCATAACAAACAAAAACTGCACTACCACAATTGTGACTAATTAGCAATTGAGAACAGTTTACAATGGAAAGTTGTACGCTTTCAATATGTAGCTTCAACTGCTGGTAAATAACCTATTTTCACTTGCCATGTCAGTTTTAACGAGAGAAAAGTCGAGTCGAGAAATTAGGAGAGGCGTGAGGTGGGCATCCCAAAGCGGTAATACCTGTTGATATAGATATATTTATTGTTTCTGCGTTACTTATAGGCTTCTGTTCATGTTTGCGATCTATATTGGCCACTAGAGAGCTTCAATTGGGAGTGAGATTGTGCAAGAGCTCTTGCCAACCAATCACAATGAGTCATTCACAAAGTGGCCTTAAGGATGAGGGTGAGTAGTTTTTTTGTGCTTGAGTTATCTTATTGCTGCTGTTTACTAACGCGACTAACTTGAATTTTGAAGATTCCGATCTATCTGACATGGAGCAACAGATTCTGGATCAACTCCAACAGCTTAGAGAAAGAAAAAGACTTAAAAAAGAGGCTTCCAGTGAGCTGGTAGAGTATGTTGTTTTCACAATAATATAGTTCATATTTGACCCATATACTAACCTTTTTACTGACTTGATACTGATTTAGTTCTGATAACGAAGATCCACGAGAAGACAATTTTGACTCTAATCAGCCAATATACTTTAGGGATAACAACTTCAAGAAACCTGAAACATCCCATAATGAATTACAACTGCGAGAAAAGCTCAAACAGCAGACGATGTTCAAAAAACAAAAGCAAAATGATACGAAATCATTTGCAGAAAGAATGCAGGAATCAAAAATTAATTCAGAAAAGAATAGAATGCAGATTAGCGATATGATTAGTTCAAGAGATTACTCGTTTGACCTTGAGGATGATTTTAAACCATTGGATATTAAAGTAGATGAGAAGGAGAATTATTCGGGTAAATTTATATGTAAAAGATACGTCAAACAAGAGCTATTGGATATTTTGTTCAAAGGTAAGAAACTTTTAAGGCTGGAAAATCTATTCGACAAAGTGTCTCCACCAGATTTCAAACCACCGCAATACTCAAATTATGTTGTTTTTGGTATAATAGTATCAAAGTCAGCGCCAAAGGTAACAAGCGACCAAAATAGCAAATTTATATCCCTCATGCTTTCAAACTTTCACCAAGAACTGAAACTTAATTTATTTGGAAAAGCATTTGAAAGATATTGGCGCCTCAGAGAAGGTGATATAATTGCCATATTGAATCCATATATTTGGCCATACAAGACAGAGCATGGGAGTACTTTTTCAATAAAGTTGATGCATGACACCTTCTCAATTATAGAAATTGGCAGATCGAGAGATTTGGGCTATTGTAAGCATCTTACTAAGACTGGGCAACAATGTCGTCAATACTTTGATACCACAAAATTAGAATATTGTAGCTATCACACAGAACTGAAGGTGAATAAGACAGCATCTAAAAGATTGGAGCTTGCTGGTACAGCAAAAATGTTTTCGCCAACTGTCAATGGTGTTACGCAAGCAATGTATCTAGATTCATCTTCGTCTAAACTTACAGGAAGAATTATGAATGATGTCTCCGTGCCTGTTTACAATAGAAAAGAAGAAATTGCCCGTACAAATTTCAGTAGCAAAGAGGCATCAGAAGCGTTTCTTGACGACAAATACCATAAGCCCAATGTTATGTCTAATCTTGCCTCACAAAAGATGATCAAATTAAGAATGAAAAAGGAAAAGACGTTACGTAAAAAATTAGCAGAGATACCAGGTGGACAAGTGTTAAGGTCAGAAGATTTGGATACCAGAGAAGAAAGAAAGCGGAAAGAAAAACTTTCAAAAGTAGCGTTTGCAAGCAAAATGAGTAGCATTGGATTCGATCCAACTAGAAGGGTGTTTGAAAGCAAAATCGAACATAATCACAAGGTGGAGAAAAACCTGTCAAATATTTTGAAAAAAGACAGAGAAGCCACCACGAACATGCTTACGCCCTCCGAAGAGGATATTCAATCTAGGAAGAAACTATGGAAACATACATATAATGAATACCACAAAACTGGTAAATCTAAAGATGCTTCAAGGCTGCCTGATTCTAAAAAGCGCACGATAGTTTATACAGACAGTGACAGTGATGATGATATTGATTTTGAAGACTTTGAGAACAGACTTGGGACGACATGACGAGAACTTAGAAGTCTTTTATAATTTATGCAGTACTGTAAATAGATTTTATGTTTATGATGAAACGGATTTTAATGACAACCAACTAATTCCAACTAAAACCACAACACTAAAAATAATAGAAAATCTTTCTTAGCGCTACAATGTATGAAGAAGGGAAAGCTTTATCACTTGACGCTTGTACTCTCTTCAAGACAACAAACGCTACATATTGAGACCCCAACTTGGTTGATGTGGCGTCGCAGTATACAAAAACCGACTGATATTGTATCCTTAGTTGCTAGATCTTTACAACATAAATCAGATTTCCAAAGAAAGTCAATATTTGCATTACGAGGTTTCAAACAAACACGCAGCTTTTCCACAATTTCTAAAATGTCATCAGAATTTCAAAACGGAAAGAAACATAAGTTGGAAAATGAAGTGAACAATCTCACAGAGGCTCCACAAGTCAAAAAATCTGCTTCTGGAATTTTGACAGAGTGGAAACAGAAAGATGAACTCAAGCCAATTATTTGGATTGATTGTGAAATGACGGGTTTAGATCATATAAATGACCATATTATTGAAATTTGTTGTATAGTTACGGATAAGGACCTTAATATTTTGGAGGAGGATGCTTATGAGTCAGTCATTCATTACCCAAAGGAAGTAATGGACAAAATGGGTCCATGGTGTATCAAGCAACATGGATCTAGTGGGCTCACTGATAAAGTTATAAATTCTTCAAAGACACTAGCAGAAGTAGAAAAAGAGCTTCTAGAATACATACAAAGGTTTGCCAGTAAAGGAGTTGGTATACTGGCTGGTAACTCGGTTCATATGGATAGATTGTTTATGCTCAGGGAGATGCCAAAGGTCACTGATTATTTGACTTACAGAATCATTGACGTCTCTTCCATAATGGAGATTTCGAAAAGACACAATCCCAAAATTAATAATCTTTCTCCAAAGAAGGTAGGAAGTCATACAGCAAAGAGCGATATTTTAGATAGTATTGCTCAGTTGAGATACTTCCGTGACGTGTACTTCAAATCTGAATCAGAAATTGATGTCGAACAGATTAAAAAAGACTGGCAGCCTAAAGAACCTGCTGCGCAAGAAAATAGCTCCCCTGAGGTTGCAAACTCTACCTGATTACTTTTCTACCTAAATAGACACATAGACTCATAGACACAAATCCTAGTAAAATACGCACATACACCGTATCATAACCATACTAAGTTGCAATGTAAGAAGGGAGTTAGTTGTAATCACAAAAAAGTGTTGCGCTGTCAGTCTTTCTTTAAAAAGAGGGTTCTTGCGTTTTTTTGAAGTCATTTTTTCATCACTTTCAAAATTAGGGTGTACAGCATCATTGAATGATGCCTGATTTAATAACAAAGACTCTGGTCTTGTTAAAACTGAAACTGAACTATGGCTGTTCGTATTGCTCAAAAGACACAAAGAGATAAACGAAGACTCCATTATCTCCCCATACCGCGCGAGATGAAAATACAAAGTCTTTAAATCAGCCCTGACTGATAACGTAACAGAAACATAGAGAGAGTACTTTGGCTTGCACAAAGTCTCCAAGAACCATTTGACTAATAGCAGCTAGCTAGTCTGATAGCTCCATAGAAAATAGGCTTGCCCAGTTCAAATATTTCCTTGATTTCAAAGGGATTTATTGATCAAGGGCACAGGCCTACGTCCCAAGTATAGTGAGCACGCAATATCCAATAGCAAACAGGTGTTCGCAAGTCTCTAGATAACAGAGATTCAATACACTTATTTGAGATGTCAAAACAATCAGACAATCTTTTCACTGTTAATAGTGGCCGTGAGCTATTTGCACCGAAGCCAACCCGTCAAACGTCACAGCGGAGTGCTTCTCCGCATACATCAAGGTTCACTAACTCAAGATCCGTTTCCCCATGTGATATAGAACAAGGCACACCATCAATTGATGGGGAGCTACACAGATCGGACAATGAATTTATTGAAGACCATTCCACTGTCAGTGCAGATGCAATCAATAACGACTCACGTGTAAGTCAAAGTAGTGGATTCCAAAATGATCTTGTAACAGCTACATCTCAAAATCCCACAATAGTTCTGGAGCTTGATATGGATTGCAATGTCAAATTTATAAGTAAACGATGGGAAAGCATTGTTGGAACAAAAATCAGCAAGATATTGAGAAAGCCGATCAATGCTTTGATTGTCGGTAATGATGAGGATAAGAAGATTTTCAACAAAGCTGTCGCTATTATGATGGTTGATGATGATAGTTACAGAGTTAAATTTGTCGTTCAAACTAACCATTTTAATCAAGATACCCAGCAAAGAGCGTCAGTAGATAAGAGTAAGTGTAATGAATCTCGCAGCAATAAGGAAGAAGAAGAACATATGGATACGAACAACATAAGTGAGCTATCTTTGAATTCTGGCATAACAAATAGTGATGTGGACGACGATGGAGAAGATGAAATTATTAGTATACATTCAAGCGCATCAACTTTGTCTACAGATGGCGGGTTTATGGAAATGGAGGCTCAAGGAATTTTAATTCATGACAAACATACTAGACAAGCTGTCCATTCTATGTGGATACTTAAACCAGCAATTGCTCCCAAAGAATTAGTCTTGGAACTTCCTGACGAGTTGGTGATGAATTTAGGATTTGGCATAAATTTATTCGAATCATATTTAATATTTTTGACAGAATCCGGAATAACAGATGAAAATGATATCCCAAAACCTCCTCAAGAGTTTTGTAGAATTTGTGAGCAACATGTGCCGAATTGGTGGCTGGAAAAGCACTCAGAATTGTGTCTTTTGGAACATAGGATTGAAGATTTAGTCGAAGTAAATCAAGATACTTTAACTGAGCATAGGGCTACCATACTTAATTTGTTGGACATGCTATCTAGGAAGTCATCGATTTCAACTTTGCCCTCTAATTCATCATCATCTTTAAATACTTCAAGCTCATCAAGCAGTTCAACAAGCAGCATATCATCTTCTTCAACCATCGAGTACAAAGGGTACCCTTTGCCTATAAACTCGCCACTGGATTCACCGATAGGAAGAAGAAAGAATTCAGCGCCATCTATTATGACAGCCAAAAGATTTCCAATTAAGAATCTGGATATTCTGTTGCAATACTGTGATGAAGCACTCAAGGTCAACCCAGGAGAGATCAAAAACAAAAGAGCTGCAAATCATACTAACGAGTACATAATCTCCTATTCACCAAACTCAGAAAAGGCAATGCAAAACTTGAACACAATCCAGATTCCTGAAACCAGTGACCCTACTATTAAGTTGATATCAGAAGATACAGAAGCATTGGTGTTTGCTAAAATGGATGCCGTTGCTAGATATGCTCATACTTTGCAATACTGTGACAAGATTACGAAGGAAACAGATGCTTTAGTCCTTAGTATTGTTAAAGAGACAATTAGAAAGATAAATGAGCAGATGGTTTTGGTATCTGACACAGAAGATCTGGAGGAAATGAGTGCATTAACCTTACAATCTCCCAAACCTTACAGATCGAGCGATCATAATTCCAGCTTGATCTTTGATCAAGCTTACTTGGAGACAAACCCCATTAATTCAATTTCTCGAGAGCATTTACTAATGTACAATAATAAAGCCGAAAGTCTGTCACCGAGGTCATCAACGCCGAAAAGTACTGGTAGATCAACGCCCATTTTGCATGTTACGCATCACGATATTAGTGATACCGAAAAAAGCCTGAAGTCATCCAGCACTAAATCAACTGCAGTTTCAACTCCAAGAAGACCATTATCACCAAACTTCAACCAACCAATGTCTTCAATGCATAAAAATGTCAAAAACACTCAACTGAATTCTGCCAGTCATTCTGGAAGTAGCACTCCTTTATCGTCTCCATTACTATTGTCAACAGAAGCAAATCCGCACAATATTTCTAACATTGATAAAAATCAACTTTCTCCACTACTTGTTCCATCTATGAATAAGCCATCGCTACCTTCACTGAAAGATTACGAAGTTATAAAGCCAATCAGCAAAGGTGCTTTTGGATCAGTGTATTTAACCAGAAGAAAACTTACAGGTGAATATTTTGCCATGAAAATATTAAAAAAATCTGACATGATAGCTAAAAATCAAATTACTAATGTTAAAGCTGAAAGAGCAATTATGATGGCCCAGTCGAACTCACCATATGTTGTTCAACTGTTTTCCACTTTCCAAAGTACCAATTATCTTTATTTAGTGATGGAATACCTTAATGGTGGGGACTGTGCTACACTGGTAAAAAACATGGGTTGTTTGCCAGATGTCTGGGCAAAAAGATATATTTCCGAGATAGTGGTTGGCGTAACAGATTTGCATTCAAAAGGAATAATCCACAGGGACTTGAAGCCTGATAATTTGCTTATTGATCACAATGGTCACTTAAAGTTAACCGATTTTGGTTTATCAAGGATGGGTTTGATTCGAAGACAGAATGCCATCTCAACAACAACAGGAAGTGCTTCAACAAACGCCTTTAGTAATCGCTCGGCAGAGCATAAGGGAAGTTTTGGCTCAACTTCTGGCGAAAATAACAACGAAGATCCTTTTAGTGCATCTCCGGCATCGCAGAAGAATAATTTGAATACGCCACAGGCTCAGATAGTATCTTCATCTTCAAAACACAGGCGATTATTAAGCATAACACCATTTTCGTTGACTCCAACGTCCCCACTAGTCACACCGATCAGCAGCACGATGCAGTCTAACCTTGCTTTTGATGACTTAGACTCTCCAGTTCATTCTGAGTCCAGTGGTAGTGCTCCCATGCATCATTCTTCACTGTCCAATCCAAGTGTAGCATCGACAGCACCAAATTTGATTTTACCTCCTCAGTTTAATAATAAAACCATACGATCATTATCGAATAACAGTGCTAGTCTGCCAGGCTCGCCATTATTAAGACCAATGTTACCACGTACTTCTTCGCAGACTTCGTTTGTGTTTCACGAAGATGCTCCCACCGAAATCACTGATTATGCTTTGTTTGATCCTTCTTTGAACGATGAAGAACGCCAGCAAAGGCAGCAGAATAGAAAGTTTGTTGGTACGCCAGACTATATTGCTCCTGAAACTGTTGCAGGTATTGCCCAGGACGAAGTAAGTGACTGGTGGTCCATTGGTTGCATCCTATTTGAGTTCTTATTTGGCTATACGCCATTTGGGGGAGATAGTCCAGAAAAAGTTTTTGACAATATACTGAATAAAGATATTCAGTGGCCAAACATGTCCGAAGAAGAATTTAAAGAGTATTGTTCTGACACAGCTAAGGATCTTATTTCCCAATTGTTAATAAAAGATCCAAGCAAGAGATTAGGCGTGGGTGGTTCAAACGAAGTTAAACAACATCCATATTTCAATGGAATAAACTGGGATACATTATTTGAAGAAGAAGCCTCCTTTGTTCCAACTATTGAGCATCCAGAATCAACTGAATATTTTGATAGCAGAGGAGCTGAAATGACTGCATTTCCTCTTGATGATGATGATGATAATGATGATGATGAAAAACAAGGCACCAGTGACATCTATGATACAGCAATATTTGATGATGATGAAGAAGATGACGAGGAAGAAAGATTAGATAAAGTGCTTACCGATAAAAAGCCAATCAAACTTGGTAACAATGGAAAGGATATAGTGGATGAAGAAGACGAAAATGGAAGAGAAGGCGATGATGAAGCTGATAATAATGATAGTGAAGAAAAGATATATGTTCCTCAAAGATTACATCATGTCTACCAGACTGTGCAATCGATAGTTAGATCAGATTCAAGTTCTTCATCTGCTACAAACGACTCAGGTACCAGTCATCATAAGGGCACTTCAGTCTCTGGAACTTCAACACCTGTCTTGAACAAGAAAGAACGTAGAAGTAGTAAACTCGCAATTGAAACATCATCATCTGAATTTGGATCTTTTAATTTTAGAAATCTTGCTATTTTGGATAAACAGAACAAGGATGCTATTAACAGATTAAAGAACGAGCATCTTGAACATAGGAATAGTATGTCTTCAGGCTCATCTTCAGATTATTTTACCATGAACAACACTGGATCCACAAGCCACGCAGCTATTACTCCCGGAAGTGGTATTAGTATGTCCAGTAACTTGAGTATGAACAGTGGGGGAAGTACAAGTGTAGGCAGCAGTACAATGAATAACATTATCTCACACCATGGAGGACAAGGAACTCCCAGCTCCAATGCAACAAATTCAAGTACGAGATCAAGAGCTTTATCTATTGGGACACCAAGTATTGGTAGTAAGCCATTGTCACCTATCGTCGCTACTCTTTCAAGTACTATCAGTTCATCAATTAATTCAGCTAAGCATTATGAAGAAAATGGTTCCCAACATACTGTTTTGTCCCCTGGTTTACAAATGTCCAGAAGCGGAAGCGGAAGTAATAGCAGCAGTGGTTTGAATATTGGAAGCGGAAGCAGATCAAGATCAGGTACAATTACCGGCTCTCCAACATTAAGTAAAGCTAGTTTAGTTAAGAATGCAGTATCTGCAACATCTGCTAGCGGAGGTACCCCATCAAATATTGGTTCCACTGAACTAGGCTCTCCAGTGATCAAATTCTTCAGTAAACAAAGTGGTAGAGCATTAAGTAGTGATTTCTCTCCTTCTTCATCATCTGATACTGAAGATACTATGCACCATATGAGTATGAATCTTCCTTCTGGTAGTGGTGGTGGATCTATCTCAGGCACACCTAAAGGAAGTTTACTATCACCTACTAACACTAGCAATAAAAATGCAGCGTTATTCCGTATCAATCAGCGTAGGTCATCAAGGAAGATGATGCACAGGTCTTCTACTTCGTCCAATAGTGAAATGAAGAAGAGTGGAAGTACTGATCGTCATTCATTACTAAGATTAAGCAATAGTCATAGCGACACCATTGAAAATAAAAAGAAAAACGGTATTGATGATGGTGATACAGAGAAGGAAGATACAGATGATAATATCAACCAGATGGTTGACTTTGGGTATTTTGATATATTATTATGTGAACCTATTCCAATCATGAGATACTCATTTACAAAAGATTTAGAAGGTTTAGGATGTGAAGTTGTAGCTGTATCAAATGGTTCGGAGCTTATTAAGAGATGTACAGGAAACGTGAAGTTTGATCTTATTTTAACTTGCTTAGAATTGAATAAGTTGGATAGTTTTGATATTGTTAAATTGATCCGGAATACCAATGAGATCAATGCTAATACGTTTATAATTGGTATGACTTCCTTTTACGAAGATTCTATGGAGTTAAACTCTAAAAACGGTGATTTGTTTGATTTAATCTTAGAATATCCTATAACAGCTAAGAAACTTAGTGAGAGTTTGAATAAGTTTAAGAGATTTCAATTACAAAACCATGATGAAGAAGCGATTATCAGTGATAATGAATAATACATTCAAAAAATGTATGTCCACATATGTGTATTTACATATATATATATATTGTGCTGTATAAGCTAGTTCTTGAAAGGATTATAGAATGAAATAATTAGTATTATGATGGAAATCATTAAAACTCTCGATATTTTTTCATAAGTAAATCTTACAGGTTCTGCAGTATCTATCAACTGATTCAATTTCAGAGCAAATGATTCAAAACTAAACAACTGTTGTACTCTTGTGATAGAATTAGAAGCACCTAACTCTGCCAGAGACTTACTTTGTATTAGCTGTAATACCTGGCTCCATTTTTCGGGATCTGCTTCAATTGTAAATCCAGTGAGATTCTCTTTATCATCATAATAATTAATTATTGTCTCTAATGGTCCACCTGAGTCACAACTTAGTACCAATTTCCCATGCGACATAGCTTCAATTGGTACAATACCAAAGTGTTCGAATTCCGGGGTGTACATTAATAACTCTGTTGTAGATAACAAATGATTTTTTAATTCTGTGGAAATAGATGGTAAGAATAAGATGTTTGAATCATGACTAGATAATGCATCTTGGAAAGTCTCAATTGTGCATTTATGTATTATTATTGATGATATATTTAAATCATCAGATTTTGATTTTAGTTCATTCAAGTATTGATAGTTTTCTATTATTCTAGGATCATAACCTCCTGCAATGACTAACTTGGTAGATACCTTTGTAGTTGAATCTGATTTTTTAAGATAAAGGTTAAATGCATTGATTGCTAGCTCGATGTTTTTCTTTCTTTCAAATCTGTTTATACTTAATAAGAACTTGCTTTCAGGGGATTGTGATTGTAGTACTATATAATCATTATCATCATCATCAATTTTTTGTTGAGGAATACAAGGGTATAACACGTGCAATTGATGGGTTTTCAAAGATTTGAAAGTTGATTCTACTATGGATTTCGTGAATTTGGAGTTGACCATAAGTAAATCAGCACATGATGTAGTCAATTCTTCAGCATAATCAAAAAATAGCCTATATATTTTTTTCACTATGGATTGATGAGAAGCTAGGAGCATATCTGGGAAATGTATATAAAACGCAAGTAAAGCTTGATCCGATTTGAACACATGAAGCAGTGGAATGCAAAATGATAATTGATCAAGTATTATAACATCGTATTGAAATAACTCTCCGGTAGCTATCAGTACTAAAGAAAGATATATTTGTCTCAAGATTGCAAAATAAATTTTGAATTTGCCGTTTATTGAATTAGGTATAAAATCACCCAAGACTTTAACTTTCAATTCTCCCGTTTTAATTTCCTCGAAGCAATGAGTTAAGTCACAGTGGCTTGTATACATTTGAACTTTAGAATATGTTTCTGTTTGCAATTGCAATGCCAATGCTGCATCTACGACAAGTCTTTCGGCTCCACCTTTTATAAAAAATGATACCAAGTTAGTATGCTATTATTACACGGGGACAAAAAAAAAACACACTAATACAAGTAATAAACATACCAATTCCCAAATCAGGATGGATAAAACATGCCTTCTTCTTTGTCATTTCGGACATCTTTGCAACTTGATTATAACCAACTATTGAGCGGCAAGTTGACACAAAAAAAAACACACAACTGTAGTTCGGGGGAAACAGGTAGATAAGTCTATAAACGGTAGTATAATTAGTTTAATGCTTGATATCAACGGCTGATGGAGATAGATACGTGGCTGTGTAAAGTGGAGTACAGGTTACCCGCGTGTGTTTTTTTGGCTTGGGTTTAGTAAAGGAAAGAGACGAGATCTATAGTTAACAGAGCATGGAATTGCGCTTGTTGTTTGAATTTAGCGGCATAAAAGAGAAAGCTACAGTGCATAGAGTGTAAAAAAATTGGGCTTCATATATACATTAGTCACAATACTCCAAGAAAATGCTGATTCCGCCTGACAATTTTGCACTGGTTGAAAAAGGGATTTATAGGAGTTCCAGAATAACAAATATCAACCTACAATTTTTAAAGACTTTAAAATTAAAAACCATATTATGGATAGATGAAGAGAGTTTACCTCGAGCTATTAACGTTTTCATTGAGGAAAATCATATTAGGTTGATTCAATTGAAGAGTATTGAAGAAGAAGTTGCCATTGAGGAAGAAGAAGAGAATAAAAGTAGCGAGAATAATAACGATAATGGTCATAGTGGTAATGGAGGTAATGGAGATTATAGTAATGAAGAAAAAGAAGAAGATGGACGTGACAAGGAATGGATGTTAATTAAGCCAAAGATTATGAGTAAGATTCTTGGAATAATATTAGATTATGAAAAATATGGGAATATTTTAATAGTTGATAAGAGTGAATTCATAACTGGTATGATTAGAAAATTACAAAGATGGACATATTCATCTATTTTGAATGAGTATCGATTATTCATAGGGAATAAATTCAATTATTTTGCAGAGATATATTTAGAGATGATTGATATTAAGCTCGAGGAGTATCAGGACAAGAACACAATAAATGACGAGTTTGAAATGGAAATTGGCGATGAAGAAGAAGAAGAAGAAGGTGAAACTGATAATGATGATAATGATACGAGTGGAAAACATCTAAAACAGAGTACGCTTAACGTAAGTAATTCAATAGATATCCCCATACAAAAGCCACAAGAACATGAACAAATGCGACCTCAACAGCAACAACAACAATTACAGCATCAGCAATTGAGTGAAGAAGAACTTATACGGAATAGTATAAAATCTATTTCTTTTGGACATAACAGTTTTAACAAAGATAACAGTTTAAATACTATAACATCATCTTTATCACCGCAGATACCCAAGACATTATTGAAATTGATTGAAAAGCGTAGAGAGAAGAAACATAATGATGAAAGCAATAGTAATAATCCCACCACCAGCGATAATAATAATAATAACAATAGTAATAAAAATAATAACCAAGGTACTAATAGGGATGCTACCACCACCACCACCACTCATACCACTACCACTACCACTAATAATAATAATATCTATGAGAATAGTGAGTACGGTAAAGATTTCAAAGAGAAAAATGTTATGAACGTGAAAGGTACAAGTAAAACTAACAACAAGAATTTCAATACTATGTTACAAGAAGATGGTATACGAAATAATGAGATAAAGCCTATTAATAATAAAATACTGGTTAAATTACCACCTAAAGAGAATCTGCCTAAGTGGTTTATTACCTTTTACGATGATTATCAAAACGACTTGTACAACTTGAATAGTTATAAGAATTCTGTATAACTCACACATCGTACATACTTTATATTATGAATAATAGTGGGAATAGCAGTATTCAAAAGCATATAATAATACAAGTATATATATATATATACTGCTGTGTATTAATTAGTACACCAGTCTATAAGGCGATCGACGCAAAGAAACTTAAGAACAAAAACCAAAGAACAAAAAAAAATTCACAAAAGAGCGTCCCAAAGGGGATAAGACGGAAGATTTTTTATGTTTCGCTTGCTCCGTTCGGTTCTTTAGGGGGCTGCTATTATTTCACCGACGGCGCTTCGGGGGAACTCCTTCTGGTGTTTTAATTATGTGATTGGCAACTGTGCGCTTGTCCATTTGTGGATGGATGATATCCACGGGGAAATAGAAGAGGAGTAGAAGCAGAAGGAAGAGGAGGAGAATATATTCAGCTGTATTATCGGCATGACCATGCGACAGAGCATTGTTGAAGGTCGGATGGGCGATAACAATAGCGTAATAGCGTTATAGCGTGATATAATATGATATGATATTTATATTAAATTATATTAAATTATATTTATTTATAATATTGTATTGTATATTATATTATAGTAGTAAAAGCTTGCGCCGGGTTAATTAGAATAAGGTTGACAAGGTGTTAGGGATTTTTAAATTGCAACGGCATCGCAGGCAGGCAGGCTAGAGTGTTTGGAAATGTACGACGGGTATTTTGTCGGAACAACATGGAATTTTACCCGTAGATCTATACGCTTTGTGTATCTATGTATCTATTTATGTATGTATGTATCTATCAATCTATATCTGTGTATGGATAGGTTAGTGGTGGTCAGTTGGAGGTATAAGAACGTGTGTGTCAGAGTAAATATATAAATGTACAAGTATACGTATACGAGTATATATGAGTACATATGTTTGAGGAGAAGAGGAGGGGCGTTAGTTGACAATAGTGAAATGAATCGGCTGTTTGAAAAATAGAAAGAACGAGATGATGATACGGCAATAATAAGTAATTATAATAAGCCAAGTAGCGGATCGACCGCGTGGAGGTGAGTTATTAGCGTTATTGCACTACTTGTTTAACTAAATCCAGCTGAGTGAAGCTGAGTGAAGCTGAGTGAAGCTGATTAAAGTTGAGTCAATTTAGGTAAAGACATTGCGTCTATTGTTCTTATATGCCCCGTTTATTATGGAGAAAAGTTTAGTTTAGCTTGGTTGTGTGATAAACTGATGTACTATTATTATTATTACTATTATTATTATTACCATTTGTGGATTAACTATATTATGTATTGCCATGTAGTTTAGTCTTTTACTTCTTCTTCTTCTTCTTCTTTTTGCATGCATGCAGTTGCAGTTGCCAGTCGTGTGTGTTTCGGTTTCAGTTTCATAACTCCAGCTTATCTCCTTTTTCTCGTTCCCATTGACTTCGTCTTTGTCTTTCTTTGTCTTCGTTTTCGTTTTCGTTTCTACTAACATTAACATTAACATTTACATTTACATTTTCCTTTTCATTCTAATTGTCATTGTTATTGTTGAATGTCATATTCATTTCCTCTTCCATTTTCACATTCACATTCACATTCGCATTCACGTTCCTGTTCTTATTCTTGTTCTCGTTTTCGTTCACTTGGATATAGTTTATTTGCCCCGGTCTTTTGGCATTTCCCATATACTTTAAACCTTATTTCCTCTTGACTGCTTTTTTCTTTTCTTTCTTCAGTTTGCCCATTACTACTACTACTACTACTATTACTATTATTACCTATTCTTATTCTTATTCTTATTACACATACAGTCTACACTATTACTCTTCATCTCTTCTTCTCTATCCACCTGACAAATTCTAATATCCCATATTCCACGAATGAAATGCAGATCAACTCTAATCTTCCTCCCATAAATAATCCCGATTTCTCACAACCACCATCTTCAAACAAAAATAGTATTACTACAACAACGACTAATACTACTACCACTACTACCAATAATGCTAATATTAATACTAATACTATTACTAATAGCTCCAGATCAACTCCGATGGTGACTTTGCCGTCTATCTCATCACCACATACTTTAATTCCCAACACTTCAACTTATACTACTACATCGGCTATTACCGCAAATATACCCAATATTAACAATAATAATACTAGCTTCAATTTTGCAAATACAAACACAAGTACAAATACAAATACAAACACAAATACAAACGCTGCCAAGATTTTACTCAACTTAAACCAATCTGTGCCTATACTACCAGCTGCTTCAAATAACAAACCACATTTTGCATCAACTTCTTCTCCATCTGCATCCGCTTCCGCTTCTACGTCTTCATTATCTCCACCGGCTTCTTCTGTTACTTCCTCAAATATTAACTCGATTAATTCTACCGCCTCGATGACTCCAAATCATCCTCTTTACTCTCAAAATATTACTCAGCAGCAGCAACAACAACAACAACAACAACAACAGCAGCAGCAGCAGCAGCATCACAATCACAATCATCATGTCTTTCCCCCTATAAATCAGTTGATTAGTTCACTATACCCAAACACAAGTAACACAACTGCTACAGGATATCAACTACCTTACAATTATAACTACAATTATAACTATAACTATAACACTCGTAATTATACTACTACTGCTCCATCATCATATTCGACTCAAATTCCTACACCAAAAAGTTCAGTTTCTTCAAGTTCATCAAATGAATCTACTTCATCTGATACATGCAATCATCATATCAATCACATGAGAACCAATATAGAACATAATCATAATAATAATAACGATAATCACATTAACAATAACAATAATAGTGACAATAACTTATCTTCACCAGAGTCTCCTTCTTCTATATCAAATGACAATTCAAAGAAAAAAAGAACAAAAAGAGCTTGTGATTTATGCAATCAGAGGAGAACTAAATGTGATGGTAAATATCCAATTTGTAATCAATGTGAAAAATCAAATTCAGTATGTTCATATTTACGTGAAAAGAAAAAAAGAGGAAGAGCTTCTGAAAATTATCCAAAAACTATCATTAGAAGAAAATTATCTAAGAAGCAACGAATGTTACTTGAAGCTAATCAAAACATTTCTGATGACATAAAAAATAATAATAACCTTTTGCCAAATGATAATACCACTACTCTTAATTCTTTGAAACCTTTAAATTTTCATACAGATAATAATACATTGGATTTAAATTATACACATCAAGAGCCGCAATCGATTTTTTCAAACAAAGATACAGTTAATAGAAACTCGTATTCACCACAACAAATTGATATTCCAATTAATTACATGAATATAATTGATTTTAATTCTTATCCTTCAATTATATCAGTACAAACTTTCTTAAATGAATTGGATATATCAATGCCTGTCGCAATTTATCTTTTTGAGAATTTTTTCATATCTAAACAAAATCTTTTAGTCAATCCTGATTTTATCTTGAAAAAACAATCCAATATCTCAATAGTATTAAAACCATATCTCACATTATCGATAATATGTGTTCAATTGCTCGAATTAAACCCAAATTCAAATATAGTGGAAAGATTATTACCATTTGATCCAATCATAAGGTTAGCTGATATCATTAATGATTTTATATTTGTTAAACCAAATTTAACGGATAATATTAATGATATCTCAGAAAAGTTATTAACTCTTATAAATTTTCAAAAAATTAACATGCTTTTAGATAGACCTGAAGCCGCATTGAAATGTCATACCAAAGCCGTTAATTTATCAAATGAATTTAATTTATTCAATTTAGATGCACCAAATGGTATAACAAACAACATAGGAAATGATGAAAGATTATTTTCCTTATATGATTTTTACAAAAGAGAAGAAATTAGGAGAATTGTATGGTACCTTTATACACTCGATAAGTTATGCAGTTATGGTACTACAGATACATTATATGTAAATTTGAAACAATTAGATAACGTTTATCAACCACTTGATGATGATATTTTTTTCAACATGAATAATTTAAACACGTTGTATTTGAATCGTGCAACGACAAAGAGATATAGAGGTATTTCCGAAAACTTATCAAATTTTCAATATTATTTTAAAGGTTCTAATTTCTTTAATAAAATTCTGTTAAGTGCACTTATCTTAGAATTAATTGCAAATAAAGAAAAGAAATTATTAGCAATTCAAAATATGGAGTATATTAAAGAAATGATACAACAAAATCAAAAGATGTTATCTATGAATAATACTGATAATAATGGTACCAAACCCCCTAGTGAAATGGGTATTTTACGCAATGAAGTACATTATTTGGAGTTTGCAATAATTATCATGGAAAATTTTGTTAAAGATGGATTAAGTTGTGATCCAGTGACTTATTATTTTAAGAATACGACAGTAGATTCATTAACTGAATTGATTGTCAATAGGAAAAATGGGTTAAGTCTTACAGCACCTAAATTCCCATCTTTGACTGATCAAGTTGCTACAGGGAAAGATATTAAATTAATGGCTACTCATTCAAATAATAATAGTAATAAAAATGGTGATAATCAAACTTCTGATAACAACTGTAAGTTAAAACATTTGGTGATTTCCAGACAAACTTCATTTGCAAGTACCCTCAAGGCCAAGATTAATTTATTATTAAAAATCAATGAGAATGAATTAGGAATGCATATACATCATTTTCAATTTGGGTTATTTATATTTTGTTTTACACTTCAATTACTTGATTTCATAAGTTCATTGAATTTTAATACCAAAAGAAAAGAAGGATTTTGTACATTAGAAAATACCGATGAAAGTCAAGTGTTAGATATCAAACTTACAGATTTGAAAACTTTGACAGCTAAATTCTTAAATTTCTTAGAAACATTTATCAAAGTGAATAAAATTAATCTTGACTCATTTAATATTATTTCAAAGCTTGTTGCTGATTCTCTTAGAGATTTAGAGAAAGCTGTTATCTTGAATAATTGTTCTGATGGTGAGGAATACAATCAAAGTATTAATATGAAGGCATACAAGATTCAAGAAAATAGTAAAAAAGGTGAGATGTCTTCTATTGGCTAGCTCTTAAGTTAATAAAATAGTATATAATGTAATAATATAATAATATTGAGTAAGTATACATTCAGGAAGTTCTATCTAATACACAAAAAAGTACAAAAAATAATAATAAATAAATAAATAAACAAATAAATAAATAAATAAATGAAATAAGATAAAATAACAGTTAGGTAAAATAAAAGTATTTAAATACTGCAAAGAGAAGAGGACAAAAAAGGGAAAACACAACAAGTTTTTGATTTTAAAGCAAAATGAACTTAAGAGTAGCCAATTAATTGTTAAGCTAAGTTTAATTTGCTTCATTTTCTTCATCATCTGAGTCGTATGAGATAGAATCGAGACCCATGTAAACTAACATTAATTTCTTATGAGCTTCAGCATCTTTAATATCAGTAATTTTAGAATCATCAGCAGAATCAGAAACACCACTATTATTAGCATTATTTTCATCTGAATCACCAGTTTTTTGTTTCTTATAACTAATTTCACGAGATTCAAATAATTTACTAACTCTTTCTTCTTCTATATTTTTAGATAAATCAGATATTTTTTCAAGACATCTAGAAACGTTAAAAGAACTTCCTAATTCAGTTGAAATTCTACTCCATCTTCTTTCCCAATCACGTTTTATAGCATTGATTAATCTGACTTCTTCTAATTTAGTCCATTGTTCATTTCTTTGTTTATGAGATCTTAAATATCTCATTTGTACAGCTTGCCAAGAATGTTTGTTTCCTATTAAATTAGCAATTGTTTTCCATGAATATTTTTTTTCTTCTTTATAAAAAATAATTAATGCATCTTCATCTTTAGTCCATTTTTGAATTTGGTATTGTTTCATCTTACGTTTAGGTGTAGTTCCATCTTCATTGGATCCAGAAGATTCAGTAGTAGCAGAAGTATCCTTAGATTCTTCAGAAGGTTCAACTTGTGAATCGACTTCACTTTCATCAGCTTTAACTGTTGGAGTAGTCTTTTCGACTTCGTTGGTTTTTGTTGTTGCTTCAGTACCAGTGGTTGGAACAACTGATACAACAGTGACTGGCTTAGTTGATTCTTCAGTTTCAATAACAGTTGGTTTGACTTCACTCATGATTGCAAATGTAATTGGAAGGAAAACAGAAAAGAAAGGCTAAATGTTATCCAAAAAAATATTTCAATTCAAAAGTTTTGAAATTTGTTGTGCTAATTAAATAGATGAGATTTGTTTAAACTTAGTATGCCTAATATATATGTGGCTGGCAGTTTTAAAACAGTGCTGTATAATGTGGGGGTGCAGGTGGGTAGTATCAATGTACAATTGACAAAAGACTAGCTAGTTGCAATTAATGGTTGGGTACAAGTAAGATAAATAGTTTAAAATGAAGGATGATGGGGATTCTTGAGAACTGCAGTAGTAATAATCAAGAGCGTTTGAAAAGACACGAAAGTAGAGTGTTTATTTATCAACTTGAATTGAAAGGTACCTTGTAACAGAAATAGATGTCAAATAAAGGTATTAAAAGAATCTGGACTTGGCAAAACTTCAAAGAGTGAAAGTGTTAGTTATAAGGATTAGAAAAGTGGTGAAAAATTCAAGATACAACAAATGAAGAGCAGTATCACCACAGCATAAAAAAACAACACTGGTAATTGTAGCAAGGTAAAGCAGCTAAAGCTGTTGTGAAAGTGAGAAAGTGAAAGGGGGAAAAATGAGAAAAATGAGAAAAATTCAATTTGTGTGGGCTTTTTTTGGGTTTTTTAATTGGCTGGGGATTAAAACTCGGCTCGGCTGTGTAATGTTAAAATAGATTAATGATATAGTAATGTACGGGTGTGGTGCATGGATGTGGTGCACTGGTTTACTGAAGTACTACACTTGCTTTGGGTAGCTTTTATTAATAAATAATTAAGTAAGTATATTAAAGTAGATGTATTTATATATATATATATATGAATATATGCTACAGGAGTGTAGTTATATGTTGTGCGTTATGTGTTGTGTAATGACTAGGATCATCGTCCCCATTTGTTTACACCAAAACGTCTACCACTAGAACTTGATGCACTGCGCATCGAGCTGGTACCAGTGTTAGTTTCTTGATCATTGATATTGCTGCTATGCGTGCTTGAAGTAGATGTGTATGATGAGTTAGCGTATGTATTTGTAGAGGTACTGGTGGTATTGTCACTTATGCTTCTCCTCGTTGGAGTTTTAGTAGGCGATGAAAATCGGCTATGTCTTGTAGACGTTGTAGGTGTGCTGCTAGACACCTGTGATGATGATTCAGCTGTATACAAAGGTGATGAGCTACAAGTACTATTTGTGGACATACTAGATGCAGGTGTTGTTGCTGCTGCTGTAGTAGTAGTAGATTGTGTTTTAAATCTATTCTGTTGTTGTTGTTGTTGTTGAAGTCTGGGGTTAATAAGTTGGTTTGTGGTACTCGACCCATTAAATCTCCGACTGAAAGGTTGCTGTTGTTGTTGTTGTTGAGGTGGTAGTTGTGGATGTGGATCATAATCGTCGTACTTATTGTTATTCACATGATTAGTAGCGGATTCGTTAGGTGTATGTGTGTGTCTAATAGGATGTAATTGATCCGGTTTTTGAACTTGCTGATAAGAAGAAGCATTTGGAGTAGTCGATGTAGTAGATGTAGTCATTGGAGCCTGTACCGATTCGTACATCCAATCAGGCACAGGTTTCCCCTGATTCTCATAAAATCTCAATATAGCTTTATGAACAACTGTAGAAGTTACTGAATTCCCATCTTCTTCAGAATTAGATGATGAAATTGATGTTAATGAAGCTGAAGGTTTAGGTAACGTTTGTTTCAAATCATGTTTCAAATCATGTGCTTTCCCCTTAAACCTATCAAAATACTTGCTCATGTTGAAACAAATACAATTGATAATCTATTAAATAACCTTTATGTTTACCCGATTAGTTATATTGTAAGCACAAACTAGAAGAGTTTATCCACCCACCCACTCACTGCTTGCTCTGTTTTACAAGTATTCACTATCATTAAAAGCAAATACACCCGTACATTTGTCTTTTAAAACAGCACCTAAAACCACAGCAGTAATAGTTGAAAAGAGTAAACTTATGTATTTTTTCTCTTATATATATATATATACTAATTCAAGATATATGATATTGATTGATTAAATGATTTATAAAGTTTTTTCAGTTAAGTAAATGTCATATTCATCCTTTAAGATCTTCATGATTGGGTCATTAATTTCAGGAGACATTGGGGCGAATAAACCTGGTTCTTTAAAAGCACCATTTAAAACTTGTAAAGTTGCAACAGCACATGGAACACCAACTAATTTAGCCATTGATGAGTAACCACCTGGAACACCATAATCGATTAAAGTTGAAGTTCTAGTTTCAGTTTCACCATTAGCCCATTCAATACCGAATTTATGTTGTAAAACAACTAAATCTCTTTCACCTTCTTCATATTGCATTTTTTGTTCTAAAGTAGCACATAAAGTATCTAATGGATTACCTCTTGGAGTAATTTTATCATCTGAAAATAAACCTAACCATTTAAAACCAGATAAAATTCTTTCTCTATCAGCTTCATCTTTAAAAGTAGCTAATGAATCAATCTTAGCAATGATATCAGATTCAGAAGAAGATGAAGCACCAATATATTTAGCTAAAGCATCTTTCCATGAAGTTTCACCATTAGAGAAAATTTCATCAGAATCATCTTTTAATAAACCTAAATCAACCAAGACTTTAATAAATTCTGGGAAACCTTGGAAACGTAAAGTACCTCTAATTACAGTTTCAGCTTCTGGGATGTTATACAATTCTTTATAAGTTGTTGAATCTCTATTTGGATAACAAACTAAAGCATAACCTGGATAAATGAAATAAGGTTTAGCAGTAGCCATTAAATCTTCGGATGAAACATTAATTAATTCACCATTTTGATAAAATTTGGCTTGATTTCTTAAAGCTAATAAAACACCTCTTGAAGACCAAGAGAATTTATAACCCAATGGATTATCTGAATCTTCTGGAGCTGGTAAACCACCACAATAAGATAAGAAAGATTTAATTTTACCACCAGCTTTATGAACTTCATCAATAGTTTTAACAGCGTATAAATGATCTACACCTGGGTCTAAACCGATTTCATTCATGACAACAATACCTGCTTTTTTAATTTCTGGTTCTAATTCTTTTAAAGCAGGAGAAATGTATGAAGTGGTAACGACATTAGTATGACCAGATTTAATTGCAGCTTTAACAACACTAGCGTGATAAATATATGGAATTAAAGAAATGACAACGTCATATTTATCAACTTCAGATTCTAAAGCGGCATCATCAGTGACATCTAAAGAGATAGCAGAAGCAGTTGAACCAGCTAATTCTTTAGCTTTAGATAAAGTTCTACAAGCAACTGTAACTTCAATATCTTTAGTCTTTGATAAGATATCGACAGTGGGTTTAGCCACAAAACCAGAACCTAACAATAATACTTTTTGAACCATTCTTATTAATACCAATCTCAAATGTACTTAACAATTGTAATTGAGTCTTTAGCAGCCAAGAGAGAATGGAGTAACTAACTATAAATGTATAAATAAGAAAAAAAGTGTGAAATTTCCACCAAATCACTAGAAGCTCAACCCGACGACGAGGGAACTGGCAAAATTGACTATTGCACTGGCACTACTGGCAAGTACTGGCAAGTGCTGGCAATACTCTCGCAACTGTAGCTAAAGGGGAAAAAAACGAGGGAAGAAATGGAGAAGTTCAAATTAGTTGCCTAATTGGGAACAGTAGATGGCTGTGCTAATAAAACATCTAATTAAGATATAACCCGTGCACCACTATAAAAGACTTTTATATACCACAAACAACACCGGTAAAATGTTGCGCCCGTTTATTGCGCAATAAAAGATTAGAAATTTAAGTGCGCTTACATATTAATAAACCTTAGTTGTATAGTTGTCATTATGCACGGTGGCTTTTTGTATATTGTAGGTTATCGGGATAGTGCAAAAAAGATAGTTCCTTTAAATAAGGAAAGGGGGGCAAGCTACATACATATATATATATATATTTACTTGTAGAAACTGTGGCAACTAACAGTAAAAGACTAACTTGTCTTGTTAGCGGGTGAATTAGTTTACGAGGCAAAAAAAATAGGGTGACGTAGCGCTGATGAAGCAAGAAAGCTAGGATAAGATGAGAGCTGTTCAGTGAGGGAGAGCATAATGAAGACGGAAAACGGAGAAAGCTAAGAAGAAGCACAAAAAGAAGAAGAAGAAGAGAGAAGAAGAAAGCTAAGCAAAAGAACAAGTCAGAGAGAAAGGAAGGAAGGGATACAAGAGATCTGCGATTGCCAATTAATTGTAATAACAAGAACGGAGGATAAAAGATAAAAGCATAATTAATTAATTAAGGAAAATCCTTATTTAATATTGAATAATACGAGAGATAATATAACACTTTTTACGTGTAAAATAGATTAAAAAATGCCGTATATTCTGTATGTGTACAGCAGATATATCGTCGTATACATGTTAATCTTTCCTTGTCAATTGATCAATACATTAAATGATACAGTATAAAAAACCCTTATTTGTTCGTATACATATATATATACATATCTATATATACACACATCTGGCTATCTGTTAAATACAGCCAATTAATGGCACACGACAAGTCTAAGCTGCAGTGAGACTATAAGAGACTAAAGACTACTACAGACTAAAAAAATTATAATTTCTTCACTTACTTTACTCGGCTTTCCACCCCTTTACGGCAGCAGCGCCAGCAGGCTTATTTACATACAGCACTGATACAGCATTGATACAGCACTGATACAGCATTGATACAGCATTGATGTATATTGATATGTAATAAACACACTTGAAGTGTCATTCGGTCATATATATACATATATATATACATATATATATCTAGACATATATTGACCCCTCCTTTTAAAATAAGACAACAAAGCAAGCCAGATAGTGAGTGATACATACACACATACCTACATACATACCTACACAAGCATATATATATAATATTCACATAGATGGATACCGATTATTATATCTGTGTGGACAACTAAAGTAGCCGTGTCACTCTAGACTGCAGACAAGTGTCCAGAGTGTTCAAAACAACCAAAACAACCAAAATAAACGGTGACAATAGCAACTGAACTTACCACGACGCACAGTGCCTGGCTTCACCTGGCTTCACTTTGTTCACTCTACAGGGCTACAGCACACTCACAGCTTTTTCCTTCTCTCTGTCTATGCAGCGTTTGTGCTGATCCTAGTAAAGTATAATATAATATAATATAATATGGTATAATATCAATATAGTCAAGAAATGCACTTTTACTCTGTATAGCGCTTAGACAAACTACCAAGACTGCCGTACGCCACTCCAATTAATTAACTCGTCGGCTATCCAATTAGTGTTCACTCTATACACTCTACTGATATATATATATATATATATATATATATACACCATCCTTTTATACTGTCTTAATATCCTCACGCAAACCCTCGGCGTCGGGAATCGCCTCTTTTCTTTTGCCAGTAGAATACCACTATAATACCACTCATATTGGCATACATTACCATACATTACCATACAGTACACTACAGTACACTACATTAAACTACGGTATAGTATTGAGTCGTTTTAGTTGTTTTAGTTAGCAGGCCGCAGCAAGATCTAGACAATTTTGATACATACTTAAACAATATCTGCTAAAATTTATTTTGATTTGGTTTGAATTTTATCTTCATTTACATATAGACCCGAAGCAAATCTCTTACATATTACATTCACTTTCACTTTCGTTCTTTTAAAACATCCCTATATCATTCTTCCATATATCATTCTTCCGTATATTTTTTATTCATCCATCCTTCTATTAACCAATCAACTATACTGCTTATTTCCAACAACTGTATACACCACATCATACATATACATACATACACATCTTTGAGCCGATATAATCACATTGATACTGAAGGGTTTTAGTATACACATATACAATCTAGATCATATTCTCCTTTCCCGGTGATTTCACATATATTACTCCACTTAATTACCACTTGCTTACCAATTACAGCTTCATAATTATTCACACTCATCACATATCATATAATAACCAAAAAAATGTTTCGACCTAAGAAGAAAATATCTCCTTTACCTTCTCCTAATTCAACTTACCCTCCACTTAACAGATCATTTTCATCAACAAATAAATTCTCTTGGAAATACATATCAAAATCAATAAATAGATACAGACATCACAGATATACAAAAATCATAATACCTTGTTTATACCTATTGGCCTTTATACTACTCATATCAAGTACTACAATCTTAAATAATTCATCATCATCATCTGCTTCTTCTTCTTCACCTTTATCTAATTTGGCTAATTTACTTCTCAGTTCATCTTCCTCATCTTCTTCATCTTCTTTATCTTTGAACTCCAGATCCGCAAATCGTTTGGGTGATAATGACAATCTTAATAATCAACATAATCTTGCATTTAATTCTAAAAATAAAAATAAAGGTCATAACAATAATAATAACAATAATAACAACAATTTTTATGATAATGATATAATAATACAGAAAACATTTCCTTATCCTGCAGATACAATGGTATTACCAAATGCTCCATATAAACATAATAAAGAAACAACAGATATAAGAGTTACAAAACAAATTTATTTTAATGCTATAAATGATTATTTGAAACAAACTACTCAAGATGGTAATAAATTTTCTAAATTACCAGAATTACCTTTCCATTGGAAAGATTGGGTTGATATGCATGAATTATCTCCTTTAATTACTGAAAAACCAAATTGTTTTATTGCTGGTGTATTAGGTTCAAAAGTTAGAACTACTTGGGATGGTTGTATTGATAAATCTAATAAAGATAAAGATTCTTTACAATTTTATTTTAATTCTCCAGCTTTTAAACATGAATCTGCTTATAGATTAAGACTTAGAGGTAAGATATATAATTATATGGTTTCTCCACTTCCTTCAAAATTAGTATTCTTAGCTGGTGATTTAGCTTTTGTTTCTAAAATTGGTTCCAAATTAGAATTATTTGAAAATGGATTATTAGAAAAATATATAAGAGCAAAATTAAAACAATATTCAAATGATATAACTGGTACAGATGTTGATGATTTAGATATCTTAACTAAACCAATAGATCCTAATGATGCTTTATTATCAATTGAAACAACATTAAATAGAAAATTAACAGATGAATCAATTGGTATTACAGAAACTCCTTTAACCTCCGATTTATTTGAATTTCCCATAGATAAGAAAAAGACTAAAAAATCACAATCTGCAGCACAAGCAAGTATAAATTATTTTCATGATGTAATGCTTAAACATGATAATGAATTATTAAGTACAGAATCATATGATTGGAGATTTTTTAATTCTCATATTAAATCTGATTTTGAAAGAAAAGCTAATTTCCATCAATTATCTAGAGCTTGGTTACATTTTTGTTCAAATTTAGGTATAAATACATGGTTAACTCAAGAATCTTTACTTGGTTGGGGTAGAAATGGAATGATTGCTCCATGGGAAAAAACAGTTCATTTTGAAATTCCTGCTAAAGATATGATTAGAATAGCTGAATCATTTAATAATACATTAATCATTACTGAACCAATGGATGGTTCAGGTTCTTATTTAATTGATGTTTCTCCTTATTATATGGAAAGAGCAAGAGAAAATTCAGGTGAAGCATCTCCTGATTCAACAGATATAAAAATCATTGATATTAGAAATGGATTATACATTATAGTACATGGATTAACTTTAAGTAAACATGAATTATCTATTCCAGGTCATTACCTTGATTCATTTGGAAATGATTATATTATTAAACAAGATATAATTGATGATAATAAAGTCAATGGTGAAAATAGAAAATTTATTAATTCTGGTGTTGGTAATTTTTATCATTTATCACAATTAGATCCTTTAAGACGTACTTTATATGAGGGAAAATTAGCTAATGTTCCACAAGATGCATATTTAATTTTACACAGTACTTATAAATCAGTTGTAACTACAGATCATATTAATGGATATAGATATATTCCTCATTTAAGATTATGGGTTGATGAAGATAAATGTAACTACGTTCCAAGTGAAGACATTTTATTTTTCCAAAAAGGTGGTTCTAATTTCATTGGTGCATGTCATGATTTAAACGTTTGGAAAGAATATAATAATACACAAAAGGCTACTATGTTTAAAGTCTTGGAAGCAAAGAAAGAACAAAAAGATGAAATTATGATGCTTAGTTCATTAGATGAATTACCTTTACTTTACGATGATGTTTGGACAAGGAATAGACAGTATAATTTAAATTTAAAGTATAATATCGAATTATCTCAAGATTTACAAGATTTGAAAAACGCTTACGTCTTTGACTCCTTTAGCTAAAAAGACACAATTAATGAATGACAACCAAAAAAAAACCCCCCTTTTATACTCATATATACACATATACATAAATTGCATAGTTCCAGTTTATTTGAAACATGCACAATCATAATAATAAATGCCAAAGAAAAATAGACAAAAGTAAATAAATAATATAGGTAAATTAAAATAAATATTAATATTAATTTAGAAACCACACCCGTGCATCTCGGGAGACGGAGTTAAGCCAACGTGGGTTAAGTAAGTAAGTAAAGAGCTGTTTCTTTGTCTTTGTCATTTTGTCTCTCCACGGTTTTCAATTCATTCATTTGAGTAGACAATCTGCACTTCTTTACTTTAATCTATATTATACTAGATGTCTAACTCATTGTAGACAATAGAAATTGCCATTACCCTATTCCGTTTATCCTCATTGATTGTGTGTTATTATTGCCTGGTATTCCTGCTAATGCTCGTTATACCGCTTTTTTAACCGCTAAATGACAACTTTATAAAGATTTTTTTATTATACATTGAAGTACAAATTACTATACTATCACTACTCACCTTTTCAGTTATTTTATCATGTCTGATTCCGACTCAATTATTATTCCCAAACCTGTTGTTTGTGGCCACAGAGGGTACAAGGCAAAATATCCCGAGAATACAATAAAAGCGTTTGAAAATGCCGTTGCTAATGGGGCTACTGTAGTTGAAACTGATTTACACATTTCTTCAGATGGGTATTTGGTCATTGCCCATGATACTAATACATTAAGAACTTTCGGAGTTGATTATGAGATTACCCAAACTCCATATTATCCTACTCTTGCCGCTTTGAAAACAGTTCAAGAACCACAGAGTAATTTGCCCTTGTTCTCAGATACTTTACAATGGCTTTGGGGCTTGGAAAATAAAAATATTAAATTGATGCTTGATGTTAAAAGAGATAATGATCCTAAACGCGTTATTGAATTGATCTTAACGGAATTGCAAAAAATTGCACCTTTAGATGAATGGAAACCAAGAATTATCTTTGCATTTTGGAGTCCTGAATATTTTGATGAATCAATCAGAGATTTCGTGATTTGTAACGTTGCTTTTGATTTAAAAGTCGTTGAGAATTTTATCTTAACTTTAAAAGAAAAGCATAATTACAATTTGAAATACGCTAGTCTTATTCATTTCACTTTAAATGATCCATCTGCTGTCAGAGATTTAAAATTAATGGGAGAGAAATATGATTTAAAATATTGGTTTTGGACAGTTAATAATGCTAAATTGGTAAGTAATAGTTATGAAGCTTTGTCGAATAGATTGATTGGTTTTATTACAGATGATCCACCGGCTATTGCTGATTATATCAATGAAGCCAAGTTCTTAAAGCCTGCTATTTACACATGGGGCGAGTTGTTCCGTAACTCTTTTCAAAGTATGCTTTATAGAGCATTTTTATTTGGTATCAGACGTAAGTTTAACATGCGTCCAGTGTTTGTCTTTTTACACAAGCGTGGTGTTATTTGAGCTCTTTAGTTTATTTTATGGGTTTTTGTTTGTTTAGTTTTTCTTAACGTACACATATATATATATATAAATATATACATTGAAAAAAAAAAATTAATGATTGGTGTTTTCTGATTAGGTTGTTAAAGTGCATAATTTGGGGGAGGCTATACACTTATAGCCATAAATTGTGTGATGATGACTTTCTGAGTAAATTGATTCATCAGATTATTTCCCACTATAAACAATTCTGAATTAAGGTTTCAAATTTCAAATTGTTTTACCCTTCGTGTTGACTTGTTTGTAATGAGTGGGTCGTTTTTAATGGTAAACTAGTAAAGGGTTTTGAACAGCTATAGACATGCTTGATGATGCAGAAAAAAAAGCCCTTTTGTTGTTATCAAACAAGAAGAATGACATGATTTGAGAAATAAGTAAATTTATACATGCCTCGCTTATAATTTTTGTAAGTGTTATCGTTTGGGTTGTTTCTTTTTTGGCTTGTTTATTATCCAATTTTTTAATCAACTGGCCACTTTGAGAAGACTCACTATTGAAACAAGAATCAGAAGAACTATATTTGAAGAAAACCAAACCAGTGAGCAGTTCTGTTTTGCGGGGAGGTTTTTTGTTTTTTTTTGTTTCTTTTAAATATATTTTTCGATAGCTTGATCTTGTAGTAATGAAATACTGGGTTTTATTTGCCATTATTCTTCTTCTCCCCACACATGGTTTTCTAACTGCTACAGATTTAGAGTCGATTAAGCCAAAACATAGTGACCCATTTGGCTTGAGAAAATACTACAGAGAAACAAACAAAGATAAATGGCAGATAGTGTTAGATAACGGTGCATTTAAATATAACAGAAATAAATCAGTTTGTGACCTAAACAATCGTGTTACCAAAATATACAGATCTGAGATTTCTGTAGAACCTAAGATAAAAGATAAAATAAGCCAATTAAATGATTACTATTTCATATATTTGGGATCCATTGGTAGTGAATGGAATACAGATATTTACGAAGAGTTTACTCAGGTTATAAGAGAGCATTATAATTATCCCTTTTTTGTTGGTGTAATTATATCTTCAAAGTATCACAACAATGTCGAAAGTCTTCCATTTTTGAAAGCTGCCGCAAGAGATTTGAAACAATACATGTTATTACATCTCAATCGTGTAGTTATGGTTGGATTAGAAGTAGACAAATTTACTTTTGATGAGATACATTTGAAGTATTTAACTTGTGATTTTACCAAGTTTAACGAAACATATCTTTTTGATTTCTTTCTAAACACAACATATCAAATTTATGAAAACGAAAAAGAACAGTCCAGTTTTTTCAACAACAAAGAATTAACTGATCTAACAATCAAATACCACTCTTCAGTCATAATACCCTTAAACAAAACACAGATACTTCTGTCAAACTCTAATTGTCCCCAGCAAGACAATATTTTATGGGGATTGCATGAAAAACGTTTGCCTCGCACACCAAGACAAAATAGATGTACTTGTATTATGAATGCTCAACCGTATACCGTAAGTCCAAGTTTTATTTCAGAATACAACATAGGAAATGATGATCCTAGGATGGATGAAATGGTCAATAATTTATGCAACTACGTTTATTGTTCTTCAATAGAGACTGACGTAGCAATGGGACACTACGGTATTTTTTCCATGTGTGGTAAAATTCAAAAATTATCAATTGTTCTTAATTGGTATCTGTCTTCTTTCTACGGAGATGATGAAAACAGTACAGATTCGGTCAATAATGTTCTTGAAAATCTTGGATTGAGCCCAAAAATTGTTGCTTGGTCCAGTCATCCTGACAATTATAATATATCTAAACAGCGCAGTGGTGGAAGAGATAAGATAAGTTGCGAAAGAGAAATACTGGGCGATTGGCGTAAGTTTGCACGAGGGAGGAAAATAGACGATGTCACTACATTATATGAAACAGAGGAAGTGGATGATGAATTGATTTTGAAAAAAATATTTTATAGTACTGGATCAAGAAGTGTAAAAGGGTTGAAAGTAAACAAGACTTCTTTGATTTTCTCAATCCTTACATTTATATTATTTATTGTTATAAATGGTATTTAGCCAGCTAAATAAATAGCTAACTCTGTTATTTTTTTGTTAGGGGGATTTTCTATATACAGATTATATACAAAAGGAAAAAAAATTATAGGAAATGCTTTTTTCTGAATTGGTCCTGGGTCTTAAACAAATTCAATTCTTCTTACTGGAACCAAAATTGAAACTAAATATACCATTAGGATCAGTAAAATTAAAACTCTTTCTAGGTCTTGATTTTGGACCACCTAATAAATAGTGTCTTTTCTCACCCTTGACATCAATCATAACATAAAGCAGTTCTTGTTTCATAAAATTCTCATCAATTGCTTCTAGTTGAACAGTTCCAATTTTTTCTTTTTTGCTATTTTCAACATGGAATCTCATTAATAAGTGCTCTTTACCATCTCTACCGGTAAATTTACTTGATGAAATAGGTCTGTTTCTAGTCCATCTATCACCTTGTACGTTTTCACCATAAGCCTTCAGTCTTATCTTACCATTGTGAGCTTTGACTTCTTCAGCGGAGTACCCGAGCATAAGCAAAGATTGTTCATCTTTTTCAATCATGCTAACTACTCTATTGAAGGTTTGTGTTTCTCCAGATGGTGAGAATAACTCGCTAAATAGCAAATATAATGAAATAGATGCCATAGAAATGGCACCACATACCAATACAGTACTGAACGTAAATTTTGATCCTCTCTTTATGCTATCGTATAAATTGGTCTTAGGCTTAGCCTTTGCAGAATCAGCTGAGCTACTGTTAGATTTCTTTGCTTCCTGCATCAATGCACTCTGTAATGTTGAAAATGAAAAAGTATTGAGTCTTGTGGATGGTTTGACAAGACCCAGAGTAAATGGCTTATTAAGCCCCATCATCGGGTAACGTGTTATCAAGGACATTTTCAGTTTTCTACTTTAAACAAGTCTTGGAACCTGAATCAAGAAGTAGGTTGTTAACACTCTTCGTTTAGTCTACTTCAAAGTCATTCACTAAATTCTTTTGCTCAATGGAGAAACACAAAAGCTTGCAATAAAAAGGTCGATCGGCGAGAATTGAATTTTTTATGTGACGATTCTCCAAAATTGTTGATTATAAAAACCGTAACTTTTCATCTACATTTACGCCAATGTTAAAGTTATACCTATATCTCTCAACCTGAAGCTAATAGTATTTACTGCAATGGAACTTTACATAATATCAGCTAGTTTACACTAACGTTGCCTAGTAAGAAATGCCTGTACAACTGATTAAGCGCTCTATATTTCCAGTTATTTTTATACGAACTGCATTTTTTTTTTGCTTTTTCCAAATTACCCAAGTGGCCAAAGTCTGCAAGCAAAACTACATACTTTAGTAATTTAAGAGCAGATGCAACTAATAATCAAACACTTCATCGACACTAATGTGTGACGAATTTGTACACCATCATAAGGATTAAGTTTCGAAAGGTTCTGATTTGTAACCTTACAAAGTTTTCTAATGAAATGAATAACTTTATATCTTTTATCTTTAAAACGTGCAGTATGGTGCTTCTGATTTTGATCTTGATACTCAGAACTAGTAGAAGTAGCAGCTAAAAAAGTATTACTTTTTTAACAGTTTTTTTTTTATTATTTTTTTTTATCAAGCTTATTTTATTAATATTTATTCTATTTAATATATAAAGAGTACATCATTTCTTTCCTGCATTTATATATTTAGTAAATGGAATTATTAATAAAGTTTTTGTATGTTGTTTCATATTGTTGTGCTATTGTTGTATGTGAGTTGATTATTTTGGAGGAAAACCTATTAGGTAAAAAACCCCCTATTTAAATATTATTGATGCTAATTCTTTCATCAAATCTGACTTTGGCAGTTTTGATATTATGCTCTGTCATTGGCTGTAAGACAATGTGATTATCTTTAGCTTCTCTATATTGTGCATATCTTGTTCTGTGAAGATATATTGTGAAGCTTAAAAAGTAGTTGATCTTGTATAATTTAATATTAGATAACCGGTAATTTTATTAAATAGTATGTATTTGTATGTATTTGGGGCTTTTTTTGGGGCTTTTTTATGGAGTTGTTGGCGTTATGGCAATTTTAGCACAGAACAAGTCTACAAAGTCGCCCCAATGGTGTAATGGTTATCATATCGTCTTCCGGCTAAATTCAAGGTTTTAAATTTTTGATGGAGCAAGACGTTTGGTTGTGGGTTCGAGTCCCACTTGGGGTCGTACTTATTTTTGATTTTGGTTTCGTTTTTTTTTACCACAATGAATTGACTTTTCTTTTGCTCATCAATAACATCTTCAGAGATAACTGCTTAAGGTGTTCGACTAACAGAAGGAACAGTTCCACTAATCGTCGTTGTAAAATATTTTGAGGAAGAACAGAAACAAATACACATCACGTGACCACTACACAAAAGAGTGACCGAGTCAAAATGATTACAAGGGTGGCGGAGAGGGGCTGCCACAGAATTATGGATTGTGTAGGATAATAATAGTACAAGTGTATACCGGGAGACCAGGGATAAACAGCAGAGGAAAGAAGCCAATCATCAAGCAAAAACCGTACTCTAAGTACTCTAATATACGACTAATAGGAAAAAAAGTTTTCCGTAAATCAGAGAAATAGAAATTCTTAGTGCAGTAAATCCCGTTTTTGATAAGAAAAATTAATCTATGGAGAGAGTCACTGAAAAATTTTTGGTTACATATTATTTTATTTTGGCCTCAAAAAGCCTAAAGCGTAACTCTTGTTCTTTGGCGTTTTTTGATCCATCAGTTGCTGTTGTTTAATTTAACCATCTCAAATCCAGATACCTTTGCCTTTAGGTGTCACTCCTGTGCATCCCCTTTACTGCTTCCTTATAGTCTTTACAGCGCTGCTAGTAGACTAAGGATTGTAATAGCCAAGTCTCAATAAAACAGTTTCGCAGTTAAGGATTCGATTCACTTACCTGTTATTCATTTCACTATTGCATTTGTTTCTTCACTCATTTCAGGTTTCAAACACAAGCATATATATACATATAATCATAGGTCAAGATGTGTGGTGTATTAGCTGCCGTTTTGTCTGATCCAAAGCAAAATGTTGCCGCCGAACTATTTGACGGCTGTCTCTTCCTTCAACATAGAGGTCAAGACGCCGCAGGTATCGTTACATGTGGTGCCCGTGGTCGTTTTTACCAATGCAAAGGTAATGGTATGGCCAGAGATGTTTTCACCGAGTCCAGAATGTTGGGTTTAGTTGGTAACATGGGTATTGCCCACTTGCGTTATCCTACCGCAGGTTCAAGTGCCGGTAGTGAAGCTCAACCTTTTTATGTTAATGCTCCATATGGTATTTCGTTGAGTCATAATGGTAACTTAGTTAATGGTGCCGAATTAAGAACCTACATGGATGAAGTTGTCCATAGACATATTAACACTGATTCAGACTCCGAATTACTGTTGAATTTATTTGCTTCGGAATTAGCAGTGTATGACAAATCAAGAGTTAACAATAACGATATCTTTTTGGCATTGGAAGGTGTCTTTAATAAAATCAGAGGTGCTTATGCATGTACCGCTATGTTAGCTGGTTACGGTATCATTGGTTTCAGAGATCCTCATGGTATAAGACCATTGTTAATTGGAGAAAGAGTGAAAGAGGATGGTTCAAAAGATTATATGCTTGCATCTGAATCAGTTGTATTAAAGGCTCATAACTATACTGTATACCGTGATATATTACCCGGTGAAGCCGTTATAATACCTAAGAACACAATGAAACCAGAGTTCAAACAAGTTGTCCCAAGACAATCTTATACTCCAGATATTTTCGAATACGTTTATTTTGCAAGACCAGATTCCGTGTTGGATGGTATCAGTGTTTATAGATCAAGATTAGAAATGGGTACAAGGTTAGCTAAAAATATCACTAAATCTTTTGCCAGAAATGGTAAATTAGTGAAAGATGAAATTGATGTTGTCATTCCTGTTCCTGACACTTCAAGACATTCTGCGTTAGAATGCGCAGTTAAATTAGGTATACCATATAGAGAAGGTTTCATCAAAAATAGATACGTGGGTAGAACTTTTATTATGCCAGATCAAAAGCAAAGAACATCTTCTGTTAGAAGAAAATTGAACGCTATGGCTTCCGAGTTTTATGGCCGTTCAGTGTTATTAATTGATGATTCCATCGTTAGAGGTACTACATCAAAGGAAATTGTTAATATGGCTAGAGAAGCAGGTGCTAAAAGAGTTTATTTTGCCTCATGTGCGCCAGTTATTAGATACAATCATATTTACGGTATCGATTTAGCTGACACCAAGGCTTTAGTTGGTTATAATAAATCTGAAACTGAAATAGCTGATGCTATCGGTGCAGATGAAGTTTTCTATCAAGAATTGCATGACTTGATTGCTTGCTGTACTAGAGACGAAGAAATTAAAGATCAACAATTAGCATTAACTCCAGTTGTTTCATATGGTGAAGATATAAGTGAGAATGGAATACTTAATAGCGAAGCTGCTTCGATTGATGGATATGAAGTTGGTGTTTTCACTGGTAGTTATATCACTGGTGATGAAGATTTCTATATTTCAGAATTAGAGAAAATTAGAGCTTTAAATCAAAGAATTAAAGAAAGAGGATCTATTTGTGAAAATATGGAAATCATTGACGTGAAAGCACAAAATGATATTTCCATCTATAATAGTGGTGATTATAATTCTGTTTGAAATTTATGACTGACTTGTTTTGTTTTGTATTTTATAATATCTCCCAAAATTACATTTTCTTATTGCCTTTTACATATACACATAGAGAGTCTCAATTCAATTGACTACCTTATCAAACACAGACACAAAAATAGTGATTTATATAGAATTCCTTAGTTTAATCTTTAGTTTTTTTCCTTTTCAATAATAATAATAATAATAATAATAATACGTTAGCTATAATAAACAGGTAAAAAATTCTATTAACAGTAAGTAAACAAATATAAAGCAGTGTACATGGATTACACATTAATTGAAACATTTAAATTACAAGCCTTTGATTAAACGTGTTACTTCATCAATACCATCAACATTCAAAGACTCTAATTTAGATTTAACGACAGTGACTAAATCATCGAGATCAATTAATTCACCATCGTCGTTTTCGCCAGTACCCAATACCTTAACTCTGATTTTACCCTGAGGATATTCTTCTTTACCTAAGATAACACCAATTGGACAACCGGACCTTTCAGCAGCTTCAAATTGCTTACGTGGATTAACTTTAGCCTTATAGACATATTCACACTCAATACCAGCATCCCAGAGTTTGGAAGCAACCGTCATTCTTTCTTTCAGGAACCCATCCCATCCTTCACCACCACCAAATGCCATAATGTACGCTTGTGTCGATGTAGCTCTGACTTTATCGGTTAAACCAGCTCTTTGTTTAACTAAAGAAAAGATTCTTTCAATACCAAATGAGATACCTACACAAGGAATTGATGGAGCTTTTTTACCCTTGGCATTAGTACCCAAAAACATACCCACCAAACCGTCATAACGACCACCAGCGGCAATAGAACCTACACCAACGTATTCAGAAGCATCTTCTTCTTCTTTTCCCTTGGCTTTGGCTTTCTTTTCAGCTGCGTCCTTTGGAGGAGCGGATTGAGCTGTAACAGCTTCGTAAATGACACCTGTATAATAGTCTAAGCCTCTTGCCAACGACATATCAAACGAGATATATTTATCAACTTCAAAAGCTTCCACATAGTCAACCATTGAATCGATTTCTTCTATACCTTGTCTTGCAGATTCGTTAGCCATCAATTCATCAAAGCTCTTCAAGGTGGCTAACACAGATCTCAAATCACCATTTATCTTTACAAATTCACCAATTTTATCAGCAACTTCTTCAGGCTGGTTTTTCTCTTCACACATTTCCTTCTTAACAACTTCCCATGGTGATTTATCCAGTTTGTCAACAGCTGAACTTACTCTTCTGACATCTTCTTCCTTAACACCACATACTTGGAAAATACCATCTAAGATCTTCCTGTGGTTTAATTTGATTTTGAAATCATTAATACCTAACCCTGTTAAACCTTTAACAAGTATGTTCATGACTTCGGCATCTGGAACCATAGGGTCGTAACTACCAGCAATATCAAAATCACACTGATAAAATTCTCTCATACGACCTTTGGTCATGGCAGGTTGATCTCTTCTGTAAACCTTAGCAATGTGATATCTTTTGATGTTGGCAATACCGTTCATGGCGACGTATCTTGCAAACGGAACGGTCAAGTCGTATCTCAACGATGTTAATTCACCACCTTGGTCCTCTAGGTTATAGATTAATTTGGAATCTTCACCATATTTACCTGATAAGATTTCTCTCAATTCAAAGACAGGAGTATCAATGGTGACACCACCGTGTCTCTTAAAAAGCTTAGTCAAATGATCAAATACTGCTTCTCTAATGACCATGTCTTTGTCAGCCCAATCTTTAGTACCTTTTGGAGTCTTTAAAGTAAAAGTAACTGGAGCATTTTTGTTCTTTTTAGAAGTTGATGCTGGGGCAGCTTGAGTGGAAACTGTAGCTTGTTCTGGTACGGGGGTAGTAGATGACATGGCTCGTTTAAATGATCTGGAACTAATCGCTGAGAGTATAGGAAACCTACGTATTATCATACAACTAAAGACCCAGATGTGTCTACAAAATTAAGAGAGTTCAGATAAGAGAAAAAGAACCTCTGTAAAAGTTTCTATCTGCTAAGCTGAACTAAATTTGTAAATTGGGTTTGACCTTCTTTCATCGAGGCTGCCGGAAAAAAAATTATATCGAAATTTTACACTCACGTGATTAGTTTTGTAAATTGTGTTGTATTTTGTATTGTATTGAGTTTAATTTAAAACATATATAGTAGTCTACAGTGTATAATAGTACGAAACAGAACTTGTCTGAGTTGGTATCCAAGAAGGAAACATTATCTGAATTTCTCAATGATATGCTCGGTTCCCATCTCTTCGTACTCTGCTTTGGTCAAGAATATATTGTCGAAATCACCGACAGACGAAGAACTTAAGATATTGGCACCGATCCACGAAGAGTTGTTTCTTTCAAATAGATTTTCCTCGACAAATAGGTTAACTGAGTAATTAGGCACAAGTCTAATTAAGTCGTTGTACACTCTTGTGGATAGGTTAGGGATATATGTTGTTGAACCGGTCAATACTATATTATTCAACAAATCTTGGTATATAGCACCAGAAGTTTCTAATTTTTTCAAAGCCTCAAGTATAGATTCAGATAAACCAACTGTTGTAGAAGGAATTGAAATATCAGGAGATAACAAAGTGGATGTGTAATTGAAAGGCTGCAATAAAGGTTCAGCCAGTTTATAAGCTTCTAACGTTGAGATATTAGACAACAATTGTCCACTTGGTAATTCGTAGCCTTTACCGGCAGTTGATCCATCACCCAATGATAAGACACTTTGCTGATTTGGGTAGGTATACTGGTCAGCTGTTATTGGAAAATGGGACATTTCTAATATACAATTCTTGAAATCTTTTAGTGTTTTGGAAATTTCATACATTTTATATGACTCTGATACTGGTGAGGTAACTTTATTCAATTTCAAAACTCTTGGTAATAAAGCTGCATTTAAATCGTCTTGGGACAGACTTGACTTTTGTTTAATGTAATTCATAGCAAATAAGTTCAAGAAGTTACCTGAAATTTTATTATGAATGACTCCTTTTGATAAAATTTTACCATTATGGATTGGCGTAATTGAGCATAAATCACCTCCCAATTCAACTACAATAGAATTGGAACGATTGACACCAAAAGATGTACACAGTTGTCTTTTCATTAATGAAAATACTGGAACTTCAAGATCTTCAAACGCTATTTGACATGCCTTAACTTTATTTTTAGAAGTATCCCACGAAGAATGGGTCAAAATCAAAGGTAATTCATTGCTATCCGCTTGTAAATCAGAGTATATGTGCTTCAAAAAGTGTGACATTGCATCCCAATCGTAAACACACCCATCGTTAAACATAGTCAGGATCTCATTGGAGGGGTGGGAGTCAATTAAGTCGTCTCCGAAAAGATATTCACCAGATGTAGATGACTCTCTTGAGTAAACTGAAGGCACGATAACAGAAGGAGAGTCTGATGTGGAATATCCCGCCTTGGTAGTTGTGGAACCTGGGTCGACAATAATCGATGGGAAGTCTACCTCCATGGTCATGTGTGTGTTCTGTGTTTGCGTGATGGCTGTATGTTCTTCCTGTACGTTTCTGACTGAAGCTACTGTACCGCAATAAGCACTCCCTTATAAAGGCTCTTCTCTTTAGCTTCTTGACTTTGACTTCAGCTCGTCCTCGTGTTTTGTTTTTCGACGCAGCGAGTGGTCGATGAGCGGTGAAAGGTTGTCTGTTGTTTGTTGCCTTGTGTAGATAGATAGTTAGTTAGCTATGGAGTGCCTTCTAAGACATCGTTAGTATCGACTGTGACCAGATTATAGTGTGCATGTTTACATGGAAGGGTGAAGGACAAAGAGCTATTGTTACACCTATTTTGTTATCAGTTCTCGAGTTTTTGTCGCACATATCACATACAGCATGCCAGAGCAGTCCAATTTACAGGAGTACGATAAGCTCACTAAGAAACTCAAACAAGCTTTGAACAAGAAGAAGAACCTTGATGAGCAGCTGACGAAGATAGAGGAAGATATTTTCAATAAGGAAACAAGGTATCTCTCTGAAGGTGCCAACCAAGGTAACATTATCAAAGGTTTTGAAAATTTTACCAAGGCTTCTACACAGAGCACAGGTGGTAACAGAAATAAAAAGATAACTTTCACCGATGAAGATCGTATATTTTCTTTGAGTTCATCTACTTACGTTCGTCATTTGAAGAAAATACAGGCGGGTCTGAATCCTGGTACAGGATCTATGGGTTCGATGGAAGACGATATAATGGATGATATTGAAAGTGGCGATACAGGTATTGGCAGTGGGAGTGGAAATACGCCAACCAAGAAAAGCTCAAAGAAAAGAGTTGACTAATAAAGCTGACGTTGGAATAGGTAAAGGGTTTACGTACATACCGCTCTTTTGAATCAAGCGTGAGTTATGACCACAGTTTATCAAGGAAATGAAGCACTCATGACTTGAACCTCGACTATTATCATTTCTGCTTAAAAATCCACAGTGATTGAAAACAACACAAAAAGTGGTTTTGCTTTTCAAAATAGCAGCTATGTGGTACTCTATTATAGATAGGGGACAACCAAATTGGAAAAAAGATGGATATAGAATAGTTTGTATAATATGTTATTTTTGTATAGTAGATCAAAGCAATAGTATTAAAATAAAAAAAAGATAATTTGGTTTTGTAACTTATACTTTCATTAAGCAACTTTGAAATATGGGACCCCGTTATGGATTTCCAGAAGATCTTTCAAATGAATGTAACTGACTAGTCTTAAGCCTTTTCCGAATTGAATTTACAACCAGTGATTTTAAAAAAAACGCTATTAAATGTTTAAACTATAGACTGATTGCTTTACTACGTTTATGTTTTTTTTTTTCTTTGTATCCAAATGAAATAGTTGATACCCAATAAATCTAATTTTTGTTAATGTCTAGCAGTTCGTTAATCGAACAACATGCCATTTTAATAAAGACCAAATGTCAGTAAAATTATGTTACGAAAATTTAATTTACAAAAAAATCTTATCTTTTCCTTTTTTGTTTTAGTTGAAAAACTATCAATGTTTTTTTTTTGTGTTCTTATAATCATCACTTATTTTTAACTAAAAGTATGTTCTTGATTACCATACAGCAGTAATTATAGAAGACTAATTTGTATAAAATATGTGCTTCAATAGCATTGTGGAGAAAACGACTAAATGCGCCGCACTGGGATTTGAAATTCTCGATCTTTCCATGTGGAGTTGAAAAAAAAGCTATTGTTAAACTGTTATAAAAGAGAGACAGAGAGAAAGAAAGTCAAAGTGTCACGGACTGACTTTATAAACAAGTTGTAAGCAGGAAGGTTTGTTGCTTTTTGAAAATTAAAGAAAGTTTTAAGGTGCGAGAGTAAGACATGAGTGTTGTGAATCCTAACAACTGGCATTGGGTCGATAAGAACTGTATCGATTGGTCTAAAACTTATTTCAAAGATAATTTGATCGGTGTTGAGGCCGTAGAAAAAGATACTAAAGTTAGCATAACAGAAGTTAAGTCTGTTGAAGGGGATGTGGAAGTTTGCCAGAGAAAAGGTAAAGTTATTTCTTTATTCGATTTAAAAATTAGTTTAGCATTTGAAGGTGGTGCTGGCGCTGATGGTGACAAGATCACAGGTAATATAGTTATTCCTGAAGTTGCCTATGACTCAGAGGAAGATGATTATCAGTTTGATTTGTCTTTTACTTCAAAGCCAGATGAGAGTGTTAGGAGCGTGATCAGATCCAAAATTGTTCCTAAACTTAGAGAATTACTTTATAAATTTGGCACCGACTTGATTGAAGTTCATGGTTCTGATATTCAAATGGATCGTGATACCATCAATTCTAAATTAACCCTTGAAAACCAACAAAAAAGTTACAAAACTAATAAAGTTGTCGAGAAGACAATTATTGGGAATCCATCAAGTAGTAACAGCACAACAACGGAAAGATCGAAGACCGCTGAAAATGGAAAAAATGACACAGGAATTCCAAAATATAACACATCTACTCTTCATTTAACTCCAGTTTTCAATACTTCAGCAGAACAATTATATATGACTTTGTTACAGCCAGATAGAGTTAGAGCATGGACCAGATCAGAGCCTCAAATCCAACCAGTAGAATCTACAGAGTACTCCATTTTCAATGGAAATATTTCTGGTAAGATTTTAAAATTAGTGCCCAATGAAAAGATTGTGATGTCTTGGAGATTAAGGGACTGGAAAGCAGGTCATTTTGCCAAGTTAACCATTGATTTAATTCAAGGTTCTTCAGAGACTAAAATGGACGTCTTATTTGACGGTATACCCATTGGCCAAGAAGAAATTGTTCAAGATAACTTTGATAGTTATTACATCAAAACCATTAAGATTACTTTTGGGTTTGGTGCTGTTTTATAGACATTTTTTCACTACTACTTTTATAGTACTGTAGAAGAAGAAAAAAAATAAAAAAAAATAATTATAATACCATACTAATTTATTATCAAAATAAAATATGTAACATAACTGCTTGCGAATCTGTTCTTGGTTTGTTTTTTTGTGCTTTTTTTATATATATATCAAAATGGACTCAAAATAAAAGAAGAGAAAAAAAAGACAACAAGATAATTTGTATTATCAACTTAATATGTCTTGATGAATGAAAATATTAATTTTAAACAGAAGTTCAAATTTAAGCTTCAAATCTCTTTGCAGCTTCTTTCCAGTTAATAACGTTCCAGATAGCCTTAAAGTAATCCATTTTAACATTCTTATATTGCAAGTAATAAGCATGTTCCCAAGCATCAATTGCAACTAAAGGTTGGAATTGGTTACAAGCGGTATCTTGGTTAGCGGTTTGAATAACTTCAATGGCACCATTTTCTTTGTTTTTAGCAATAAAAGCCCAACCTGAACCTTGAATACCAGCTAATTTAGTATTAGTTAAAGAAATTAAGTTATCAAAAGAACCATATTGTTCGACAACTTTATCGGCAAATGCTGTACCTTCAGGTAATTCACCACCACCTTGCTTTGGTGGGGCTAAATTGTCCCAAAAGAGACAATGGTTTAAGTAACCACCACCATGGAATTTTAAGTTTTGTTGTAATTCAAAAGTCTTTTTAACATCACCAACTTGTTTAGCTTCAGCTAATTGTTCAACTGCAGTGTTATAACCGGCAACATAAGTAGCATGATGCTTAGTGTAATGAACTTCATTGATTTGACCAGAGATATAAGGCTCTAAATCACCGAAATCCCATTTTAAATCAGGTAAAGAGACTTTAGTTCTAATGGAAGAAACGGATTGGATAGATCTTTTAGAGGAAGAAGCTAAAGTAGCACGTAAACCAGATTTGAATAAAGACATGATGGTTATTAGGAATTGATTTTGAGACAATTGATGAATATCAATAAGACAGTATACTCAGCAATAGATAAAGAGCAATGTCACACACCGAATCTTCTTAGTAATTTATGTATAATTCCATTTGTTAAATAAAGCAAATCACCGATGTCATCCCCGGTAATGTCTCTCTGTTTGAGTCTCTCTCTGTGTCTCTTTTAAAGGCTGTGCAGTAAATTACCAAAAAACCAAAACTATCTCTGCAGGGTAACTATTCCAATAAAACATTAATTAGTTGTTGTAAAAACTAATTTGTGATGCACGGATGGTCAGTGGGAAATGGTGTAATGTTTGATTTGACATGCTTTGGTGTAGATGACACGAATCAGTCAACCAACGCAACGGGAAGAGTAAATATTTATATCCATTTGTATATCACCAAGAAGTGATCACCTGTGGAAGTCTATTTTTAGCCCCAAACCATAGTACTACTGCTGCTACTTCGACATCAGCTCATATATATTCACAATGGTATGTATCCCCCTTGTTGTCTCTACTACTACTGTCAACAACAATGTACTAACTGATTTTCATGTTTCAATTATGGTACCCACACAGTCACTAGATAAATTAGTTGGACTATCAATGTTATTGATTGCTACTTTAATATTTGCATATTACACCGCATGGACTTTCATATTACCATTTGTCGATGGTGACAGTATCATTAACCAATTTTTCTTACCTAGAGAATATGCAATCAAGATTCCTGTTGTATTACTGATTTTTGGTGTTTGTTTAATTGGTACTTTTATCGGTTCTATATTGATCAAAAAGGCTAAGAAGGAAAAAAGTAAGAAAAACTGATTGATTTGTTATGTATATATGAATAGAAATTTTATTTTGTGAGCAATTTATTATTCATACAGTTTACATGTAACATTTCTTTCATTCATTATTTACATGTTCGTTGATGCTAACTATCTCCTTTTTCTCTACTATTACTACAGGAAGACGAGCCCGCCAGAATCAAGACTGAGCCCGTCACCAGCACTCTCTCCCCCTCTTCCCCCCATACCGCCCTTACATAGATAGCTACAGACCTAGCAATTAGTACCTAACGATCTCAACGAAAGCACACTGTATATATATACACAGACACAGACACAGACACTACGTGTTTTATCTGTCTATCCACCTGTAAATTGACCCTTGGCCCAAAGAGGAAAACTTCAGTGCCAAATTGGTGCCTCGCTCTTTTCGTGGGCCTGAAATCTGTAGAGCACCTATCGCCTTTTGCTCCAGAGTAGTAGAGCGCACTGACATCATCACACACTCAAGGCTACCTCCATCTTCATCTTCTTTGACTTTTGAATCACACTGTCCATCCTCTAGCCGGTCAATTAATTAACCATTTAGCCACTGCACATACACTATACTCCTCCAGACGACGACTTCCCTCAGTGCTAATATAGCTGTCGCACCGTTCCCCATACTCTAATTACGTTAGTTCCTTTTCGGTCATCTCTAAAACAGTTCACTATTATCACAACACGTTTGTTGATCTATCAGTGTTTTCATTTTGGTTCGGTTTTTACCCTTGCGATTACCTACTACGAGCATATCAATTGAACAATAGTTTGTCAATACACACACTTGTCTCTTTGAAAAGTTTCATCTTGTGGGTTTTATTCCGATTATCGAAACTAGTTCTCTCTTACGTTTGGTTTCCATCATTATCAAAATCATCAATTTCCAACCAGTTTGGACAAATAACTACATTTAGCTCATTTAATGACATTGATACTTCAAAACAGTTGATCCAAGCCTCTTGCATTTTCCAATTTCACACAATAAAAAACATAACGAAAATTGATACACTAGACATATCTTCATTTTTTGTATTTCTTTTTTAATCTAGTTTCATATACACACAGTTGAATAAGTCATGTCAAGGAAAAGGTCACCCATTGATTTTCAGTTCGGTGACTGTATAGGTGAAGGATCCTACTCAAAAGTTTTCAAAGCTATATCCATCCACAACAGGAAAACTTACGCCATTAAAATCCTATCCAAGACACATATTCAGAGAGAAAATAAAAGAAAATACGTTAATATCGAAAAAGATACTTTAAATATTTTGGGTCGTCATCCTGGTATTGTAACATTATACTATACTTTTCAAGACGACAAATCGTTATACTTTGTCATTGATTTTGCTAAAAATGGTGAATTACTATCTTTAATTCGAAAATTAGGCTCATTAAGTGAAAGTTTAACAAAATACTATTTGACACAATTAATAGATGCAGTAGAGTTTATTCATTCAAAAGGTATTATACATAGAGATTTGAAACCTGAAAATATTTTACTTAACCATGAGTGGAAATTAATGATTACTGATTTCGGTGCAGCCAAAATTTTATCAACTGAAGAATTAAATAGCATGAATTTAGAGCAAACTGTTAGAAGGTCAAATGGTGATTCACTTCATGCTCCAGTAATAGCTAATACTACAGGTAGCAGTAGCACAAGCAGCATGAAGAAATCAAAATCACATACAGATGAGTCCAATAACAATACAGATGATGATACGAATTCAAGCAGTGGTGGTACCAGAACAGGTTCCTTTGTTGGTACTGCTGAATACGTATCACCTGAATTACTAAAATACAATATTTGTGGGTTTGAATGTGATTTATGGGCAATTGGATGTATATTATATCAATTGATTGTAGGTAGACCCCCTTTCAAAGGACAAACGGAATACATGACTTTTGAAAAGATAATCTCTTTGGATTATGAATTTCCAGGAAATTATTTTGTCCCCGAGCACATTAAATCAATAGTCCACGAATTATTAGTATTGAAACCCGAAAATAGATTGACTATTGGAGAATTGAAATCAATGCCATGGTTTCAAAACTTTGATTGGAATGACAAAAATCTAATATGGAAAAGAAAAGTACCCAAATTAGAAGCTTACAATCCAAGATTATATCAGACCACTTTAGCTGCAAATAACACATCACAATTAACACAAAATCAAAATCAAGCTGCTGCGTTTGCTCCAAAACCAATAGCGTACCATTATGTTGAACCAAATGGAAAACTTACGAGCAAAACTTCTTCCATTCCTCAATCAGTTCTTTCAAATCAGATTAAAAATGCTCAGAATAATCCACATATTATTAATAAAGTATTAAGCAATAGACTTGATGAAAAAAATAAAGAGATAAGAGAAAATAATCTCAAAAATACTCAAATGATAAACACAGCATCCAAAGCAGCTAACCTGTCCTCTAAATTATATCAACCATCGCCAGTGCAACCTGCTTTGAAGAATAATGAAGAAATAACAAAGCGAAGGAATAGTCTTCAATTTGCTTCCAATAGCAACAATGGCTCCTCTCCATCAATACACAACACAATGAGCAACACCTCTTTAAATGACTCATTAACTCCTCCTGAATCAAGAGCCTCCTCTCCTTCAATAAGCTCAATGAAGACTTCAGGAACTTCCAAATCTGTGATTAAGAGATCTGATGAAACCAATATGAAGACACCACCTTTATCAGGAGCCCTTGAGAAAGCTCCTTTGTTATCTTCACCTATTAACCCTAGCTCACATAAATTAGTAGTGAATAAGAAACAACAAATGAGAAAGTCATCGTCTTCCAACTCGGAGAATAATTCACCAGTACAATCATCACCTGTCAATCAAGTCAATGGATCTCCTTCCTCTACGCCGATGTCTAATAGAGCACCATCTATTTCTGAAATGTTAGGCTTGCCTCAACCCTCTTCTGCTGCTGTCAGTGCAGCCGGTGCCATTGGTAATATGTTAAGTCACAACAGAACTATGAAATCATCTAATGGTGTTGCTTCAAGACAACTCTACCAACAACAACAACAACAACAAATAATCAACCCAATACTACTAGATAAAACGATCCCTAAAGATATCATGAATAAATTAGTCGCCAATGAGTATATTTTAAAACTTGATAATATTTTCAAGTCAGAATTAAGTCATAAGGCTAACAATAACTCAAATAGCTCCAGTTCAAGTTTAAACAGTAATTATAGTCCTTCTGCTGCATTAGACGACACATTGTTAAACAAGATAATTACTGAAAATTATCAAAAGCTAAATAGAGATTTAAAATCATGTATTTTGATTATTACCTCGATGGCAAGATTACTCATTTATGAACTTAATTCATCATTCACCTTGCAAGATCCTCAATCGTCAACTAGACTACAAGCTATGGATTTTTACTCTAACATCACTGAGATTAGATTGACAAACAAGAACGTGTCCATGTACGATTATGAGTTTGATGAAGATACCAAAGAAGGATATTTGATTTTAGAGCTTGTGAATTTGAATAAATTAATATTTCTTAGTGCGTACAACCATAAGACTTTGGTGAGAGGTGGAATCAACTCCAATGTTCGTGTTGGCTTCACTGTCAATGAAGATATTACTTGGATCGATTCTTTGCTGAAAGCTAAAGAGTTGTTGAGGCAAAATAATATCAAAACCAAGCAAACCATTCAACAACAGCAACAACAGCAACAACAACAACAGCAACAGCAGCAACAAGAGCAGGCTGAATTACAGCAACGTACTTCCCCTAATGCTCAATCACCAGCTATGGCTGCAGCAGCTGCCGCTGCGTCTGCTCCCCCATTAAGGAAAAGCAACTCAGTGCCAGATAGACCCAGGTCAACAGACAAGCAGATGAGCGACCGTTATAACCAGCAACAACAGCAGCAGCAGCAACAGCAACATCAACAGACTGCAATATCCAGAAAAGATTTTTCGGGTAAGACGACATACGTTATTAAAAGAAAAGTATCTACTGGTATGAATGGTATTACCAATGGTACAAAGAACATGAATTTGAGCGATTCCTCATCATCCAATTCTTCTGCTCAAGCAGCTGGAACTGCTAAACAGAGAGCATATGCAGCTGTTGCTGCTGTTACAAGAAATTCAGCCAAAAAGTAAGCTAAGTTGTATAGTTACATATTGTTTGAACCAAAATTATGTACATTTATTATCTTTTCTCAGAACAAAACAGTTGTAAATAGAAAAAGTGGTGTAAAGATGCATTTGTAAACTTTTAGAGTTTAGCACTCTGATAGCTTCATTAATCTTGATTTTAGATTATTATCATAACACTTCTTTCTGATCAGCTAGGACAGCAGCGGACAATTGACACTTGTGAAAACTGCGTTAAACATGCAGAGGCTACCATTTGAGATTTTGAGATTGAGTGAAGAGCAAAAACAGCAAATTAGCCTAGAAACCCAAGAATTAGTGAAATCTTTAGAAGAATTTTCATTGACGAAAAATAAAAAAGGTGCTCCCACTAAGTCTATACATAAGATAAATAATGCTTCTAGTGATATAAGCTTAGTGAGTTGGAAGTTTAAAGAATGGGATTATGGACGTAAGAATGTTATACTAGCTTCGCAAGCGAGGGGGCTGTTCACAATGTTCAATGAGAGCAAACAAGAGCATGAAATAATTGTCAGAGGTTATGATAAGTTTTTCAATGTTGGTGAGATGGAATCTGTTTCCAAGGAAAACTTACTTCGAAATACTTCAGGTCCATACACATTGTCAATAAAATCAAATGGATGTATTGCATTTATATCAGGTTTGGAGGATGGTACTCTAGTTGTCTGTTCCAAACATGCAACTGGTGCAGTGTCCGAATCTAACTCAACGACAACTACTCAAGGTACTATTAAGGTTGAGAAAAAGAATCATGCATTAGCAGCTGAAGTATATTTACAAAATCAGCTACGGAAGAATGGAGTTGATAGTAAAGAACTAGCAATGACTTTGTTTCATATGAATGCTACTGCCGTTGCGGAATATTGTGATGACGAGTTTGAAGAACATGTCTTAGCATATACAGGGGAGAAATCTGGATTGTACTTACATGGATTAAATTTAAATATACCAGAGTTTGTAACGTACCCAATGGACAAGGTAACTTTATTTGCAAGGGCCTTTGGATTCAAAGAGACACCGTTTTTAGTTTATAACTCCCTTGAAGAATCATTTCGCTTTTTAGAAGAGTGTTCGAAGACAGGTACATATAATGGAGAGGAGATTGAAGGTTTTGTCATTAGATGCAAAAATAATGAGGCTGATTACTTGTTCAAGTATAAATTTGACGAGCCTTATCTATTGTATAGAAAACTTAGAGAGGTTACAAAAGATTATATTACTAAAGGCTATGAACATATCAAATTCAATGCTCATAGACTTGTTTGCATGGACTATTTGAAGGTTGTAATTCCCATTTTGGAAGAGAATCCCGACCTTAAAGATCAGTTTATGGCAAACAAATGCGTGATTGAATTAAGAAATAAATATTTTGAGATAAGGGCAAAAACACCAGCTGATCTAATAAATGAAGAAATGAGTATGGAACAATTAGAACAAGAAGTCAAACAAATCAAATTTGGTGATGGATCCACGAGGTATGTTCTAGTTCCTGTTGCTACCATTGGGTGCGGTAAAACTACTACCGCTTTGACCCTGCTGAACTTGTTCCCTTCTTGGAGTCATGTCCAAAATGATAATATTAGCACTCCTGTGGGAAATAAACTTGTAGCTCAAGGGCTTGAAGCTTTGATAAATTCCCCACTAGTTATATTAGACAAAAATAATCACCAATTTAGAGAAAGAAAAAAAATATTTGACGATATGAATGAGCTAAATACACTTTACCCTAAAAATAAACTAAAAATAGTTTGTCTGAACTTTGTTAGCAATAGTCGGGATAGTACATTATGGAGTATCACTTCAGATAGAGTCACAAATAGGGGTGATAACCATCAATCAATCAAGGCTGAAAAAGATGGTGTGAATGCTGTGCAAGGTATCATGAAGGGCTTCATAACTAGATTTCAACCAGTTTTGCCCAACAAATCACCCGATAGTAACTTTGATTTAATAATTGATTTGAGTGTTTCAGAAGCAAACTCCTCATATATTAATGCAAAAACCATTTTAACAAAATTAAAGGAATTTGCACCAGAACTAGTGCCTGAAATGCCAAGTGATATACAAATACAAAAAGCATATCAAATGGCTCTGGATTACAAGCCTGTTTTCACAAAGTCGATGTCGAAAAAGAAACCAAAACAACAAAAGCCGCAATATTTTGGGGCTGCAGTGCCCCATGAACCGTTAGTATCATGCGTTTTAGAGCTGTTTAACAATTTTCAAGTTCCATCAATATGGAATCAATTGGTTGAACAGGATCGTATACAGAAATCTTTTCATGTTACTTTGTTTCACAGTTTTTCACGTAAGCAGATGAACAACCTTTGGAAATTGTACATCGGTACATATTTTGAGAGTGATTTAAATCAAATTGCAAGCATACATAAGGACACCCTTCTTGAGGACAAACAGGAAGTAGAGCTTCCTTCGAAAACATACGCCAGTGTTCTTTTAGACAGTGTATGGTGGAGTGATAAACTTATGTGTGTTTTGGTTAAAGATTTGAAGCTATTTAAAGAAAATGGTGAAGAATGGCCTAATACTATAGAAACAGGAAACAAGCATCTTCATATTACTATTGGCACAATTTCAGATGACGTTAAGGCTAAGGAATCAAATCAATTACTTTCTGATGTACTTGATTTTGGCAGTGATATAGAGGAAAATTGTCGTAAGTACAATGTACATTATTATTCGTTTCCATCGCCTATTGTATTCAATCATCTGTCTCTTTTTGCATCTTATTAAACTCTACATTTGTAGGACCCGTAATACATTATTTTTATTAAATAATTATATAGCTATCTATAATACAAAGTTTTTCCCCAAAGCTAATTATTACATATTATCTATATTCAAATGTTGCAAGCTTTATATTAGCAACTGACTTTTGAGCGAACTGATTTATTCAATAGCTAAATCAAGCAAGGTATTTACCCTGTCAATAACATCCGACAGCTGATCTAGTGAACCAACATTTTCTGAAATGTTATCTAGGCGTGTGTTCAAAATCCTCAGGACATCTTTAATATCTTCGTCTTGGTTTGGATCATACAAATTCTTCTTTTGTAATGATTCCATTTTCAATGAGTTTAAATTAATTTTTTCAGCTGACAAGTTGGCAGTTTGCATTTCATCTAAGGACGTCATTCCAACATTCAAGGCTTCCTTGACATCATTCTCTAGTAATTTGAGCCTTTCCCCAATAAGCTTTTTATTTTCTTGGTATGACAATCTGAGCTCTTTGAAAAATGCTTCTTCCTTTTCTAGTTGAGATAAAGCTTTTAAGTACTCTTCTTTTAATGAGTCTGTTTGAGATAAGCTAGCAGATACAGCATTACTAAGTCTGTTTTTTTGATGCATTAGTCTCTCTTCATCAAGCTGAAATTCTGATACATCAGGTGGTAACCTCACAGTCTTGAACCTCTTACATACAGGAACAATTAATTGTTTGAGTACATCTCTTATTTCTTGTTTCTGTTGTTCACTTAGTTCAATACCGCATGTTAGTATCGACTGTTCAATATAAACATCTAAGGCGCTGACAATCATATTGACCACATTAGGATGTAACGACATCCACGTTTTTCTCATAGAGACTCTAAACACTTTTGCCATTTGAGTCTTAGTCACAGGTATGTAGTCCGGTAAATGAGGAACTATAGCCATCATATCTTGCTCATCATCCTCTTTAATCATGGTATCAGTAGGTGGTGTAGTAGGCTGATGGAGGTTGATTGGAGTTTGAGGTTCCGGATCTGACTGATCTGACTCTTGATCAGATTCCGGCGTAGTGTATGCTGGTTCCCTTTTGATTTGTATATTCGAGTCATATATCTGTCCATCTTCATCCCCTGTTTCGTATCGATTCTCATATGTATTGAATGCTTTGGCTTTGTCACCGCTCCTAGCAGGATCTCTTTTTTTCTGGACAGTACTATCTTTTATATTTGATGGTTTAATTGGAGTAAGCAAAGTGTTATGAAATGCAGATTGAATAGGCGCTTTCCTAAAGAGCTGATCAACAGTCTGCTGACCACTAGTGGTGTTGGTTAGATTACCCACATTGGGGACTTTCATGGACACCCTCTTAGGCTTTTTATTGATTGTTTTCTTCTCATTATTTGGAGTAACAGTCACAGCCGATCTTTTTACTTTTGTAACCGCACTAGGCCTCACTGGTGTTTTGACGCCAGTATTAACTGACCGCTGTGCCATATCAGATTGGTATAGTTAAAGCAAGAAAAGTCAAGAAATCAGTATTTCTGGCATCATTCAAGCAGATGGTGATACACGTTAATTGTCTCATCTTTAGTAACTATTTACATTGGAACCAACCCTCTAAAAACGCGATCACTAAAATTGTCTGCCAAATTGTGAGCGTGCCAAGTAAGATCTCTACAATACCTTAGCAGCTAAATCCAGCTTTTATTAGATAAGAAGTAGAAGCAAACGCAAAAGAATACATTGTTAGACGTTATATAATGTAAATAGCGGTATAAACCAGTGTAAATAAGACAACAAAAGCAATAAAAAGGGTAAGAGGGTTGTAGACACGCATATATGAATATGATTGTGACTATTTCAGAATAGCCAACCGATAAACGTATTATAGAACCAGGAGAGGTCCTTAGAACCACCATTGGCCTTGCGAGCAGCTTCAGCTCTAGCATCTTCAGCTAAACATTCTTCTTCTTCGGCATCAATAACATCTTTGAAAGTTAAGAAATCTGCTTCTTCAGGCTTGATAAATTTGGATTTCATGACAATTTTATAGCCAAAGAAACAAATAAAATAGACTGGGATACCAATATAACCAGTAATGAAAGTCTTATAATCAAAACCATTGATAAAGACTGTAAAGTTCTTGATTAAAGCAATCAAGATACACAAGGTAAGGGCAAACCAAGTACCATATGGTTGGAAAGGAGCCTTGTATACAAAGTCCACATCTCTATTGATACCTTGAGCCTTAGCAGCCCTATAAAAGAACAAATAGGTAATTAGAATAGAAATCCAAGTAAGTAATCCGAAGATAGACACAACATTAACGAAGTAGGTGAAGACTTTTTTAGAAGAAGAAGAGCAAGTCATAAATGCCAAACAGCAAAACAAAGCACCGGTAATTAAAGCATAAATTGGCACACCATTTTTGTTTGTTTTTGAAAAGATTCTTGGTGCTTTTCCGTTAGCCGATAGACCATATAAAGTTCTTGTAGCAATGTATAAATCCGAGTTTGAAGCTGAAAAGATGAAAATAAGGATACAAGCATTAACGATATGAGGTAAAACACCAATATCTGCATTTCTAATTGCAACAACAAAAGGAGAAGCAGCAGCAGATGTACCTGATGCAGATAGTAACAGTGGATCATTATAGGCAACACAACATGCTAATAGGAAACAAGACAAAACGTAAAAGAATAAAATACGGAAAAAAGTCAATTTGATAGCTTTCTTGATGGAGTGTCTTGGGTTTCTAGCTTCACCAAAAGTAACACCAACTAATTCGGTACCTAAATAGGCAAACACAGCATATACAAAGACAGCAAAGAAAGATACGAATTTACCTTTTGCTGGGGGACTGATATCAGTGAATGGTTTGAAAGCACCTGGGTCTTTCCAATATCTAAATCCTAATCTATCATGTGATGGAGCACCCCCTAACATAATCACCAGTAATAAAATAATTAAACCACAAACAGTCAAGACTTTTAAAGAAGATAACCAAAACTCAAATTCACCAAAAAATCTAACACCAAAATAGTTGATGATTAAAATAACAACGAGCAATATAGCAATCCAAACACCAGGATTAACGGTATCTGGACTGACCCAGTATTGCATCACTAAGGAACCAGCAACCAATTGATTTGGAGTAACAATAAGATACTTACATAAGTAAGAGTAACCAACCGCAAAACCTAAAGCAGGGTCAGCGTATCTTGAAGCATAGCCTGGAAATCCATCAGGCATTGGTATATAAGAGGCCATTTCACCAAGAGCAGCCATTACGAAGTAAACCACTAAACCAACGATGGAGTAGGCAATAAATGTAGCACCGCCACCACCAGTTGAAATTGAAGAGGATGTACCAATCAAAAGACCAGTACCCAATGCACCACCAATGGCAATCATGGTAATGTGTCTTGACTTTAAGTCTTTTTTCAACCTATGGCCTTCTTGAAGGGCAACAGCATCATGAGGAACCGATTTTGAAACGGCCAGGTCGTATTCTTGAGTATGGATAGATAACATTGAAGGATTCTTGTTCAATCCAAAAGGGCGACTTTTTTCATCGTTATTGATGTCATCACTATTGGACTTACTGAAACCTAAAACCATGATGATTTTGTAAATATATCAGTTGACGTAGCTCTTGACTAGAAGAAATAGAAAAATAGAAAGAGAGAATAAGAAAGGAAAAGTACAAGTATGCAACGGGAAGTCAATATATAAATGACTGAATAATAAGAAAGCGATTAGCAGATATATATATCAAGAATGCAGAAAGTGATGGACAGATAAACGGACTAAAAGTTTTCTGGTAAGCGGAGTAAACCTGTATGTAATGAGAGATAAATATATAGATAAATAGATAGCTTCAGATATGGAATGAAGGAAACCGCCGGGACAAACACAAGCACTAACTTTGCTGACGCTAAGAGATGGCAAGAACCCAGCTAGGCTGAGCTAAGCTAAGCGTCAGTGTTCAAGAGATCTTCAATAGCATGGACAAAAGAATAAAGAAAGGATAAAAAAGAGAATATGAAATGTGCCGTACGATGGCAGATTTCCCTGCATGGAATTGGTACAGCGGCTTAAAAATGTGCTGTTTGTGGTTTTCTTTTGCTCTGTGTCTGTTTTTATTCAGTGTGCTAAAACACTAGATGTTGTGCAACCCCACAATGCAATAGGTACTAGGAGGTATCTACACTATACACTGTAACTGCGTTCACCCATGACCAATAACATATATAGTTTTAAAAGGCATCTCAAAAATCATTGCAAGGCAGACGCAGCAGTATGCAGGGCCAACGTTGACAGTAAACACGGCAGAGCATCATCTCGTTGCTTTTTTGCTCGGGTGGCTGTTTGACTCTTTGTGTCATGGGCTCACAGTTTATGTGACTGATCCTATGATATGATAATTCCCAAAACCAAATAATCGCTTGTGTTCAACAGCTTATCAATAGCTTATCATTCTTCAATGCCATCCTATCTTTTACTACTGGCATCTAAGCAAAACGCAGTTTCACAACGGGCCTTCTTGGCTCTTTTCTTTATCGCATCCTTACTCTGTCTATCTCTCCTTAACAACAATCACAAAACAAAGCCTCGCTTTCTCGCACAACGCAGAGAAAAAGTCTTAAAATCTTGGTATTTCTTAGCATTTTTCCTCCGCACGGCTCCTTTTCCCAATGCCTTACATTCTAAACTGTATAGTTTCTTTTCTCTTTTAGCCGTACGTATGTATATTGCTTTCAGTATATACACATAGATATACATAGACATACATATTATATACATGGTTTTAATTAAAGCGTTGTGCAACATTCCTTTTTTCTTTGCGGAGTTAACAGCCTCTCGTGTGTGGTTTTTTTTTTTATGAATTGTTGGGATCTTCAGATATGTGCTTGTGAATCGAGCTGCAATACTTATCTGATGCAAGTAATAGAAGATGATACTCATGATGTAATAAACCAAATGTACTAGAGTAATAATTGAAAAAAATATCCTCAATTGTGGTTTCAAACACGTTAATATCAACTTTATAGGATTTCTGTTCATCTCCTTCAAGATCATCATACAATTGATTGTAAATTCCAATTAGTTGGAGCTTGATATTATCCACAGATTTATCATCATCTCTTACACTGGTATTATCTGGATTAGGGGAGTCAACTTTGAAAATCTCGCTCAGTCTTTTATACATCAATTTTTTATCGCCAGAAAAATTCTCTGTATTCCTATGTCTGCTTCTGTCAAGCGCTTTCAAGTAGGATCCACTCACCCAATCTAGATATTTATTAGTTGTTTCTTCATTCCAATGTACTATACTCTCCACACTTGTTTCCTTGCTGAGAAACCTGTAGGTCTCAGCTTTATCGTATTGCGAATCGAATTCATTCCTATAAGTATGAATCAAATACATCCATTTCGTATACAGCCTCTTATTTCTTTTGAAGAAAATTTTAGCACAAGACTGTAATAACCCAGCAACTCGAAATTCAGGATGTAGCTTATCAATCATTTTTAAATACCTGTTAGGAACTCTATGGCCAATTACATTATCTGTGATTAAATCAGTCTTATCAAATATATTTTTTACCATTATTATTAGTTCTAGAGGCAATTTCATCCTCAACACTAATCTTACTAACAATGGAAAATAGTTGTAAGGCTTTGCCAGTAGTTCTTTATTCCTTTCTTGCTCACTAAACATCTCATTCATCAAATTTAATGATTCAGTATAGTATTCCGGTGTACCATCAAATCTCACTAAAGCAATAGCTGGAATTCTAAACTTCAAATGATCAGGTAAATCGTCATGCGTTCTATAAAATGGCATATCATTTGTTCTTGTCCATGCAAGAAAGTCAACTAAGTATATAGGTAATCGTAATCTCAAGCATGCAAAGTAAATCAATGATACTAATTGATTTAGAGACGGGAGCTTCTTCATTTTTCCTGGACTCATATCATCAGATAACAACAATAATAATCGTACCCATAATTCTTTCACATGTGCTCTCAATATTTTAGGAGCTCCAATATGTCTGATTATCCAATCACACTGCATTTTCAACACATATTGTAGCGACTCAATTATCAAAATTTTCGATTCATCTCCATAAACAATACCATACTGATCGTGCTGCTCAAGCTGTTTTTGAGATATAAAGTCATCAGACACACGGCTTTGGGATAAACCTGCAATATTAGTCAGTCTCCTAGTGACACCAGATTGCATCGTAGCTGATATCTGATCGTCATCATCGTTTATCTCCAGATCTGCAGTGTTGACGTGACCGTATTGACACACCTTTTGCCCATCCACTCGTCGCCATAATCTTGAAGGACAGTTGTCTACTCCACAGACAGGTCCTCTGCTATATGCCTGGCTGCTCATATCATTCCTTCTATGATGTCAGTACAGCTACCTGCAAAGCAGTAATTCATAACCCTATGATAATAAGCTAATCAATCAATCATATTTACTTAATAGTAAAAGAAAAAACATAGCGGTAGTCAGGCTGTGCTCTCGTACTAACCGTGGCCGAAGTAATTTTTCTGCAGAGTGCTCTTCAACATGTTTGTCAGTTTTGAGCGTACGTATAATTCATGATTTAGGATAGGTTTTGGTGATAAAATACTCAACGAAGATATTCAAGGCGCCATGAGTCATGTCATTACAGCTATAGCACATGGTGCAGCTTTTCCAGCGGGTTCTTTAGATAGCATAGTAGCATTTCTAGATACTCTTCCGTTGAGATCTGTGGACATGGTTAGTTTGAGTAATTCTAAAGCAGTTGATTTCACAGTATATGTTGATCTGAGTAAAAGTGAAGGATCTCAGGATTTGAATGATTTAGAAAGATGCACCAAGCTCATCCAAGAAAATATCAAGAACCACGGAATTTCTGGTCTTGATTTAGTATTTCAGTCTGTTGAAGGAAGAAAGGAGAAAAAGTTATTTGTATTTGATATGGACTCTACTTTAATAAAGCAAGAGGTTATTGAAATGATTGCCGCTTATGCTGATGTTGAGGACAAAGTTGCCGAGATTACAACTGCTGCTATGAACGGTGAAATTGACTTCAAGGAGAGTTTAGCTCGTAGGGTTGCCTTATTGGAAGGCATTGAAAGTGCTAATTTATGGGAACAGCTCAAAACAAAAATTGAGATAACCAATGGTGCCAAAGAGTTGACGAAAATTCTTAAAGCCACAGGTTGTAAAATGGCAGTTTGTTCAGGTGGATTTATTCCATTGGCCAAATACGTTGCGGCAGAACTAGGTCTAGATTATGCATTTGCTAATACCTTAGAGGTTAGAATCAATGAAAACTCAGTTGAAGTGTTAAGCGGGAAAACTATTGGTGAAATTGTTGACGGTGCTAAAAAAGCCGAGTTATTACAAAGAATTGCCAATGAGAATAGCATCGATGTTGCTGATGCCGTTGCTGTAGGCGATGGTGCAAATGATTTACTAATGATGGGAGTTGCTGGCTGGGGTGTGGCATGGAATGCGAAACCAAAAGTTCAACTTGCAGCTCCTTGTTGTTTAAATTCTGACTCTTTGAAAGATATATTATATATCATGGGCTACAATGATAACGAAATTAAAAATCTTTTAGCTAACTAAGTGTTAAGACACATATATTTATATACATATAAATAGATTGATAGACAGATAAACAATTGAATACCTTTATTGATTTCACTTTTACCTAGAACGTTTTGTTCAAATCGATTTTACCCTTAATTATACCTTTAATACCATTGAACAGCAAAACAGTTTCACCGTGTTTGATACTCTTCACTGGTATGTCCATTTCATCTACAATATTATTAGTGACCAAATAATCTCTGACGGTACCACACAAACATCCTGAAGATAATGGTGGTGTAACCCATCCTTGTTTCACAACAGACGTAGTAGGATGTGGTTCAGAACTTCTCCAGAACGCAACGTTACAGATACTTGATTCAGTGACTTGACCTGCAGTATTATGTAAAATAACGTCTTGGTCTGGGTTACTATCAAGATCCGGTAAACATCTTTTTCTTGCGTCATCATAATGATCTCTCACACTTGTCTTAAATGAAGTGAATGGATTAACTAGAATTTCTTGAGGATCAATGTAAACCTCATGCTCAAAAGGAGCATTTGGATCAGTCAGGCCAATCATTAAATCTCTAGCAGGTACTTCACCAATCTCGCAATCAAATTCAAGTTCTTTATTCAAGAAAACACGGATCTTATAGCATTTTGTGCGGTCATATGATTGTAATCGTTTAGTTAAAAAAGTGGTGAGTTTTTTTGGCGTTATAATCAATTTATCCTTGTCTTCTTTAGGTACCCAATCGAAATACTTCACGGTGTTGTTCAATCTTTTAATATGACCCGAGAACAAAAAGAAGAACGATGGGTCAAGTGTATCTGCCTCCATGGCTTGCTCTAATGGCAAGATATCGACTTTGTCATATAAACTCGGATCGTATCTTACAGCACTATATATCTGGAAGTCACGGCCCTCTTCGCCAAAAGTTCTAGTCAAGTACTGAGAAGCAACTGAATCTGCGATCTGTTCTCTTTGTATATCCATTGCTGCAGTTGTGTGTGTGATAATACAATAAACTAGTTTGGGTGATTGAAGAAGAAAAATAAATGCAAATACTAATGCTTAAGCCAACAGCACTCTTTTATATACAGGTTCAGGTACTATCGCTATTGCTATGATGAGACTTTTGAATAGCCGCTAAAGTATATAAGATTCAACACGGATATAATATGCGCTAATCACTAGTTCGAAGCGTTATCTTAATTGCGTGAGTCATTGTCCTTGTGGGGTGTGGATCTCTTTGACAAGTGCTAACTAACTATATAACTAAATGTACAAATTGATGTGCGGTGCTGGGAGCCCGGTAAAATTGAGGTGAAGCGCTTATCAGTTTGGCCCAACAGGGATAAAAACGGTTTTTAGTCGTCAATGTGACGGATGGTGAGATACGCATTATTGTTTCTTTTACGGAGTAGCTTCTTTTACTAGTAGAGATATACAATATGTTGCAGATCTGTATATTGGTGTCAGCATCGATATACATATGTGTATGTATGTAAGTATATAGGGCAAATTGCTATCTAGAATGTACACGCTTTTGAACACTAAAAAAAGAAAGAAAGCGAAGAAAAAAAAAAACAACCGATAATCTCAAACGGTTGCAATTAGGGACATCTATTGATTCATTTATTCAATTCCCGTAGGTTTGACAGTGAATATTTTTATAAAAAGAAAAAGCAAGAAAACTATGGAAAAAGGCGGTTTTTTGTTTATTATTGTATTAGTGATGTTAATATGATGATAAATGTAGTCTGTCTATTTAAGCGAGTTTAGTTAAAGCTTGTTTAATAGCGGCGACATTAGCACCCATGACTCTACCGACTAATTCACCATTCTTGAAGAACAAAATGGTAGGCATAGCAGTGATTTCGTTAGCTGAGGAGACATCTGGTAATTGATCGACATCAACCTTGTAGAACTTGGCTTGTGTGTATTGCTCAGACATCTTTTCTAACATTGGGGCAATCATCTTACATGGACTACACCAAGTGGCGAAGAAATCGACAACGGTTAAACCTTCTGAAGCAATGGCTTCTTTAAATTGTTCAGCGGATTCAATGACGGCAACCATACTGTTCGGATCGTGGATATAGGGCTCTGGCTTGTGGGTAAGTGAAACGACTTTGTTTATTAGTAACACTACTACTATAAGTAATACGAAATTCCACATTGACTTCCCTGGTCTTGGAATTAACCGATGAAGCAAGAACGGTAGCAAGAGAGCTTTAATTTATAGTCTCTACCATTGCAAATGAGAACTTTCTGGCGAGAATCTGGACAGGTGCCAGGTGTGAATTTCATTACTAATCTTTGCCCTCGCTTACTGTGCATAAATCTATATGCGACATTTAACTCTGTTGTTGTTTTTAATGTGTTTACCTGGGGTACAGATTACAAATAATTGCGACATCTGCGTAATCTGCTTACAAAATATGTTTGCAAATCAGTTTTACTATTATAGTGTTTTCATTATTTTTTTCTTTTGCAATCGGAAATCATACAATACAGAGTTATTTAGAGAAATGATATGGTCATACAATAACAAAACCACTATAGTTCTTCGGAAATAGTGGATTCTGTGGGCGGTGGAATTGCACTAGTTGGTGGCTCACTGCTAATCTGGTCTGACTCTTCTGGTTGAATAGATGCCTCACTTCCAGGAACGTAATTTGGATTAGACTTGTTGTAAATTGTGTAGTATAAGGGACAACTCTTATTCGTTCTAATATGTCCTAGAGAACCACATGTAGCACATTTTCTACTCGTAGATTTACCCTTACCAATACCCTTACCACTGATTCTACCTTCACTATCAATATTAGCAGCAGTAATACCTGGTGACTTCTTCTTCTTCTTTTCTTGTTTCTTTTCCAGCTTGGCCAGTTCTTCTTGCAATCTTTTCTTCACTTTTTCGTTCTCTTCCTTATCATTGGTGATAATAACGTTTTCTGTATCAAATTCACTCGACTCTTCAATCAACTTGTTTTGCTTCCGTTTCACGTAGAGTTCGACAACTTTGGGATCATCAATGATCTCTGTCTTTCTTTGTAAAATACCATAAGAATCACGAACCATTCTAGTGATCTTTATAATTCTAGGCCTATTACCATCAGATTGAATCTCATCGGTCAACTCTTTATTGGCTCTCTTAATATAAATGTCATCGTTGAGCTCTTCTTGAGTTACGTCTCTTGGTTTATCACTCAACCGTGGCTTGCTAAGACTCTTTTGTTGAGCATACCATACTTTAGAGATTTCGTCATCGTATAACTTCTGCTGAACAGCAACGTTATAAGTATGACCGCCAGATTTCTTGCCTTCTTGAGTCTTCACATGAGCAGCTGGAGATGCAACAGATGCAGGCACACTACCTGGCGTAGCCGTGGCACCATCTGTGATAGCGGCCTTAAACCCTCCTTTCATGGAAGTTCTCAAGAAGGAAACTGCTTCACCTTTGCCTGATGGATCACCTTCTCCATGAATTTGTAACATAGCTTTTCCTTGAGTGGCATTGATAAAATTTCTGGTTATATTCCAGGGAGCTAATTGTACTAGCAATGGTTCATCACTGGCATTTGAATCCTTCTCTTGTCTTTTCTTCTGCATTGGCGCATTTGACGAGGCTGTGTTATTAGTGGAGCCACTAGGATTTCCATCTGTGTCTAATTCATTACCTGGAGCAGTTGACTTCTCTCTTTTCAAATGCTCAAAATCATTCAAAACCAGTTGACCTGCTTTCATAGATGCTAGTAGTGATATATCTTCAGGTGTGATCATATTTCTGGTATCCTCTTGGGAAAGCAGTTTTTCGTTTGATTTAAGTTTCCAAAACCCTTGATCCTCACCTTGTCTTTGATACTCCATAAATTCCTTTAATCTTTGTCTATTCTGCATATCGCTATGATCCGGGAAATGAACAGCAATATCCTTCACCATCAGTCTATGTTCAGGGTTAGAATTCAAAATTCTAAAAGCAACCATCTTCAATCTATTTTTTGAGGTTGCTGTAACTTTTCTGGAATGTGGACCAGGAACATCCACAACAGGTAGGGTCTGGCCTACAGTAAATACATGATTTATGTTCCTGATAAAATACCTTGGTGAAGTACCGCCTCCGGAACTTCTAATCAACAAAAAATCAGTAGCTAAAGGATCATGCTTGAAAATGGGAGCTCTAATCATACGATTATAGAGAGTAGGCACAATATTACCTGGCTCTACAAACCCAAAATTCCAGAAGGGAGATCTATCTTCAACACCCAAAACATGAGTTTCTCCAACTGATAATTTGGGTCTCGAATTATCATCTTCCCCTTTCTTTCTATAATAATTTATGAGTTTAGAACCCATACCAAAATTGTTAAGTACTGCTGGTTTTTCTTCACTATATTCTAGCATATAGAAATGACCACTGTCTCCAAGTGTTAGGTCATTACTCCTGCTAAACAGTTCCTTTATTTCTTTACCTTTATCCTTCTTCTTCTTTCTTGTCTTGATCTTAGAGAAGACTATAGTAGTATTAGGGCGGATTGAAAATGAAGATCTATGAAAATGTCTGATTTCTTTCTTTGCGGGATTCACCTTATAGAACGGTGACTGCAGTCGTACTGCGGGTAAAGAATGATCAATAGTCAAGTTACCAATAGTTGATCTGACTTTAGTTTGGTAATGTTCCTTAAGGAGGTCATATTCTTTATCATTTGATATACTAAATCTCAATTCTAACATTTTTTCAGTAGTAGGAATACGAGCCACATTTAGGTTTTCTCTACCAGTCAGTTTACCATCATCTGCATTCACAAAGAGTAAATTCTTATCATTCATATCTAATTTCAAATTCAACGATTCTAAATTTATCGTTCCTTCAAAAATCATATCGTCTTCTACATCCCAATCATCATACTCCATAGTTTCAACTTTAAGTTTCTTTGTTTGTGGCAGTGATATTTCCGATTCAGAATCACTTTCAGGATTTCCCATGAAAATCAATTGATCATCCCAATCAGCTATCGATAGAATCAAATCCTTGTCATATGAGTCAATTGTTTCTTTAGCCTTTTTTACTACTTCTTCTACAGGTTTCATCTCTTCAAATATGTCAGTTGACACCTGTATAACTCTTTGAGAAGTTTCTATCGTATCTTTAGTATTCACCGTAGTATTTTCCATCTGTTGTTTTTGTTGGAATGCCAATTGCTTATGAGTTAAACGAAAGAGTTTTCTTTGGTCTAATTCGGTTTCCAACCTTATTCTACTGGGAATCAATGGTTTTGTACTGTTCATAGGCTGTTGATACACATAATTATAAGGCTCTATTGGAAACAATGTTTGCATTTTGATAGGTTTACCCTTTTGAAAAGTAGGATAATATATCTGTAATAATTTCTTGCGCTTATTTCTTTCACGTTCTTCTTTCTCTCTCTGAAGCTTTTCTTTTAGCATCAGTTGTTGAGCAGTTATGTCTTCATCCTGTGTATTGCTTTGCAATTCATCCATATTCACATCATCTTCCTCTATTTGATGTTGTTTCTCAGACGTATGTATACCCATTTCTCTGTGTAAGGCCAAATCATCATCATCATCTTGGTCACCTCCAAACACATCATTTGCAAATCCTAAATCATGCAAACCACCCCCCATTGTTGACGAACCACCATCAAACATGCCACTGGGAATCATTTCAGCTGCTTCGTCTTCATCATCGACACCTTGCATTGCCTCAGCTTGCAATTCTTTGAGCAAGTCGTCTTCGCTTTCGTCATCTGCTTCATCATTTTGTACTGATCGTGCTTGACTTTTTGTATCATCACCTGCTTCTTCTTCAGCAAGCTCTTCCTCGTCACTAAAGTCGACAGCATCAGCAGCATGCTCAGTCTTTCCAGTGAACATAGCATCTAGGTTGCCGAATCCAAGCTGATTACTCAAAGCAGCATCGAAGCCATCGTCTTCACGACCAAGTTCGTCGTTGCTCTGAGTGCCCATTTTTCTGAAAACAGAAGTACACAGCAGGAACCTGATAGATAGATAGCTTGCTTACTTGGATTTAATGCGTATATATCACACTATATACCAGCAGCAGTGTTCATGCAGTAAAGGCAAAAAAATCAAACTCCCATCCAGCAAATGGGAAGCCCTCTCAAGTTTCTACATCTTTTGTTTTGGATATATACATCGAGAGCGAGGCGGTTTTTTTAACCCTTGGTTTTTGTCAGTCAAGATTCGGTTCTTTGAAATAAATCTCTTTTTTGTCACTAACAGTAGCCATTGACCCCAATAGTAGATAAAACAACTTTGATCATTAGATTGCCATGTTAAAATACGTTTCCCAAGGATTATCGAAGTCAATGAGTGCGATAGCAAGAAGACAAGTACATTTAGTACCTCCAGCCCAAGCCGTTGAATTATTAGAAACCACCAATGTCAGAGTGGTTCCAATTGATGCGTCATGGTACATGCCCAATGTGCCGGTCGTAGCTTATCATGAATTCATGAAAACAAGATTTAGTCCCAAAGCAGTTTTCTTCGACATTGACCAAGTATGTGACACTAATAGTCAATATCCTCACATGCTTCCTGAAAAAGCTACTTTTGAATCCAAAGTTCAAGAATTGGGCATCAAAAATGATGATGAATTGATTTTTTACGATCAACAAGGCATTTTTTCATGCTGTAGAGCAGCATGGATGTTTGAAATTTTTGGCCATGATAGCAATAAGATACATATTTTAAACACTTTTCCTGCCTTCATTCAAAGTTTCTCAAATCCTAATTTAGTCATGAAGATTCACGAAGCTAACAAACTTGTTGATAAAGAAATTGTCTCCAAACCATCTCCATATGAACCAAGCAATTACAAAGTTACCAAATATGACGCTTCTCAAAACGTCCTATACGAAGATCTTTTAGAGTTAGTTAAACAAGGTAAAGTTGGCACCGAATTCACTGTTATTGATGCTAGAGCCCACGGCCGTTTTACTGGTGAAGCACCAGAACCCAGACCTGGTCTTCCATCGGGTCATATCCCCGGTTCTAAAAATGTTCCTTTTGGTGATCTGTTGACTCCAACTGCATCATTTTTATCCGGACAAACTATGGCTAAGATTTTTGCTGAAAAAGGAGTTGACGATTCCAAACCAATAATCGTTCTGTGTGGTACTGGTGTTACTGCGTGTGTCGTAAGAACGGGTTTACAAGTAGCAGGTCTTGGTTCCAAGGGTCTTGCAGTCTATGACGGAAGCTGGACTGAATGGGCACAAAGAGCACCAGCTGAATTCATCCAAAAGGACTAAAGAAATTTGATTCACACAGCCACAGCCGTCACTGTCGACGCGACGTCTCTTTTTCAGTTGACAAGGCTCAGCAACAGTTTCAACTTACTTATTTATGTAGATCATGCTTTTCAAAATAAATCTTGTAACAGCTTCAGCTTCGACAGTAAACATAAGAATCACCGTAGAATCATTATACAGTAACTGTATTCAGTCAATTGAAAATGACAGAAAATTCTGTAACAGATAAGATAGAGCTGAATACGTTGGGGAGTGATCTAGATCCCACTTCAGAAGCCCCATTGATACAAGACGTTAAGCAAACAAACGAAGCAAACGAAGAAAGCGACTCTGCAGATAGCATAGCAGCCATCCGAGATGTGCCGTTGGACAACGATATAGCCGCAGGGGGTATCAAAGAGGACCTGGATCCTAAACAGCAGGCCATTCAAATGTTCATGGAGGGAGCACAAATGGGTAATATGCCTTTGTTGAAAGAATACATTGAAAGTGGAATAGTGAACGTAAACGAAAGAGACGCTGAAAATGTATCGGCACTTCATTGGGCTGCTATTAACAACAGACTATCTGCAGTGAAGTATTTGGTGTCCAAAGGAGCTGAAGTTGATGCCATTGGCGGTAATTTAAATTCCACGCCCTTACAATGGGCTTGCAGAACAGGGTTGGTTTACATTGCAGATTATTTGATTCAAGAGTGCAAGGCCGACCCTGCTTTGACTGATGATCACGGTTTCAATTGTCTTCACTCGGCAGTTCACTCCTCCAATATTATGATGGTTATTTATATTTTATTTATGACAAACATACCATTTGACGTGATGGATCCAAATGGAAGAACTCCATTACATTGGGCTGCATACCAGGGTGATATGTACAGCGTTAAGTCACTACTTACTCTTGGTGCTAACCCTAATGCAGCTGATTCCATTGGCTTTTTACCAATACACTGGGCTCTCACCAGGAACGTTAAACCTATTTTTGTAGCTTTGTTGGAGAAAGATACAAGTGTTTTACAGAAAACTAAAGATGGTAAAGATTCTTTTGAAATTGCTTCTGACATGAACTGTTTGGACACCTTTAAAAGTGCTTTAAAAGAAGCAAATTTTGACGTTCATGGACAAAAAATGAGGCACCCATTTAGTGAAAATGTGGCGAAAGGTATAACGTTTTTTACTCCATATATTATGCTTCCATTAATTTTGAGTATTTTAAGCTTTTCTCAAGGCTATGCTATTTTGAAACTACTTTTTGCCATAGGTTTAGTGTTTTTGCAACAAACAGTTTTGATTAAAGTGGTTTTGCCCTGCTACATCTTTACTGCAAGTCCGTTAATGAAGTCTCCCTATTTTGCTGGTATTTTTTCTGCAACTGCAGTTTGGACCACCTTAGCATGGCTGTTCACAATTTTGCCTTATACATTTACAGATGCACCAATGTTAAACCTTTGTTATATTACGATGGCTTTATCTGTCTTCTTTACCTTTTATAAGTCTATGACAGTAGACCCCGGTTGCATTCCATTAGACACTTCGAGAGATAGTGTTCAAAATACCATCAAAGGATTATTAGAAAAACGAAAATTCAATGATAAAAACTTCTGTATCAATACGTTCGTTCGAATTCCATTAAGGTCGAAGTACTCATATGTGACCAAAAGTTTGGTTGCAAGATTTGATCACTCTTGCCCTTGGATTAATAATGAAGTAGGGCTAAGAAACCATAAGCTATTTTACGGATTCATTGTATTTCTCGCCCTAGGTATAATTTCATTTGTCGGCTTAACTTACTCTTATTTTGACGAAATTGACTTTGATGGTGATGATGATTCATGTAGCTTACTAGGTGAAGAATACTGTAAGGGCTATTATGCTTCTCCATTTGTTTTTAATCTAACAGTTTGGTGCCTGTTGCAGTTGTTATGGCTAAGTATTTTAGTTATCAGTCAAACTGTGCAAATTTCAAAGGGTTTGACCACCTATGAAACTAGTCGTTTAAATCACTCTCATGAAGATTTCTATAATTCAAGCACCCCTTACGATATTCGTGAGGATGATTCTGGAAATCCAAGATCAAGACGATCAAGTACCTCTGCTAGTACTCATTCTCACAGCCATTCAAATAATCATAGTCACTCTCACGCACATGGACATACACATGGACATAACCATACTGCTAAGCGTATTCTCGGCTTTGTTCCAATCCCTGCATTTTTGTTCACTTCCAAATTTTGTAAGATACTCGGAGTTTCACATTTCTTATCATCAGCGCCTGAACTATTCATGAACAAAGATATAAAGAATGTCAGGTTTGATTACGGATTTGTGCAAAACTGGAAAGATTTTCTTTTTATTAAAAAGGAAGGGGAAGGAATCAATTTTAGAAATCTTATCAGATTACCTAGCGGTGGAGAAGCCAACTTAAATGGTAGATTAATTGATTATTATAAATTCTACGACGCATCCACACTCCTTGGAGAGCAAATTGTATAAACGACATTTACATATGTATATATATATATTGCAAATTATGTAGTGGTCAATTAACGAAAAGCTATATTCAACAAAATGATAGCACAGCTGCTACAGAAGAGTAAGATTTTCCGCGCAGCTACTTGCCGAATGAGAAAAGATAAGGGTTTTAGTACCTATCGATTTCATTTTACCTATCCTTTCTTCGCTTTAATTTGATTTATTTTGTATGTATGAAATAAACTGAATTTCATAAAAGTACTTCACTAAGGTTCTTTACTCGCTTTACTGTGTGTGCTCTTGCTAACACTTGAGTTCTTGCTGCTCTTTACGTTTATCCATTCCCCACACTTTTTGTTTACATCAAAGGAATCAAAATGGCATCTGAAGACGTGTGGGCTGAAGACCCAAAATTGATTCTGGAGAAAGACCAAGAAAAAATCAAATACGCATATGACAACCTGAAGAATATAGAAGCTATCAAGGGCGATAACTACGAACGCATGATTTCAGGAATGCTGTATTACTCCTTTAGTGATGCCCAAGTCCGTCATAGAGACGATGTTTCAGAGCTTTGTGATGACTATGCCTCCTTGAGAGCTAGAAATTATTCTACTGCTGTTGAGTTTCATGAAGCTCGTAGGGTTCATCTGAGGAAAATCTTTGGTCATGTAGGAGAAGAAGTAATTGTTGAACCGCCTTTTAAAACTGATTTTGGTTGTAATACATCAATTGGAAGCCATACTTTTATCAATTATAATTTTCAATCAGTGGATGTTTCTTTAGTTAGAATAGGTGCCCATTGTCTTATCGGCCCGAGTGTGAGTTTAATCACAGCAACACACCCAAACAGCATTGATTTACGTACTTGTGGTTTAGAGAATGGTAGAGCAGTTACTATTGAGGATAAAGTATGGTTAGGTGCCAATGTTACAGTTTTACCTGGTGTAACTGTAGGTTATGGTTCTATTATTGGTGCTGGAAGTATTGTAACTAAGGACATTCCAGCTTATTCTGTTGCTCTTGGTGTACCGGCTAAAGTTGTCAAAACTTTAAAGAAAGAGGATCCAAACTTTGATAAGGAAAAGTTTTGGAAAAGTTTAAATTTAGCTACTGAGGATTAATATTGTTAACCTTGGTACTACAAAAAAACGTTATAAATAAAATTCATCTAATTTGAGTCAGTTTTATTCACTTCGATAATATTTATTATTTTATACACATAGATTATCAATTTATATATATAACAAAGGCTGCGATGTCAAGCCTTTTGCGAACGGTAGGTTTTCCACTGTTCCATAGTTTTCAGTACTTTCTCATAATTCTTTTGTAATTCCTGTTTCTCCAATCTTAAAGTTTGTATCACTTTATCCTTCTCATGTGAATCTTTCATTGTACGTTTTTTTGACTTGATCAAAAATGTATCGCCATCAGCATCGGCTGCTCTGTTGTTAAAACTGATTATATTATTCTGGAAGATATTTCCATCAGCTCCAATTTTACTAATATCAAACAATTGAGATGCCAAATTATCCAGTATGTCAATGAATTTCTTATCTACTACATCCAAGTCAAAGAGTTTGGAATCAAATGTCAAGATCTCGGAGTTATCCATTGGAATAAAAGACTTAGGTATAGTTATAAGCGAGTCATTACCATTAATACCATTAAAAGAAGTTGAGTTCATAGTTTGGTTAGCATCTGTAGCTAATTTTTCAAGTAAATTTTTTTTGGACTTACTTAAGGTGAAAAGTGTGCTGTTTTCGTTGTCAAAAGATTCATCTTCAGATAATTTATGTTTCCAAGAGTTTAATAGCTCGTAGACTTTCAGAATCCAACAGTACATTTTAGCAATTTCTTGGGTGAGGCTAGAGTTGATGTCTTGTAAATTAGCAAACTGTGAAATCAATTGCGGATCATTAGCATGCTTTGTATCTGTCTTATTTGAGCCAGATGATGAAACTCTTGAATTTTGAATATTTTCTTCATTAGCGGATCTGTTAGTCAATGGTAGCTTTCTTCTCTTGTTGCTAATATCCTGTTCAAATGGCAAACTGGCTTTCTGCAACTGATGATTTTCTTGATTCACAATTGTTTCTCTAGGTTTATATTTAGTCATCAAATAAGCTGCTCTTTTGGATTGTTTCTCAATTTCAATCTTATTTCTTTTGGCTTCTCTAATAGATAAGTCTTTATAATCATTAAAATCTCTTTCTATTTTCATATACTTCTCTACTGAATTTTTGCTTTTTAAAGCTAATATATGCTTCTCATTTTCCAACTTAATGTTCGAAGCTTGTAGTGCATGAATCTCCTTATCTTTTTCTTCAATGACTTTCAACAAATGGTTGATCTTTTTGTTTAGTCTATCATTAACCATATGTTCCTCCTGTGTTTCTTGCATCATTGAGTCCTTTACGTCCTTACTCATCTCCAAGGAATCTAATAAAGAGTAGATCACGTTCAAAATCTTCTTATCGTTCTCATACATTACATCAGTAGGTCCCGTAATATTTTTTGTAACATCAGAACCACTTGCGTCACTGGAATTATCTTGAGATAGTTCATCCATAGTTTTAGTAACATCTTTCCAGTCGATACTTGGAAAATAAAGCTTGCTCAATTTTTTTGCATCAGGTGTTTTATTTTTGGTGTTTGCTACTGGAAAGAACCCTTGAGCTTCTAACCTCTCGTTAATCAGCTGCGATGCGTTTTTGATGGAGGTAAGATTGATTTCGGCTGACATGCTTCTCCTTTGATTTTCTCTTATTTGAGTTTCTATTGCACTATCCCTATTTAGCGTCTAATATTTGACCTCTGCCACAAATAATGCAGTTCTTTCTTAGGAAACCTAACAAAGGTTTTGTTTACTTATCAAAAAAATTACCACAATGAAAAAAGGTAAACAAACAATTAAAGGGCCTCGCGGTGGCTACTTGCATACCTCTGCCATTTTTTACTCCGGGTCATTTAGTTTACTGGTACTTAGTTTACTAAGTTAACGCAAATTTCGAATATAAATCATTTCATTGAAAGACGTAGTTAATAATATAAGTTTTAAAAAAAGCATTAAATAAGTCTATAATATTAAGGCGTATCTGATGAACATATATCTAACCTCATATTTTTGTATAGATTTTGTGATGTTTTTTAAGATGATGTGAATAGATGATAGGATTGAACAAATAAAGCTCAGCCCATATCAGGATGTAAAGAAGATCATCGTATGATCATAATGTATCATTGACGTGATTGTATTTTGAACAAAGAAAGAAGGAGAAGTGTCATGATAATAAAGAAATAAGTCATAGCATATATTGGTTTATTCCTCTGTTGTTGTTTTTTTTTGCATTGTTAATTGATAGCTTTATTTGATTCGTTTGACAACATTTAGTGAGCAGCATGACCTTCATCTTCTTCTGGGAAAACAAACCAGTCATCTGGAGTGTATTCTTCAACTACACCGGCGGAAGCATCACCAGCGACTTCGACAGCTGAAGAGTCGTATTCAGCTAAAGCATCAGGACCTTCACCTTCTAAACCTGGAGCTTTGGAAGCAGCAGGAAGTTTCCATGGCTTTGTTGCAGATTCAGCATCAGCGGCAGAAGCTGGTGTTGGCTTGAAAGCTTTCAATTCTTTGACATATAAATCTGAGATTAAGTTTAATCTAGCTGGAGCGACAGAGAAAGATCTGACGTTTCTTTGAACAGCACGCTATAATAAAATAGGAAAACGATAAATAGTTAGTAAAAGATTTGTATTGAGTGTGTCTAAACTTCATCTCATCTCAATTGCCTTCTTGTGGCTGTAATAAAGTGGTATTTCATATGCAATGGGCTATATATTCTATATTTTCCACTGAAAGCCTGGAGTTGTCGGTATCAAAAACATTTTTGTTTGGGACTTCTGAAAAACGTAGATTGATATAGAAAAAACTGACATATCATCGGTTCTCATTATAATCATATAGTCTATTGATTGATTGATAAGAACTGAATAGAGATTGAACACTGATGAACATTGAAAATGAGATAATCAAATCAAGATGAAGAAAATACTAGAGTATGAGTGTATGAGAATTGAGAAAGGGTTAAAAATTGGAGACATACAGTAGAAGTGGTTAATAATCTCAACATTGTGATGCTATGTGATATAGGTATGATCGAAGATGGATTGCAAATAGATGATACCAAAGAGATTGATTACACGGGACTAGTTTGTAACCACCGTTGTATATTATATGGTTGTTGCGTTCCTCTCTCTCTGTCTCTCTCTGTCTCTCTCTGTCTCTCTCTGTGTCTCTGTGTATGTAACTCTTCGAGCAAAAATGGATCAATTTCGTTGGCTGGCTGTGATTGGCTGAGCGAGGCTGCGTAACCATATTCTGCCAATCCATGTTATGTGCCAATTGCAACAATGCATCTTTGCACCAGTAACAGAAGTAGGGGAAGGGGTACGCTATATAGGCTGCTGGTTTAATACTAACTGAAAAATCTATGCTTTACGTATAATGTCTGATATATATATGCATATTTGATAACAACTCTTTTATTAGAATACAAATTGAAAAATAATAGGTAATATGATATATAGATATATAGGCATATACATATATTGATAATTTATTGCTATAATTTATGACCGAATAGAGATACTCAACGAATTAACAGTTGAAAAATGTATTAACCGATTGATATAAATCACTTAATCTATAATCACAAATCACGTCAATGAGAGAGATAGAGAAAAGGGAAATAGGAAGGGGTGAGGGAGGAAGAGATGTGGAAATGTGGAGTTGTTTATAAATCGGCGTCATCTTCATCTGGTAATGGCATAGCAGCAGCTTCTTCCATTTCAGCTTGATATTTAGCCATTAAGTCAGCATCAACAGTAACTTCAGGTGGAGCTAAAGCTGGAGCTTCAACGAATTCTAATTGATTGTTACCAACTAATTTTCTGGCTAACCATAAAAATGGTTTTTCGAAATTATAGTTGGATTTAGCAGAAATATCAAAATATTGTAAATTCTTCTTTCTGTGGAAAGTAATAGTCTTTGCTTTAACTTTTCTTTCTTTAACATCAACTTTGTTACCACATAAAACAATTGGAATGTTTTCACAGACTCTGACTAAATCACGGTGCCAGTTGGGAACATTTTTATAAGTGATACGAGAAGTAACATCAAACATAATGATACCACATTGACCGTTAATATAGTAACCATCTCTTAAACCACCGAATTTTTCTTGACCAGCGGTATCCCAAACATCAAATCTGATTAAACCAAAGTTGGTGTGGAAAGACATTGGATGAACATCAACACCAGATGTAGCCATGTATTTTTTTTCGAATTCACCGGTTAAATGTCTTTTAACGAAAGTGGTCTATATTAAAGTAAAACAAAAATTAATTAGTTAGTATAATTGTATAACAAGTGTTAACATTATATGCATGCCTTTGCCACGATCAATGTAATAGACGTTAATCTTAAACGTAGTTGCCCCTCAAGTGATAAAGTTTGATGAGTCCGGCCCTCCTTCCAAAAATATTGTTATGGTATGTTGCTTGCATTTATCAAAGGAGAGCCAAGGAGGGGCAAGGTCAAATGCCATTGGGAATGGAGCCATGTAAGCATCCAAATAGATCTTATTATCGGTGAGTTTGTGCAGAACTATAATAATGGTTGCAACATCCATGACTGGTGACTTTTTACCAGCAGGACCCATTATAATAACAAAGATCAAAACAGATACTCAAACATTTCAAATGAAATGGCAAAGGCAAGCAAGAAGCGAGAACGGAGAGTGAATACATACTTTACCGGTACCACCATCACCGACTAAGACCAACTTGAAATTAGGAACTTCTTGAGCCATTTTTGATAATCAACTGTGTATATATCTATGTATAGGAGTATATTCGAATGGATTGATTAAGCAATCGTGAAGCAGATGGTGATGTTTTAATACCAGTGTTGATTTGGTTTCTCTTTCTCTTTCTCTCATCTGTCTTTCTTTCTCTTTCTCCTTCTCTGCAATTCTCTCTTTTTCTCTCCATACTGAAAATTTTTTTCGGGCGCGCACAGCGGGGGGCGTTTAGTCGTGTTTAGTATGGAGGAATTGTATGGATGTATGTACAGTTTATATATGTATAGATATGTCGATAGAGGCGTATGTGTATTGGTATTAAAGGGGAAAGGGGGATGGTCTGCTCAGCTAGTGGTTGTTGGAAGCGTTTATACGCTGGATGTGTGTGGCCATGCCCTTCTGTATGGCACGCTTCGTGTCAGAGGAGTTGTGGTAGTATGCGCTGGGCGGTGGGGCAGGGAAACCCGTAAGTGCTGGTGGTGGCAGTTGTCTTGTATCTTCAACATCTGTAGTTTCAGTAGATAAACCGCTTTCATGATCGTCTGCTCCTGGTACACCTTGGTATAACCCTTCTAATGTTGTCTCATATGGCACCTCGGCTGACTTATCGTAACTTAACCCATTTTTTCTGGCTTCATTCTCGTAGTACTCGCAGTAATATTTGATATGGTTTTTACCTATAAGGTGAGACTTCCTCACACTTAAGGAATTGTGAGTCAGCGTGGTCTTACAAAACTCACAATAGTATGTAGGCATCGTCTGTAAGATCTGTTTATGGTGGTATTGTAGTATAACAGCAAACTACTCTTGTTAAACTGCACGAGACACTTGCTGATAAAGAAGATGTACAGCTAGAGAGATAGCAGAGATAATTTGAACATGTTGAGCTTAACTAAGTGGTGCCAGGTGTGCTCTCCGTCGTGGGTCTTCTACTGTCGTCGTGTTCGTTATTCTTATTCTTAAGCAAAGCTGGAGAGCTACACGTTGATGATCTAAAGGCAAATCAGTTTTTTAAAGGCATTGGTAATTTGTATACTTATGGGAATTATCTTTACATATATCAATATAGAGGCCATACAGGATGGATTTGATTGCTGATTTACCCATCATTTACGACCCCACCACCAAAAAAATCAGTTTAGCTGAGGGTGCATCCCCTAAAGAATGGGAAGATTTGGTTCTTGAAGTCCAACAATTAAATGTCATCACTACAGACCTGATAAACACTAAGACAGATGTACCCTCTCCGCCCACACAAGAAGCATTTACCAAACAACTGAGTATGATGGTCAGAAAAATGCATGAATCTGCTGTGAATTCTTTGCGTCAGAGAAAGTTCCAAGATGCTTCAAAGCAATTTACTGTAGCTTTGGGTTTAGCCACTGCTAGACCCAAGTTTGAGAGTTTTCAGTTAACATTAGGTGAAATTATAACGTGCCTGTTGGGTAGATGTGATTCATACATGCTTCAGGAGTCATTTGAAAATGCTTATGGCGACGCAGAAATATTATGTCAAATCGCCGCTAATCTTCCTGATAATCATTTGAGACTTGGTATTTGCCAATATAAATTGGGAAACCTTACGGATGCTAAAACTACATTAGAAAGAGGATTAAGCATTAATGAGAATCATGAAAAACTAAAAAGTGAACTGGAAATTGTTAAAAAACTAATAGCTGAGGAAGAAGGTGAGACTGCTTGACTTCACCAGATAGTATCCCCTATACATAGGCCGCTCTTTTTTAACTTTACCACTTTTTTACCTATATTTATATAGAGTATTATTTATCAAACTTCTTGCATCTTGTATTTTGGTATTATTATTATCATTTTAACGCACATAAGATTATAGTAAAAGTAAAATGAAAGGCCTTTTTTGTACTGCCTTATACAACGTATGAAAAAGTAGACCTTTTTTGCGTCGATTTTGAGAGGCAAATAAATGCAAGTGGAGGCGCGTTGACATGGATTTAATTTAAACGGCATAGTAAGCCTGATAACATCATAAAGAATTCATATGCATCTGTGGGTCTCTCCAAAACCTTATAGCATAGCAAGGGGCGTTTTTTAGCCTGCTGGTACAGTTGGGTTTTTGGGTGACTTGTGATACTTTATCGAGCGTTATAAAGGCATCACTCAAAATAATTAAATTTTGATCTTGTTAGATCTAAACATCAAGTTAAAAAGGAATTGAACAGATATCTTTGTTTTCACTCAAAAATTGAACCACACACCCTTATTCAGCTGCCCAGAAATAACATGAGTCAACTGGAGTACGCAAAGTATAGGATCGTTAGACCCTTGGCGGACTTGGAAGCGGAAAACGAATCCTCTTCAGATTCAGAAATGGAGGCGGACGATGAGGACCTTTTAAATGATGATGATATAGATGCTTCTGGTACACTTCAGAAATTACACTTGGAAGACAAGACCAATATGAGCCGAGGGAAATTAGACAAAAATTGTCAACCTGATGGCAAAAACACGCAAAGTAGCATCTCAATTGACTCAGAAGCTAAAGCAGGCTCTTCTTCTTCTGTTTCAGATTCAGATTCAGACTCCAATTCTGAGGAGGAGAAATTTTATGATGCAGTTAATGACAACATTCACGACTATGGCTCCTTAATTAGTAAAGAGGGGTCTGCTCGCACGAATCTGCAAGAGGACAATACTTCGGATGACACATCAGAAAGTGGTATTCAAATACAAAGCGATGCTAATAATGAAGATGTTGAAGAAATAGAGTATCAAGCAGATATTCAGGATGTTGAAGCTGATTCACCCCCTGTAGAGCTACCTTCACAACTGAGTAACGAAGGAAGTGTAACAGGCTCGTCAGAAAACTCTCCTTCTGCACCTATTTTCACTGCTTCTTCGAAATCGCATTTACCTCCTACGCCTTCCTTATTAGTGGAAAAAAGCCCCAAAATTGAGGAAACTCACACTCAAAAAAACTCCAACGCAGTTGACACTACGGCGGAGAAGTTAGCACCAGATAGTAGATTACCTGATATGTCACAAAAAGCATCCTCGTCGGCGAGACTGCCTTCTCTTAAAGATAGATCATCCCCAGCAACACAATTTTCTCGCATAAACAACAACGCTTCATCAGCTTCCGTTAATAAAAGAACTTTCTCTGACACTATCTCTTCTAGTCAGTTTGACCAAAAAAGACAAAAGTCACTAGAATCTTTATCAATGGGAGCAACTCAAAGCTTACCAGTTAAAGGTGAAGTTGTAGCAAAAAATTCTGATGAATTTACTTCCCCTTTAAAAAAATCAATTGAAATTTTTGATTTGACTTCAGATAATGAAGACGATGGGATAGAGCCATTGCAACGAGGTAGTGAACATCGCCCACTGACCGTGAACTCTACAAGTACAGGTTTATCTTTTAACAAAGCCGGCCAAGCCAATATGCATAACAACCACAATCATTATTCGGATAATGATGAATTTAGTGATGATGATATTCAAATCACCGGTGAGACCACTATTAAACCCCTTTTCAACCAACCAGCACCATTACATCATTTCTCCAACAACTCATTTGATGGAATTCCTGTCAAACACGAAAATAGTGCTACAGCCGTTGCAAGCGCCAATCCTACTTATGAAGCTTCTACTTGTCCCTATCCTAACGTCTCATCGATCGATGAAATTCAACTATCTGGAGATACTTTAAAGCTGAACAATTATGCTAATACTCTGAAAATCCTGACAGAAGAAGTTGCACAACGTGAAGGGGCATATAAAAAGCTATTAGATTTGAAAGGCCAACTGAATGCCAAATTAGTCCGCTCGGAAAGAATTAGAGATCAACTATATTCTGTTTTAGAGAAGTTGGCAAACACCAGAAAAAGCGTTTTAGAATCTTCAAAGAATGGTCTTGAAGCTGGTAAAATTGATGTGACGTTAAATAACATTAGAATGCAGACCGAAGCCAAAACTGATAAGCTAAAGCGGGTCATTGAAGACATACGAACAAAGAAAACCACGCTAAGTAATATATCAGATAAAATTGCATCCATTGGTACTACTCTTAAAGCCAAGACTGAGGATCTTAATGCCATAAGTCAAACCTATTTTAGTTTGTTGGATAGAATTCGAGTCAAAGCTTTTGATAGATTAACTCCCCTAGCTCACAGCTATTATCAGCGACTTATATTTGATAATGTTTTATCCAAAAGGTATTTTTCGGAAGGTGATTACTATTCAGATTACTATAAGCAATTATTACACAGCGGATTACTAACCGAGGACATCCCATCCGATGTTCTTCAAGAAATGCGTAGATCAATCAATGCGAATCCGAATTCATATGATTCTCGTCTAAAGCAACATGTCATGAGTTTGGAAAGTAGACTGAGGTCGTATAAGCAAGGGCCAATTCGTCCTGTGCACCCACCTGGACAACCGATGCATTTGAAACCTTTGGTGCCTATAAATTCTCTTGAAATTGAAGAAGTCGAACCTGATTTTCTTACGCTTTACAATAACCCATATGCGAGACAACCTATGGGAGATGGTGATGATACAGTCAGTATTAATAATCTTTTAAACGCTATCAAAGCTCAAGAGGTCAAAGAAGAAGGCCTCGCAGAGACCCCACAAGATATGACAGTTCAATTATTGAAGCATCAACGTATCGGTTTAACTTGGATGAAGGAAATGGAAAGTGAACATCATAAGGGTGGTATTTTGGCTGACGATATGGGTCTTGGTAAGACTGTTCAAGCAATCTCTTTAATTTTGGACAACCCTCCCCCAGCTGAATCTGAGAGGAAAATCACTGTGGTTGTTGGTCCTGTTTCATTATTAAGGCAATGGAAGGCTGAATTTGAAATTAAAATTCGTCCTGAAAAGACTTTAAGCTGCTATATCTATCATTCTAACGAGAAGGTCAGATCATTTGAAAAAATGAAGCACTTTGATATTGTACTGGTGTCTTATAATACATTGGGCATTGAATACAAAAAGCATTTTAAGACATTTATTGAAGAAAATAAAAGAAAACGATCACAAAATCTCCCAACGAGATTTGATCATTATACTCACGACTACACATCACCATTTTATTCGGAGGATGCTCTGTTTTATAGAGTTATTTTAGATGAAGCTCAAATGATCAAAAATAAGCACACTTTGAACGCCAAATCTGTTACCCAGCTAGATACTATTTACAGTTGGTGTTTATCTGGTACTCCAATGCAAAATAATATTGGTGAGCTTTATTCTTTGATTAGATTTTTGAACATTAAACCATACAACGATGAACAGAAATTCAAAACTCAAATTGAGTTGCCTGTTACAAGGGGCTCTGATTTTGCTGGAAATAGGGCTATGAGAAAGTTACAAGCTTTGTTATCCGCTATAATGCTTAGAAGGACCAAGAAAACTTTAATTGATGGAAAGCCGATTTTAAGCTTACCTGAGAAACTCGTTCATCACGAGTATGTCGATTTTTCTGAAAGTGAAGAGACGTATTATAGAGCGTTGGAAAGTCAATCCAATGAAAAGGCGGCCCAACTTTTGCGTCATGAAAAAATTCCGGTTGGTGCTTATAGTAGTATTTTGGCGATGTTAATGAGATTGAGACAGGCAGTTATTCACAACTATATGGTCAAAATTGCTTTTCTGTATAATGAAGAAAAGGAGAATTTATTTTCAAAGTATAAGGATGCAAGTGCTGTTTTTCATGTTGCTCGACAGATGGATAATGATACAGTAGCTAGAGTTGATGAAGAGGCAGCAAGTGGCTTTATATGTGCAATGTGTTCAGACCAGCTTCCATCTGGAGATATTGTAATTCTTGGTTCATGTGGTCATGTTCTCTGTAAAGACTGTATTGATGAGTTTTATGACAGATGTAATACCGGTGAAAGCGACGACGAGAGATTGGAAGCTAAATGTTACAAATGTGAAAATATTATAACCAAAGCTAGTACTATGGACTATCAAGATTATGAATATATTGTTAAAAAAAGATATAGCCTCGAGCAGTTCAGGGAGGCCAAGCGCAATCAAAAACCGATAATAAAACCAAGAAGACAACAATTAGCTGAATATATTCAATCTGTTGGTGAATTGATGGTTTCAGCTAAAGTAACTAAAACAATTGAACTGATAAGGGAGATTTATAAGAAGTATCCTGATGAAAAGATAATTGTCTTCTCTCAGTTTACCTTTCTATTTGACATAATGGACATGATTTTGGAAAATGAACAAATCAGCTATTTGAGATATGATGGTTCTATGAATGTGATTCAAAAAGATTCCACTATATCTGCTTTTTATAAGGAGCCAAACAACAGACTGATGTTGATCTCATTAAAAGCTGGTAATGTTGGTTTGACATTAACATGTGCTTCAAGAGCCATCATATTAGATGAAGCGTGGAATCCATATGTTATGAGACAGGCAGAGGATAGATTACATAGAATTGGCCAAAGTAGAGAGGTTCATATTTATCACATTTTAATTCGTAATACTATCGAGGATAGAATTATGGAACTTCAAAAGTCAAAGCAAAAACTCATTGATGGGGCAATGGATGGTAAGCAAGAAAATGTTAACAGATTAGGAAGAGAAGAATTGGGTTTCTTATTTGGTTTAAATAGCCTTGCATGAGATTTATAGTGTTTTTTTCTTTTAAAGTTTGTATTGTTATTCTAGTGTTTAATATTTGCAGTAATAATGTATAGGAGCATTTGTTTGGAACTGGATCTATTCGTAAAATTTTTTTAAAGAGGTATACTTCTAAATCAAATTTTAAAATTACAAACTACGAAATACTTGATTCAGCTGATAGCAATTCAAAAGCCAGTACAAACTTTTTAAGGGCACTTCAATAGATATTGCCTGAATAGCACTTTGTTAATGTAATGACTAACTAATTGGCCATTATAAGGATTGCATTGTGCCTCAGTTTAATTAGTCTCAACTGTATTACTCTTATGACTAAATACATATCTGTATGTACCCCAGAATACCTGCACACTTTTTTTCTCACCCCCTATGATTTATTGGAGGGGTACATCTTCTGCCACAGGCGCTAACTGAAAATTCTCTATGCACGGGTGCGCAGTGTTTAAAAGCCATATTAGAGGGGTCCACTATGGGACTGTTTTTAGGCTGATTAAACAGGGTGATCAAATTTTTAGGGTTCCGTTAATCCCTTCAGAAGCTTATTGTCACTAAAAGTTCGAAGTGGAGAAGTTAAAATAAAAGATAAGGTTAAGGGGTATTCTCAAATGATTCATTAACGTCGGTCAGATTGAGTTAGTACTCAAACTACCTTTGCTTTTTAATAGATGGGGTATACATCTGGGGCACAGGAAAACAGACATCAACGATTCATGTACAAAGCATAGATTTACATTTAAGTAGTGTATATATCCTTGTGCTTTACAATAGCTACAATTTGTGCCTATTGTTCAATATAGCTCCCAAGAACTGTAAAACTGAACTGCAGATAGAGTGAGCCAATAAGTGATTGGCTGGATTTTATCTAAACTATCTGCGCAAGAATTAATCGTTTTGTAATGCTACAGCCACACGGAGTACGCAACTTAAGTGAAAAAAATACGCTAGAAATAAAGAAAAAATCTCAATTATTTCTCTTTTATCGGTCTCCTCTTACTCAGCTTTGCAATTGTCAAATTGGCGGATTCTGTAAAATGCACCTAGTACGACGCAATTTTTTAAGCTGAATGATGTTGATTGTGTCTTCTTCCGAATGTCCAGCGATTAAGTACTAAATTGTCAGCCAGCCCACTGTGTTGGGTGAGTAGAGCCAGCACACCCCATCCGTAGTTAACAGGGAGGGTGAAACAGCCACTGCTCCGGCGGGCACATAGTTAAGCCATAGTTAATCGCCTTTTGAGAATCTTGCGGCGACCGGCGACCAACCCTCGTTTCTTTTGTCGCACACTAACCACTGCGCGGAACACTACCCCTTCTGCACCCCCTCTCTCCGATTTTGGAGGAAAGAAAGAAAGAAAAGAAATAAGGAAACACATAGAGACAAGACAAAAACAAGATATATCAGTCAGTTGCCTGTTACAAAGATACTTACTAAGCGGCAGTTTTGATGTCTTTCAGATAGCGTTTTTGAAAGAATTTTTACATTTCTCACCTATAACTTAGTTCTCTTCTTGGTTACTTGTTTTCTTCGGTTATTAATAAAACTTCCTCGAAAGACTTTGATAATTTATCAAACGAACCGAAAATTACAGATAGTTTACCCAATAATTTCCATTGTTGTACTTGAAGACACAAGAGCTATATTCTTCTTCGTTTATTTGTTGTTTTAAGTAGTCAGTTATCCGCCTGAAAGGATCCCAATCGTGTCTCACTTAGCAACGATTTTTAACTTCGAAAACACTAAACACTCTAAGATCAAAGCCACAAAGAGACATCTCTCTCACAATGTCAATTTCAGATAGCACCGTTTTGAACCAAAAATATCCTACAACCAACATACAAGACACTACCATGCTGCAAGAAAGGTCGAAAAACGAGTCTTCTATGCTTCAAACTACTTCCAAGCTTCCTACTATTCTACCGGGAGGGAGTGTCAATAGCACAAACACCAAGCTTGCCCATAAATCAACTGTTGTCAAGACTGACTCGCCTAAGCTAACCAGTAGCCCAACAGCAAAAGGATCTGAAAGTACCGATAGTGCAAGCAAAGAAATCAAAGATAAAATGGGTAGATCAACATCTTGTTATCTGTGTCAAAAAAGAAAACAAAAGTGTGATCATAGAATCCCTTGTTGCACAACATGTATTAAAGCAGGTGTTCCTTGTGTTCAGCCACCGCGTTATGCTTCTGCCAACAAACCAAACTCAAAGGATGAATACACAGTTATGCTAGAAAAAAGAGTGAAACAATTAGAGAAAATGCTAGATAAATTAACTTCTGAGAAGAAATCTTCAACGACCGAAGATAAAACTTTAGGAGTGAAAAGGGAGTTTGAAGACAGCCCCATTAACGCTGATGATACGTCACAATTTGATGAAAAAACATCAGAAGCGTATACCAGCGGCGAACCAGGCTTGAAATACAGAAAGATTTCAGATTATCTAGACCAAACGTCAAGTGAAAATGATCCATTTGTTAAACTGTTGAAAAAACCAGCAAAAGAGTTTTTGCATGTTCAAAACGATAAATATCAAAAATCTTTGATTTCTAATTACAGTTTGAAGGATAATTTTAAGCCTGATCCCATTTTTGACATTGATATCAAAGTCTCTAAACAATTGATGGATATCTATTTTGCTTTATTGCAATATAAATTCCCATTACTGAATGAAACACAAGTATTAAAGTTCCATAATGATTATTTTATTAATAAAGCAAGAGGTGGGTCTCATCCAGTCAACGACCCAGACTACATTTTCCAGTGTACAAGAATGTTTCTGATTTTTGCAATCTCATCAGAACTTCACAAAACGACAGGAAGATACACCGGCCCACCCCCTGCTAGGTTTTTTTCAAGCGCATTAAGATATTTGACATTACTTAACAAAGTCTCTGATCTGCAAAAAGTTGAACTTTTAATTTTGATAGTATTTTATTTAATCAGAACCGACAAGGATTCCAACGTTTTGTATGCAGTCATTATTGATGGTATGAAAATTTGCATGTCCTTGAATTTACACAAAAGAAAAAGTTATGAAAAAATATCTAGAGATCTGAAAGATAACCAGCTTAGATGTTTTTGGTGTGCATACTTGTTAGAAAAAGCAATAGCGATTGCCGTTTCAAAGCCTTTTGTTCTCTTAGAGTCTGAAATTGACGAAGATATTATGATGTTTGATTATGAGCCTTCTAAAGCAATTCATCCAACCAAGACTACTTTTATTAACCAATCCATTAAGATCAGAAGAATAGAAGCAAGATTTATTGAGCAACTTAATATTATTACATCAAACTCTATTGTTACACGTGATCAATTACCTAAAGTGGAAAGCTTTTTTCAAGAGCTAGCCAATTGGAGGAAAGAATGTCAAGGTTTTAGAAAAGGTATTGAAAATGAAACGCTAAGTGTGTATTATTATAGATCAGTCAGAAATTTGATTCAACCTTTTTTGGAGCTTTTGGATCCAGAAGATAAGTTGTTTAGAGAATGCCAAGCTTGTGCTGGCCAAATTTGTCAATCTATCAAAGCCTTCATCCAAAAGACAGTTGCGGGTCACTCCACCGTTCATATTCATACAGCGTTCAATGCTGGTATAACGCTTATTTATTGTCTGTGGCTACACCGTAATAGAGATGATATGCGCCGTAAGCTTTTAGGCGACGACAAGAAGCATACCAGACCAGCAGTTTCTGAAGCTTTATTTTCAGGACTTGATGATTTAAGGGCTTGTTCCGACTCCTTATATGTCATGGCTGAAAGAACCAAATTTGCTTTGAGTTTCAGGGATACTTTTGAAGAAATCATGCATGCTACAATTGGCAACTTAATCTTACGTTGTGGTCCTGATTCTTCTGAAATTATTTACAATTCTCAGCCTGGCGTTCCTCCTGCCATTGTTAGAAAGCCTTTAGAACATTATACTGTGGAATCCAAGGTCGACATTAAAAAAACAGACGCAGAAAAGTTGGAAGAGGAGGAAAGATTTAAGAAGAAGGGCCAATTAACAAGATGTGCCATACCACGAGGATTGTCTCATTTGCTGATTCATTCACCTGACTTGGGTCCTGAAAATTTGAGCAAAAATAAACCAATATCGAGTAATAACTCTGCAATATTGACACCTGCCAGTTCTATTCCAATGCTGTCTCCGCAAGCTAGTATCAACTCAACTACTCCAAGCTATACTTCAGGAAGCACATCTTTATTCAAAACAACAAGCAATAATCAAACTATGTCTTATTTACCGCCCACATCTGTTCCAACCCCTGGATCAACTCCTGGTGCTTTGTCCCCTGCAAAACAAAGAAAGGAGAGTTTAGCTTCATTATCGAGCTTTACTAGTAGAGAAAGAGACAGAGAAGCAGTACATAACAGCAACTCCTTGTCTTCCACTACCACGTTAATTAATAGGGCTGCGTTACCAAGCCCTATAAACTATGAGAGTCAAATTGTTGCCTCTTCACCATCACCTTCGTTTCAAGCAATCACCCCAATCACAGCTTCACTAAACATGAACTCTGGTAGCTCATCATTCTTGGCTCCTAATTTTCACAATCAATCCTCTACAAACCCAAATCAATATTTATATCAAAGAAATGGTTCAGCATCAAAGCAATCGGCAGGGTCGCCATCCAGTTCATTACTCAATTCCCACCAACAGATACTCAACTCTCAGGTCAACAATCACAATATTCAACAACAACAACAACAACAACAACAACAACAACAACAACAACAACAACAGCAACAGCCATACTTCTTTTCCGGTGCACCTAATATCACATCTGTCAGTTCTCCTCTGGCATCAACATTGACTATCAATCAAAACAATCAAGTCGATACTAGCAGCAACATTGGTAATACTGCGAACTTGTCCAGTCAACACAAGATGGTTGATTCTGCAGCCAATACTATACCTGAATTACTACCATTTGTTGGTCGTACAACTACCATGATTAACAACATTTCCGTTTGGACTGGTGAAAGTGGTCAGCAAATACCAAACACAGGACTCGTTTTAAAGAACGGACAAGTACAAGTTCAAAATAATTCAGATAACACTGGCACAAACAATTCTTTGGAAGTTTTTTCTGCTTGGGGAAATGAAGATTTTTGGAATGTCACTGATAACTTTGGATTTTTACCTTAAATAAAGTATTCACATCTCTATATTCACGTCATTACTGCTACACTATTCATACCGATTTACCCTTATATCACTTTACATAGTTTATTTATAACGACTTTACGATGGCTTTAACATATAAACTATTCATAATATACAATTCTTTCTATTTTAAGCAACATATTTTTCCACACAAGTCCACATAATATCACCAGTTAGGCTTGTCTTTTGTTCACCACTACCATCCACAGGAAAATTCTTTAGCAGTCCCTTCTCACCAAACTGGAGCAAAGAAATCCACTTTAGTCCATCGAAAAAACAACGTATTATATGTATTGGGATATCGCTTTGCAAGTCAGTCTTATCCCACAACAAGCCCTGCCCCCAATTGCCAACTTTTATAAACCGGCCCTCGTATTTGCCTAGCGCCAGCTCATCGTCAATGTCGTAAACATATGTATTCACATTAGCATCCTGAGCAGCATTTTCTTCATCTAATTGAATAAAATTTGTTGGGCTAGATGTTTTTGGATTAAGACTTCTCCATATTTCCACGTAGTCCACAACCCCAGAGTATCCTGGCATAGCCATCGATCCCGTTTCTCTTCTTTGTCCATTTGCCTGTTTTTCAAAATAACCTATATCGGACGGTATGTCTGACTTTTTTGGGCAGTTATTGGATTTACCAAGTTTATACTTCTGGAAATCAATGATGTAGGTGGAGTCAAAAAAATCATGAGTAAACTCAATTTTTGAAAAATCAGAAGCCAATACGTTTTCACTACCTGCAAATGCCCATTCAAATGGAAATTTCTTCTCTTGGTCTGTATTAGGAGCATTAATTGGTCTAAGATCCACATATCTTCCCCCTGGCGAGGACAAGACCATGGTAATGGTCCTTTCACCTGGCTCTTCGGGTAAAATCTGAATGGATACTCTCGTAGATACAACTGGCGCCATTGTTTACTTACAAACACTCTGCTGTATATGCGTTGTACCTGTATTTATAGGTTTTGACACACTCATATAAATCAGCTATCTAAAGCTTATCTCTTGATAGGCCTCATCTAATGAACATAGGTAGCAATCCCACGACGATCGACTGCACAAAATCTGCCATTTGTAGGAGTGCCAATACGCAAGAGCCAAAGTTTTTCTCTCGGCTCTTCTGGTGTGAAAAATTCAATCGTTGTATAGTATGTAGCTAATAAGTAGTGTGCTATAAAGCAGCTTTAATAAAAGGTTGATTTGTACACAGCTGGTGACGCACACGAGAGGACTTTGTCTTTAACACAATATATAACTCACGACTTTCTGGCCTACAGATATGAGTGCAAGAGTGCCTAAATTTCGCTCGGGTGTGCTTCCCAAGCCCCGTGTGATGTTCAAACAACCCATCAAACCTTATGATTATGTTCCTCCAAAAGATACAGGTTATGCAGAAGGTATAAGTCATCCACCTGGAATTTCAAGAGACTACAAACCACCAAAGGTCTTTACACTAGAAGAAAGGTTGGCCAAGTCATCAGCCGAGCCTTTGAGAAATGTAACTAAAGATGAATTATCCAAGCTATCACTGAATCAACAATACAAGATAAAAAATGCAGCTTTACGTAGACAATATTTAAGAGAGTCGTATACCAAAGAAGAACAAAGGATTGAACGTAATGCCCAAAAAAAAAAAGAAAAGGCTGAAGCAATCAAGCAAGAACTTAAAACAACTCGTAATCGAGCAAAGACGCAAGCCGAATTATTAACGGTTCCAACTATCGAAAGTTATCTTTCAGGGCCTCTAGTGAGACCAAGAACACCTGAAGAAGAAGAACAGCTCAAACTGAAAAGGGAGGCCAATAGACTTAACCATGAACTGAAACACAAAACCAATATGGCCGTGAAACTATTGGACTTATACAACGATTCAGCTTCATTTGCAGTGACCGAAGACAAATTACGACAAATGATAGACGAAACGTTTGGAAATCATCAATTAGAGACTTCATTGAAAAGAATCGAAACATTTAATGCTGGCAGACTTTCCGGAAATCCAGTTTCATCATTATTTAACTCTGAGTTGAGTGATGCCATATTAGGTACTGATCGTGGAGGACCATCATATGAAACTATTGAAGATACATTGAGTGGTCAGTTTGAATCGATTTTGAAAGAAGGTCAAGAAGGAGCCAGCCAGCTTACTGCTGAGCCCGGCGTCAATGACATCAAAGAGAAAATTTCTACAAAACCTGATGAAGTCAGTCTTTTTTAATGACCTTTTAATTGGTTGCATCTCCAAGCTAACTTTTAGAAATGAAACTTGTCTTACAGCTTTTCTACTGGAATTTGGCCTTTTTATTTCTTCCTTTGTACATACAAATATTTTTACCCCGAATAGAGGAAATCACATAGTTTTTTATTAGTATATTGTAGGTAATAGTAGTAAAGTTTACTTCAAGCGTATCTTGTCACACACAAAATAAAATCTAAAATTATCGAAGCCAGACGAGATAAGGAAATCTCTTAAGCTGTTCAAAATAGGAAAAAGAAGAAAATTCTATATACAAGAGAAACTAAAATTTGAAGCATTTAGTTAAGAATTTTATCGAAAGCTGGAATTAAAGATTGGGCTAGAGCAAAAGAAAAGACCAATTTAGGACCGGTAGTCAATAATTTTGGTGTTAAACCTTTAAAGAAAGCTGACATACCTTCATTCTTAGCCATATTTTTCAAAATAGAGAAACCTGATTCAGTGCTATCAAAGTTCTTATTTTGGATTCTGGTCTTGATAACATCTAATGGAGCAGAAACAATTAAGGATGCAGAAGCACCAAAAATAGAAGCAACAAAGTTTTGAGTCCAAGTAGCAGAAGAATAATCAGTCAGACCAAATATATATTCCTTTGCAAAAGCAGAACCACCAAATAATGAGAAAGAACCTGGTGCATTTCTAGCAGCAGTCCAACCCCAACCCCTGTATAATCCAAAACCTTCATCTTTAATAATTTTTAAGAAACCTCTTCCTTTAAATGATTCTGGATTTGTTTGACGTTTGATTTTTAAGACATCTAATGGTAACAAAACGATTTCACCAATACCAATTAAAGAACCAGCAGTAGCTGATAATAATGCTTTACCGGTTTTCTTACCGAAAAGACCTTCATAAGTTTCAGAAAAGTTTTTGGTTAAAAATTCATTAGCAAAAGGCTGACCACCGTACTTGTAGACCCTTTGTAAGATCTTGTAGCAGGCAGCGTACCCTAAACCTGGAAACAAAGTGAAAACTCTTTTACCTAATGGATCAGCTGCATGTTCTCTGAAAATGACTTTGTTAAAAGCTGAAACAGAGGCAACTCTGGTGTGATTACTCATCAATCTTTTGGAGATGGTATCAACAGGATGGAAAACTGCAATTTCACAGATACCAGCTGTAGCGGAACCAAGAACTCTGGCCGCGGCGGATTGCTTCTTGTCAGAAGCCATGGCGTTTGGAGACATAACGGGCGTATTCTATGAACAGTCTAATACTTATGGGTGTGACTTTATGGCTAAGTAGTAGTGTTATATTGGCTGCACCTTTAGCCTTAGCAAAAATTTTTCAGTAGTTTTGATTTTCCAATCAGTCTTCGCAGGCCTGTGAATCATCACTCTGCGCGCTAAAGCTGAAGTGGGGCGCGATTGCCCTTTTGGTACATGCAAGATAGGGCACCGGTGCACCAGCAAATCAACCGTCTTTTACGTGTTAGCGACTGAGTACTGAGTAGAAGCAGTTCAGCATGGCATATGTAAGGGGACATGAAAAGGTTTGCTCAAATAGCGTCAAGCTGTACAAGGCTGGCACCACCAATATCAGCATATAAGTATACCATGAGTGGCCTCGCAACCATGATAGACAGCAATGAAGCCGATCTTGCTCTTTTAGAAGAGAACTTGGAGACCACTAATCATCTCACAGAGGAAATAGCCAAATCTCTTGCGTTGATCTCAAAAAAGAATGCACACTCTGTTCAGGCAATTCAACCACTGATGGGTAAAATCAACTACTTAAAGACCGTGCAGACAAATATAGGGAGAACATCTGATTTTATAGCGAATATCAAGTCATATGCCAAACGAGCACATACGTTGGAAAGTCAACTAAATTCATTATCTCATTTGAAAGATCTTGTCACAATTCAGAGCTACGTTTCCTGTTTATTGAAAGCACGTAGTTTGTCCAAAGAATTGCATGGAAGTGATGACTCTACTGATTTGAGTCAATTTAAAGGTATCTCAAGCGGGCTTACACAAGCCATTGAAGACGCAGAACGTAATTTCAGAATCACATTTGAAGCTAAAGTGACGAACGTTAGTAAACCATTTGACCCTGTTACGTTTATTGTTAGTGACGACCCATTTCCTGCTATTAAAAGCGAAAAGCTAAAGGAGTTGATTGTTATGCTGAAATATTTTGAACAAAAGGGAAAAACCATGGGAGATAGCGTATCCAAAATAAGAAGTAGATACATTTTAGAAGTTTTAAGGAACGTGAACTTTTCTTCCAAGAATTTGATAAACACAGACACTAATTACTTTTATGGAAGGGAACCAACAGCTGTATCAGGAACAAACTTTGAAATTTTTGCCAAAACATTTTGCTACCTGCTTAAGAATGAAAATGATTTATATAATGCGATGTTCAGAAATTCAAGTAGTGACCCAAAGGCTTTACTACATCAAACTTTTGTTTCTTCAACAGATTTTTTCATGAAAACACTCTCAGAAACGGTTTCAGCTATTGAGACAAAGAAATTCAGTTATGGTCCAATGCTTTTTGAAATCAGGGCTAATGTTATTGAAGTGAAAAAATTTATTTCCAAGTATATGAACAATAGAATGCCTCAAGGATTTGAATTAACAATTTCTCATGTTGAAGGGAGTAGCAAGGGCGTTTTCAATCAAGTTTTTGAATACATGGCCGCAAAATACAACAATGACCCCGTGTCTGTCTCAGATAGTTTCAACACGACGTTTATGAATGTTTGTACAAGAATACGAAAATTTACAATTTTTAGAGATTTGCAATTACAAACCATAGATAAATGCCCCAGAGGGTCATGGCTACCAGCAAATAGGCCGCCCGGATTTGAAGAGCTTAGAGTGGATACTACTGATCCTCAGTACTTGTTAAGTTGTTTTTATTCTGATGCGATTGTCATGAACTATTTTTTTTTGGAAAATAAATGTAAAATGAGACTTGCGGAAGATGATTTGGGAATGATGCTATTGTACAACCTTGATGGTTTGCAGAATATTCTAGATAAGAGCAGTGAATTAAAGTTGTGTCTTGGACAACCTGGCTTGACAAGAATTGAAGGGTTGAAGAAAAATGCAATGAATAAATGTCTAAGTCAATGGCAAGACATGACCAAGAAATTAATGGAGTCGGCCATGGTCAACGGTGTATCTGGTCATTCAGCCATTTCAGGAAAAGAAATGGGTAAATTGATAGATGAGTTTAATAAAACATTTGAAGATAATTTCAAAAAGATGACTAATAAAAATGTACCTGAGTTCTTCAAAAGCAATTTGACCAATGATATTACAAAGACATTAGTGCCTGCATATAGAACGTTTTATACTATCGTTCATAAGGACTCTTCATTAAAAAGTGCGACAAAGCATTTTAAATACGATCCTGCATCTTTTTCCGATAAAATGAGGACATTACAATGAAGTTTAAATACTAACCAATTTATGTATATTATAATACGAATAAAACTAATTATTGATAAATACTAACACAAAGCTGAAACCAATTGTTTATATATAACTTTACGTTTACAAAAATGCTAAACTATGTAAAAGACACCTATTTGCCGTATGCTGTGTTTAATTTTGCAGGATCATTCGAAACCATCTTAATCGCTTTTTGGTCTTGAGTTGAATCTTCTATTGTGCTGATTTCACTACTTTTAGTGTGACTGGAAACTATAGACTGTGCATCATTATTCGATGCAAATAAATTTGAATCACCTAGCTTACTGATTTTTTTTACATCAGGTGGATTTTCATTATGCTTGTGTGTTTCATTGATTTTTACTGAGGTCTCTGTGTAGTTTGTTTCATGTAAATGAGGTTCTGCGAAATCCATATCTTTCTTCTCAGTGTTTGGAGTTGGAGTGGTCACTGATAAAGCTGCCATAATTGGCTCCACACCAAAACTAACACGACGTTGGACAGGAGTGGTATCGCCCTGATTCTCTAAATCTATGCTAGTTGGTGTTGGCTCTTCTGAACTCTTTGTGGCCCTTGCTAAGTCAAAATCTAAATTCAATCCATCCGAACCAGTGGGGGCAGCGTTCTTGTTTCTTTTCAGTCTATTGCTCAGTAGCTTACTGTTTGTAGCATTGAAATTCATGTGATTAATATTTGGGTTGAAAACGTGGAAGGTGGGATCTTTGGGCGAGCCAATATGATGTGGCATGAATCCAGAAGCTGAGTTGTCTACAAAGCTTCCCCTTGCATACATGCTAGTGATGTCAACAGATGGTTCTTGTTCTCTTTGTATATAGAATTCCGTACTCCCATTGTTTGAGATAGCATGAGAAGAACCAAACAAGCTGCTGTTGACATCAACAGAATTATTTCTTGAATATGTAAAAGATTCCTCTCTTAACAAAGGCTGATATGCCACTGGATCCAAATATGAGTTTTCTGAGATGACTGAAGCTGCATTTGAAGTAAATGAAGATATAGAAGAACGCCTTTCATTTTGAAGTAACGAAGGGTGCCTTGCTGGGTTACTATTTGTATATGAAGTGGTATGTGGAAATTCCAAAGAAGATTTGGGAGAAGCAGAAACACCAGATGAAACCAAGTGAGGTGATGGTAAATTCAGTGTAGTTGTGGTTGCTCCAAACGAGTCCATTACAGGAGATATAGATGGTCGCTGTGGTTTAGGTGCAGCAACTGTTATCTCTGAAGCTTCACTTGACTTCTTTGATGCTTGTTTCTGCTCTTCTTCATGTGATATTGCTTCGGCTAAAGTAGCGTCAATTGCATTACTACTATTTGAGGAATTGGCACTTTTATTTGCTAGTACACTAGTAATATCCTTTGCTATATTGTTAGTCGACTTGCGACTTACAGGAGGATTTGGAGATGAAGATACCCGAGTAGGAGGCATAGAGTGAGAGATCAGAGGGTCAGGACTTGTCGCCCTAATAATGGAAGCTGGCATATTTGGACTTTCAGCACTGAACGCAAAACTCTTTCCAAGATCTTCGTCTTCATTAAATTCAGAAGCGTGTTTTTCGTCTTCTAAGACAACAGTATCATATGATGGAGGTAAATCAGCTTCAAAATTTGGTGGAGCAACATCATCTGAAAAAGCAGGAGGATTGAATGATGGCCTTCTCAATAGATGTATAGGTCTTGTTATATTTGAAGACATTGGAACTTGCCCTCTGGATGACACTTCTGGATTCAAAGCTTTTAATTGAGGCGAGACAACGGGCGAGAAAGGTTGAGCCTGTGGCGACTTGAACTCTATAGGAATGGATTCATCAGGTTTATAAATATTGGAATCTAAATTCATGTTAGGCTTGGCAACCATTGCATTATCTAACATTTGATGAACGTTAAAATTGAACCCCACAGGCTCAACACCCGGTGACAAAGGTGTATCGTTATAAACAGGCAGAGAAGGCTGCTTACCGTCCTTTGCAGCCTCTGCATATAGTTGGTTACTACTTCCCACATACTCTGGTAATAAGGTATTTGCATGAACACAAAGAGGGGATAATATATGAAGTGGCGAATCAATTGATAATTCAAAATGTTTTCTTTTAGCGCTATCGGTTGGTTCATTTGCATTACGAGAAATACGCATGCAAATTTTAATCCAATGGTGCGATTGAATGTTCTCATAAGATGTATCTGGATGTAATTTCTGTTTATCGTTAATAATCTCAGGAACATATACTTGAAACTCCAGTTCTTTTGCAGTAATCTCATCCTCGTTGATCTCGTCGATAAGTAGACTATCACGTTCGCTATCTGGTCTATGCTCAAGTAATAAAAACTTCTTAGGAGGTTCTGTCCTGTGAACTCTTTTGCCTCTACAATAGTATTCCAAATGCTCTGTGATATAAATACGCAGTCTATGAATCTTGATTTTTTCTAAAGGTACCAATTTGAATGCTACAGGCAAATATGAATTCAGTAAAACACTTTTTGATGAAACAACAACTTCATAATGCAAATGCTGTTCCCAGTCCCTACTAATCACAATTGGTTCACTTTCTTCAGATGATTCTTGAGAAAGAGTTCTGACTATATTAACTGGTTTGTTCGCATGCAAACTAGACTTGAAAGCACCGCTTCTTTCTAGGAATGCGTCAAGTTGATAATCGACTGAACCGAAAGTCACTCTAGAAGTTTCTGGAGTTGTTGGAGGGATGATATGTTCAAAACTGTATATGTAATCACCTGGAACAAAAAGTTTATTATTTTGCGTATCCTCAGATGACCTGGTAGAAATCAATTCTGACTCTGAGCCATTGGTGTTCATTTTGGTGAATATACCAGAAGATGGTCGATTGAAAGGAGAAGGGGAGGTAGCCCTTTTCAAAACACCTGCTATTGAAGCTAAAGAACCACTTGTAACTGGCTGCAATGCATTTGATGTATCATCAATTAAACTTGTGATAGGAGATAATGGGGATAGTGGATCTAAAGAGAAGTTTGACAATTCCTCATTTTCAGAATTGGGAGGGATATACAATTGAGCATTGTTTTTCGAATTGTCTAAATTAGGGTAGCTTTCAGTATGTTGAAATAGAGGCCAAGTATGATGTGTTAAAGAATTCAACTCATAATGATCAACCTTTTTAGGGGGGATACCCTCCGGCCACTCTGTTCTAGAGTATCCAGAAAATTTCAAGGTAATTGATTTGACTTTGACTGGTCTACTAACTCTAACAAAGACGCAACCTCTAAGAACAGCAGCAGGTCTATTTTGCGTTTCACCCTTTGAAAAACCTTCCACAAAAATATTTGGCTCAGCCAGTACTATGTATAGTTTCACCGATGCAGACTGTGCATCTGGTGTCTTGGGAAGCCTGATAAAAGTCTCCTCCGATAAACCTTCCAGCGGAAATAAAGGAGAGTCGTACTCAGTCATGATGATAGAGAAACACTAAAAGTTAAAGATCAGAACTTCCTGCTAGTACACCTTATTGCTGTTGAGCTAACTTCTCTTGGTAGATATATGTTTCAAATTATCTATGGTATAACCTGGTAAAAATTTTGAGAAAAGATATGATATATAAACGAATAACACCAAAGTCAGATTCGTACAAAAAAAATTTGAACACCTATAAGGGCAGCAGAGAAAATAACCTATTCCCAACGCAACCAAATGTACAGAATAATACACAGGAAACAAGAGAGTGTTGAAGAAAAGTTCAACTGTATGTGCTGGTTTGGAAAGCAACGTATGCGGAAAGTGTGAACAGAAAGAGTCGGCTGGAGATGTACATGTAGAGATAAGAAAGGACAAACCAAAATTGGCAAATTGAAATCTTGCAATGCTCACCAGTATTATCACCTTAGGTGTGCAAAATTGAGTGGATATCGCCAAATACGGAGATATCCACTCTCGCGCTGGCCGAATTCAGCTATTTCCGCTCTTGATAGGAAGTCCAAAGAGCGGAAATCGCCTAATGAAGACATAATCTTTTTGTTTCCACTCACTGCTCTACTTTTTTGTTTACCTTTAAAGCACTTTTTCCAGATATGAATGTATAGAGCAACTAGTTCAGATCTGAGTGTCTAGTTTTTTTCTTTTGGTTTAGTTAAAGGTGAAACTCCAATCAAACAGTCCTTTAACCTCCGGGATCATATCATATAGTTCTTTAGCATGGATGCTGGTGTCTGGAAAAACCTGTTAGAAAGAAGCAGAAGTGACAAAAAATCAACTTCAAAGTGTATAGTTATTGTGGGAGGAACATGTTTTCAGCAATCAGAAATTATATCGAGTCTTCATACAACGGAGAGTCAACTGAGTGTTGATACACATGACCACGATCCCTACAGTCTTCGGCTTGGGCTTGCAGCAAGTGCTCTGATAGTCAACTCTGACGAAAATAAGAGAACAAAATCCGAATCAAGTATTAATACTCTGCCCGTATATGGCTACACTTATTTGCAATTGTCGTCAACTCATGATAAGTGTATATTGCATATACACAGCTTTCCGGAGACTTACAAGGAATCATACTCTAGATATTTTGAGACCATTACAAACATAGACTCTTTGCTATTTTTAATTGATTCGAGTAGTATCCAACTACATGAATCACAAGTATTTCCATCTACTGCATCGCAATTGGCACAGTGGATCAGTTATTTCAAGAAAGAGTTTGGTGCCAACTGCGGAGCTGCATTGCAATCATTTGTAAGTAATAGCAAAAAGTATGGCGTAGTTATTGGTGAGTCAAATAACTGTGTTGAATGCAGCGATCCATTGCCTTTCAATTCGATATTTGTGGTGATGAATAGTCAAAACTTGGAATACAAAGTAACCAAATCACATTTATTAGACGAACTGCAACAGATACTCAGGACAGTTGTTTTAGCTCATGCTGGCACACTATTTTACTTTGATCACAGGGGACAGTTTAAAAGTAAAAACTCACTTCTCTACCACCATTTAATCAATATCCTATTTCCTGAAGAAGATTACAAGTTAGAAGCTTCATTTGAAGATCCCGTTTCCATTCCACTGGGTTGGGACACATGGGGCAAAATAAAGACGCTAGACGAGCATTTTAGTTGTGAATCTACACTGGAACAATGGAAACTTTACTTAGCTGAATCGATGGCCAACAAAACCACAAACCAAGATATAAAACGACAGCAAACGCAAGCTCATTTGGCCCGCGCCAATGTAAGCTTACAGAAGGATACGATATCAGAACTGTATCATTCTGCTTTAAAGCACATGCTTGATGTTCAACAGCAGGCCCGTGCAGTCAGTTAGAAGCATATGTAAATAAAGACATAATTTCGCAAGAATAAATTAGTGTATACTACTTAATACACACCCCAGAAGCTCTATAATTTCCTATTGTAGCAGTTGCTCGCCTCGTAAAAGAGAAACTTCATTGATAAAACGGTGGACATTTTGATTCACAAATTTGCACTATTGAACCAAATTAATGACTTCATTCTCTTAATACAATCTCTAGTCATCTTGAGTCACTCTAGTTAGTTCAATTGAAAGTTCAGATATTCTACATAATGGGTTCTAATGTCTCTTCTGCCGATGAGGTTCACAGAAACGTTGCAAGGCTAAGTATTTGTGCTGAGGACGGTGGTACGTCTTCTCACCAGCAGCTCCTAACTGACCTACGTAAGTCAAGTATGCAAGAGAAAGCACAGGTCGAAGCAATTGCAACAGATACGGAAGATATTGCTGTCACTATCAATAGCGCAAGTGATTTAAGTGATAATGTTTTAGGTCCTTCTTCGTCATCTGTTGCAAAAGTGAAGGATATTACAGCTCAGGAAGAGCCAACTTCAGGTTCTACTTCATTATCTACGTCGTCATTAGATTCAGGTCATAGAAAGAGAGTCAGGCCTAAAAGAAGAAGATCGTCGATTGCAACAGTTCCCGAGTTAAGAAAAAAAAAGTTGTCGGGCACACCATCTTTCTTTTTTGCGGAAGGATTGACGTATCTTACTATTGGTGATCTTCAGAACATTGTTCTTGGTTCTCTAACTTCGCAAAACTCCAGCGACAAAAAGTATACTATAAGCAACCCTTCTTTAATAGATAAAGTAGTATTGGTTACTGTTCCTGGTCTTAGCAGTGCAAGTTTTACACAAGAGTCAATTGAAGGGGTCAAATCAATTTCAGACTCTGATATTCCATTTTTCAAAAATAGATTCCCAGCTGTATCCTCCCTCAAACACCCAGGAAGTAAAACGACTATCTATGACTTTCATCAGACATTTAACAAGATCCATATAGCCAATAAAGAGAAGAGGAGACTTGAAGCGTCGTTTAATAACTCACAGAATTCTATAGTAATTACTGATTTGTTATCTAACGCCATCCATTTGTTTTCCGAAAGATATCCATACCCAATTCATCCAGATACACCTGGTGCTACAGAAAACATGATAGCCCAGAATTCCGATTACGTTGACACTGTACCATTTGAACATGGCGGATCTCATATATTTGCTATAGATTGTGAAATGTGCAAAGCTGAATCGGGGTCAGTTTTAACAAGAGTGTCCATATTAAACTTCAACAATGAGGTTGTGCTGGATGAATTGGTTAAACCAGATGAAGAAATTATTGATTATGTAACAAAATATTCCGGAATAACAGAGGAAATGTTAAAAGACGTTACGACTACTCTTGGAGATATACAACAGAAGATATTAAGTATTGTGTCTTCAGAGGATATATTGGTTGGTCATTCGTTGGAATCTGATTTGCATGCTTTAAAAATGCGCCATCCCAGGATTGTAGATACATCTCTTATATTCGATCATCCGAGAGGACCGCCAGCTAAGGCCTCTTTGAAATCGCTGATAAAGCTACATTTTGATAGGGATATTCAGGATTGTGAAGATGGTCATAATTCAATAGAGGATAGTAAAGGTTGTCTTGATTTGCTCAAACTGAAAATTAGCAAGGGCTTAATGTTTGGTAAATGTCCTGAGCAATACATATTTGAAAAAATCAAAACTATAAACAAACACTATCTTGTGGACGGAGAGAAAATACCCAAGTCTATTTTAATGGTTGATTACAAAAAACATTTTGAAAGACCTGATTTGGTGACTCACATATCATGCTCTAACAGAAAAGAAATTGTAGATCAAACAGTTGCAAATATCGATGACCATGAGTTTATTTTGGTAAATATTGGTGGCGTTAGATATCCTGATACTAATGATGCAGAGGAAGCCAATAACAACAATAGTGAACCAGTTTCTAACTTTATTGAAGATCCAGAAGTGACTAAACAACAATTGCAAGAGATAAGTGATGGGTTGCAAAAGATTTATGATGAAATGACTATTAACTCCATGATGATTGTAGCTTCTACCGCCACTGGAATTCGTGAGATTTATGCGCTACAAAGACAAAAGAATAAATATGAAAAAGAGTATAAAGATAACAATTTATCTCCAGATACCAAACCTTGGACTCTTGTAGACAGTGCAAATTTGACTAGATTGATTGAGAAAGCTCGAGATGGAGTCTGCTTAGTCACAATCAAAACAGAACAAAAACGTGAATTGCAGTGAAAATGAAAAAGCTACTAAATACGAGCCAAAGGAAATAAAGTAATTTCATAATTTGCTACATAGTTTATTTAATTTAACTTTCAAGAATAAAAAACGGTAAAAAAAACCAAAACAATAACACTTCAACACTTTGAAGTGGTATAAATACGTATGTACCCTAAGAGGTGAAACAGAAAGAAAGGTAACATAAAGATATAAAAAAAAAATAGGGGTATCATCACAAAAAACAAAATAAAGAGATGATGACTGATCTTAACAAATCTAGGTTCAGATTTAGATTCTTGTTGTTTTGTTATTAATATTATTGAAGGTCATAATCAAGCTGATGCCAATTTGAAATCACCTTCTAACCAAGTATTAAACATGGATAATGAAGTAACAGGTTGGTCAAATGGAACCATATGGCCACCATCATACATTCTGATAAAAGTAAATTTTTCGTAGTTTTTAACTTCACCTGCAGTCTTACCATCAACGGTAAAATTTTTAATTTCGGCTGCGCCAAAACCTTCTTTACCTGACCATTCAAGAGCATCAGTCCAAGCTTGATTACCTAACCAGTTACAGATAAAGTCTTTATCACCAGCGTAAATTAAGACAGGTAAATCCTTAGACAATAAATCAATGACAGACTTATAATATGGCTTCATCCAATCACCTGCAAATAAGAAGTTTCTATTAATATCAAAGTTACAAGATTCGTATTTTTCAACTTCGGCACCTAATAATTCTTGTACGAAATCTTGATTCAAGTATTGGTCAATGTATTCTAATTCAGAATAACATAATGAAGAACCTTCACACATTTTTCTGATATCGTAAACATTACGACCGGTCTTTTGATAAGGACCCATTTGACCATTATTACAGTAAATAGCAGCTGGAACACAAGAGAAAACCGATTGGGAGTCGTAACAAGACTCGATTAAAGATAAACATCTTGGCAAGTTATCTAACATAGCTTCACATTCTTCTTCTGGCAAGACACTCTCGAATCCGGAACCTTCACCACAAGCCATTTTTTCATAGTATGGGTATTGAGCCAAAGGATCAGTTAAACCGTTACCGATCATAACTGATGTTAAGTTGAAACTTCTTTCTTCGTGAGATAGAATCTCAGAGGCAAATACTGGAATGTAGTGACCAGCATAAGATTCACCTGCAATATGGAAAGGAAGTTCGGCGTATTCTGGGAATTGTTGGAAGAATAATTCTAAAAACGCATAGACATCTTTACCTGCGGCAACAGTGTTTGAAATTGAAGAAGAAGAGTATGAAAAACCGACATTAACTGGTTGGTCTAGGAAAATGACGGTTGCATTGGAATTCCATGAGTATGGATTGTAAACTGGGTTTAAGTTAGCGTCAATTGAAGAAGAACCTAATTCAAAGAATAAACCGGTTAATGAGGAGCAACCTGGACCACCATTCAACCATAAAACAACAGGGTCTGTTTTTGGATCGTTACGAGATTCGAAAGCCCAATAGAAAAAATGTTTATCTTCATCTTCAACATCAAGGTAACCTGAGTATTGTTTGGTGTGATCAACACCTAGGGCACCAGGATCAGTTTTTTTAACTCTTAACTTATAGTTGGATAAAGAATCATCGTTTTTCTTTGTTTCTTTACCAGAAATATGGAAATCCCAGAAGTTATCTGGCTTTTTAGTGATCTTAAACTTAGGCTGAGTAAAGAAATTCATTTTACCGATGGTGTCGGGGTAAAATAACTCCATTTCAGACCAAGCTTGCTTGATATCATCAGTAACGCCTTCGAAGGATTGACCAACGGCATGAGCAGCTTTGGACAACAAAGTTTCAGAGTCGGAAACTATATCAGATACTTTTTCTTTTATCGATTGTTGGTGATTTTGAGCAGCAGCCTTCATGTCATCTTTTATTGCCATCAGGGGGACTTGAGAGTCATCTCCAAAGTTGACAGATAAGGCAGAAGCTGCCGAGACAGATAAAGCGATGGTAGCTAAAACTTTGAAAGAGAGTTTCATGGTCAATTCAGTGCGTGGGGACAAATGAAAGTAATTCCAATTGGCTTTCACAGTTATGGAGGGAGAGAAGAAAGTATAAAGAAAGAGAACTTTAACAGAAGCAAGAAGTACTATCCCCGGCCATCTCAGTTATAAATATGACAGGCGACATTCAGCCTGCGATAAGGACTCTTTGTGTTTGTTTATTAGGGGGCGGGAACAGCAGCAAGCGAGCGTCCCGATTGGGAAACTGTCTGGCCAAGTTGGGTTGAGACCAGACAAGACGGGACGAGACGAGACGAGACGAGACGAAACAATAAAATACTGCACCGCCATCTTACAAGTCGACGCGTCTCTTTGTGGTTGTCTTGTCTGCCTAGAAACGCCAAATCTTCTACCAGCTATTATTCAATCAACATGTTGAAAGTAATTCCTTTTACTCCACTGTAATCCCGACACAAACGGATCAGCAACATAAGAATTGTTTGTGGAGTGCTGGCTATGGATCAATATAGTCTCCTAGAATTTGAATAGAAAGCTATTATAATATATAGTATAGGACAGGCAGCGAAATTACACAATGCAGTTTGGAGATTTCAGCAGTATATGCAAGAAGACACCACTGCCTCTTTGTTCTTTGATAGACAGCATCTCTAATGATTCCAATACCGACTCATTCACTGGAGTCATTCCCCAATGTTATGCCCGATCAATCAATTTGGCAAACACACTCATCTTCCAAGTCGGTACCGCATTCATCCACATCACTACTTTGGTCATGGTCTTGGTGATAATATACAATGCCAGAACCAAAATTACAGCTGTGGGAAGAAAGGAAATGCTGTTTTTCTTTTGGAATTACATTATATTTACTATTTTATCACTGGTAGTAGACACTGGTGTCTCTCCTCCAGGTTCTACGTCTTATAGCTGGTTTGTGGCTGCTCAAATGGCTGAGAGTGCTGTATGCTGTTGGACGCTGTTCTTTGCAGGTGTAACCTCTCTTAATTATTGGAGTGATGGCTCATTTGGTGCTATGTCTTTCTTATACTTAACATCATTTGTTTATTTTGCCATCCATTTTGTCATTGCAATTATGACTTTTAAAGGATGGTTTTCACAAACTTTCAGCCAAACTAATAACACCGCTCTGTTTATCATCACGTATATTGTTAATGGGGTTCTTCTATTGGGTTACGTCATAGTACAATATTTTGTTTGTTTTGTCACATTAGTTATTAACTGGTGGGCAATTGGTGCTCTATCTCTTGCTGTGTTTTTTTTTGCATGCTCTCAAGTACTCATGTATGCCGTTTCTTCTACTATCTGTAATCATATGAAACATTACGTAGATGGTTTGATCTTTGCTGCTATAAGCAGTATTTTTGCAATTATGATGGTTTACAAATACTGGGAAATTATCACATTTGACGATGATGAATACGTCCGTAACTCTGAGCTTGTCACTGGAGTTGGTTCAAGAGAAAAAGCTCAAGCATATTTTAACTAACATTTACGAAAAACGAGTATCATCATATCAAAACATATTCATTGCATTCTATTATTATTTTTTTTTTTTATTATTCTACTTTAATGTTCATTTGCCTTTATTCGAATCTTTCGCATTTTATAACCTCAAAATTTAATACTGTATATAGGTACAAACAACTCTTTGTAACCATCAATACTACTAATAACAACAAGTAGAAAAGAAAGCAGAGATTACTGTGAGTATAGATCACGTGCCTCTTTGTTTGATTTTTTTTTTGTCACTCAAATTATTTTTTTAGGTTTTTAGTTATTTCTACATTACTTTTTTACTACTACTTTTGTGTGACAACAGCTTTCTAATAGACTAGTTGAGAGCACTGAGATTTATAGATAGAGTGGTCGTGAACATGAGATTGACAACAGAGGAAGTTGAAAGGCTTCAATCCAACACAGCTAACATCAGAAATATATGTATTTTAGCTCATGTTGATCATGGAAAAACATCTCTTTCAGATTCATTATTAGCTACAAATGGTATCATTTCACAGCGTATGGCCGGTAAAGTTAGGTACTTGGACTCAAGGCCAGATGAACAACTTAGAGGGATCACCATGGAAAGTTCTGCTATTTCACTATACTTCAAAACGGTGAAGCGACCCAAACCTGTAGAAGGTGCAAGTGCGAATGCAGAAGAAGTCAAACCGGAAATACAAGAGCATTTGATTAACCTTATTGATTCACCTGGCCATATAGACTTTTCTTCTGAAGTAAGCACGGCTTCTAGGCTTTGTGATGGTGCCGTTGTTCTTGTCGATGTAGTCGAGGGTGTTTGCTCCCAAACCATAACTGTTCTGAGAGAAGCTTGGATGGACAAGTTGAAACCAATACTAGTATTGAACAAGATAGATAGACTAATTTCAGAGTTACAGATGTCTTCACAAGAGGCGTATTTACATTTATCAAAGGTCATTGAGCAAGTGAACTCAGTTATTGGTTCTTTTTTTGCTGGAGAAAGGATGCAAGAGGATTTACTTTGGAGAGAAAAACTTGAAAGTGGTCAAACTGAAGAATTTGTGGAGAAAGATGATTCTGAAATCTACTTTTCTCCAGAAAAAAATAATGTTATATTCGCATCGGCTATTGATGGTTGGGGTTTTAACATTGCTCAATTTGCGGTACTGTATGAAAAAAAATTAGGTATTAAGCGTGAAAATCTACAAAAGTGCCTGTGGGGTGATTTTTACTTTGATCCTAAAACTAAAAAAGTTATTTCTGCTAAAGGTCTTAAAGGTAGAAACCTGAAGCCACTTTTTGTGAGCCTTGTATTAGATAACATTTGGACAGTATATGATTCTTGTTTGCTTAACCGTGATCAAGAAAAACTAGAAAAAATTATTAAATCGCTCAGTATTAAGATTTTACCAAGAGACTTAAGATCAAAAGATGCAAAAGCTTTACTAACTCAAATTTGCTCACAGTGGCTTCCTGTCTCAACAGCTGTTTTACTAACTGTCATTGATAAGTTACCATCACCTTTAGATTCCCAGAAAGAAAGAATTCCTACTATTTTGCAATCTGCGCCTTCTTCAGATGCGATTGATGCAGACCTAAAGCAAAGCATGCTTGAGTGTAATAGGGAAGGTCCAGTTAGTATTTATGTGTCCAAAATGGTATCTGTTCCTGAAGATGAGCTACCTCAAAATAGAAGAGTTGCAATGACCGAGGACGAACTATTTGAAAGAGGAAGACAGGCAAGATTAGCTGCTGCAAAAGCTGCTGAGCAAGCCAGACTACTTGAAGAAACAAAAAATGAAGATATAGGAGAAAACAAAGAAGACAAAGAGTCAGTAAATTTTCAAGTAGCTGAGGTCGGAATAAATATGCAATCGCTTGCAAATGATTTACCTTCTATTGCAGCCGAAAAGGATCCTTATGCCTTAGACTTTGAATACGAAGATGACGAAGAAGAGGAAGAAATTGAAGTCAATAAAGAAGTTTTTATTGGTTTTTCCAGAGTGTTTAGTGGCACTGTAGAAGTAGGTCAGGAATTGTCTGTTCTTGGGCCTAAGTTTGACCCTTCAAAGCCAACTCAACACATCGATAAAGTAGTAATCACTCATCTTTATCTATTAATGGGCAGAGACTTAATTTCCATGAATAAAGTTCCTGCTGGAAATATTATCGGTATTGGTGGTTTGGCAGGTAAAATATTAAAAAACGGTACATTGATATCACCGGATATAGTTGGTGTTAATTTAGCAGGAGTGTCCCTTTCTTCACCGCCAATTGTCAGAGTTGCCGTTGAGCCTGTCAACCCTACTCACATGGCTAAACTGGAGAATGGTCTTGAATTATTAAACCAAGCTGATCCCTGTGTTCAGTACTTTGTCGAAGATTCAGGTGAGCATATTTTAGCATGCGCTGGAGAACTGCATTTGGAAAGATGTTTGAAGGATTTGAAAGAAAGATTTGCTGGTATAGATATCACTTCCTCTCAACCTGAGGTCCCTTACAGAGAAACAATAATTGTCACCAATGAAATGAATCCCCCTAAGAGTCCAGAGCTTGGTCGTGGTATAGTAAATTTGAGATTGGGCCAGTACTCAATTACGCTGGGTGTAAGACCATTGCCTGAGGAAACCACTGAGTTCTTATTACAAAATCAAGCATCTATTTCCAGAATCCAAAAGGCTAAACATACTAAGAAATCTCAAATTGGAGAAGGTGATCAAGCAGAAGAAGATAATGATGACGTTTCATTAGATGGCAATGCTCATAATACCAATAGAATTTTGAGTGTCGAAGAATTCAAAACTAAACTTAACAGTGTATTGGCTGAAGGAAATAACAAAAAATGGAAAGATAACATTGATTGGAGTAGTGTGGCAGATCGAATATCATCATTTGGACCAAGAGGTACCGGTGCTAACATTTTATTCGATGCTGAAGATGACGGCGGTTTAATTCGTAGGTTTTTTTCTAGCTCTGCAAAGAATGGTTCGTTTGAATATGAGGATAGTTTGCTGAATGGTTTTCAATTAGCTTGCCATTCCGGATTTTTAGCTAACGAGCCCACTCAAGGTGTTGCCGTATTCATCCAATCAATTGAGACTGTATCTGAAGATCAGTATGTGTCTGTCCCTAATTTACCAGGAAGAATTCTTACTGGTACAAGAGATATAATTCATATGGGGTTCTCTGATTGGTCTCCCCGTATTATGCTTGCTATGTATACATGTGACATTCAAGCATCCTCAGAAGTTTTGGGTAAAGTTTATGCAGTTGTGCAACAAAGAAGAGGCAGGATATTATCTGAAGAAATGAAAGAAGGTACCCCGTTTTTTACCATTGAGGCTCGTTTACCTGTCATTGAAGCTTTTGGATTTAGTGAGGATATTAGAAAGAAAACTTCAGGTGCTGCTTCACCACAGTTGGTATTTGCAGGCTATGATATGATTGATATTGATCCGTTCTGGGTTCCAACCACCGAGGAAGAGTTGGAGGAATTGGGTGAATTTGCAGAAAGAGAAAATATTGCCAGAAAGTATGTTAATGCCATTAGAAAAAAGAAAGGTCTTTTTGTCGATGAGAAGGTTATAAAGAATGCAGAAAAGCAGAGGACTTTAAAGAAAGACTAAACATCATAAATTAAATATTAATTCATACAAATCCAATTGGCGTACACGGGTTTAGTCTTTAAGATCCAACTTTTCGTCTTTGTTTTCAGTATTAGCGATTTTAATTTTTTTTTAATTTTTTTCTTCTCTTTTTTCTTCACAATTGATGATAAACACTAGATAAGTAGTTGCATATAGAAATATAAAGTTCTGTAGGAAGAGTGAGTATCCAGAGAATAGGTATTTGCGCACCATTTGATATTAAATTTAGTTCCGCCACACTGACAGTTGGAATTCAGTTCAGTTAGACGGGCTACACACATATACAATGTCAGGTCAAATTGCTTCTAAAGAAAAAAAGAATGTTAGAATATCATCGGAGGGCTCTAACGACACAGAGAAACTTCAGCGGTGGTTATCGTCTAAGATGAGCATATATGACGAGGCGGAAAGTAGATGTGATGATTCGTTTTCACCTTTTCCTAAAAATGATTTGTTGAACTTTACAAAAACTTGGGATATGTACGAGAAACAATTCAAAATTCCAAGTGCTGGAGAATTTTTTTCAATGATGCAAGCAATGGGTAACCAGCCATTATCTGATGACCAATTAGATTTGAGTAAATTTAAACAGCAGAAAACCAATGGCAGTAAAAAAGCCAGCACATTTGATGTGGTAAGCAGGGAAGTATCCAAAAGAAGGAACGTCATAGTGAATAGAGATAACGAAGGAAATGAAATTGAAATAGAGATAACTTCGATGATGGATGGGGACACCGATGAAGAAGAAGATGAAGTTTATTTTGAGGATAGCTATGGTGAAAGATATGATGGAAATAGTGAGGAGTTCAAGAGCATGACGCAGGATTATCTTAAAGAGATGATGAAGAGTATGTTAGAAAATAAAAAATTTGACGACTTTATGAATGAAACTACCAAAAATGAGAGATATGATTATATAAACGCATTACTTCATTCTACGCCGTCACATTCAAATATTGATGTGAACGGTGGAAATAGAGAGAAGAGCTTGGTACCATCATCTTTCTTTAATTTTGAGATCGATACACAAAATGCCTTAAGTTTTCAAGAGCACTTGGAGAAACTCTCAGTTTTGTTAGGTTATGAACCATCAACTGCCAACGGCAGTTCTCGTGGAAATGAGCCTCTTGCAGGGCCATATACGGGGGTTCAGGAGTCTGTGCCATATTTTGGCTCTCCGTCCAACAGAGATGAAATGCCCGATGAATTAACCAAAAATCCTAAAAAGACAGGATTGTTGTCTGGGCCTAACAATCAATCACAAATTGATAATGGAAGCTGTGAGCACAGTCACGCTCATAATCACCCACATAGTCATTTGCATAATCATAATCACAATCATAATCATAATCATAGTCTCAATCACCATCACAACCATGACCACAGTCATAATCATAGTCATGTTCATACGCATGGACTGAACAATTACGGTAACCATCGTGAAAATTATAGCCAACAAAGAGGCAACCCAAATAGTAATTGGACTTGCAAATTTTGTGAATACGAGATGGTATTTGGGCAGAAACCGGTTCATTTATTGAGATGGTATAATAATAAGATTAGAAGAGAAACGGCAGGTCCAATGCCCAAGCCTATGAGAAGATCAAATAGAAATAGCAAGTTTAATCCAGACACTCAGGTATGGTAATTTGAAACTATCAGTCTTTCTATGGATTGTTTGTCTTATTCCATTTCTTGCATTTTACACGTTTACAATCAATGACATTAAATCGCTAATTAATTTATTTGTGAACGAACTATGTACATTTTACGACCTTTGTAATGAAATTTTTGAAATATATACAACAAATTCAACTATATTTGTTCATGTCCCTACCCTTATCCATCTCTGCACTGTATAACTGGTATTATAAAAAGCTATCTATTGACCTACCTAACTATCTTTTAGGTGGTGGAGCTTGCCCCAAGTCAATTATTTGAGCGTTTTGAGCAGCTGCTTCTTTCAACATTCTTTCTTTTTTAATTTCAAAAGGTCTTTTTTCTTTGAAGTACTTAACCCAAGATGCAACACAGTCTTTTTGAAACTGTAAATCTTCTTTATGGCAACTCTTTCTGATCTTTGCGTCCGACTCCTTCAAAAAGGGGTTGTCCACATTGATTCTGTCTAAACAAGACATGTATAAATCCCTTGATTCCCAGCACTTTTCACGCTTAGAACGATTTGGAGGATCACTAACTTTATTTTCTACGGAAAAGAATCCCATGTTGTAAGTTACGACAGTTTTGGATGGACTAAGTTGTTAAATAAAGTCCAAGATACTGCCAACGAACTATCAAACTAACGAAGAGCTCTTTTAATTAATATTCAAAAGTTTTGGCCCGAGAGCGAGCAAACGGTATACCTACTACGACGATCGACGCGTGATGGGATTAAAATCAACTTATTCAATTTGTGTTTATAAAGTACATAATTTTTGGTGTATACTGCTATACAAACAGTTATACAGGAAGGCAATTATACAGTTATAGCGATAAGCCGTGCTGTCAGCTACTTAGTGCTTTCAGCCCTTCTGCAAAAACTTCCTTGTTGTGCTGTATTTCTTCTTCTATCTCCATCATTCTTTTTTCATATAGTATCTCGCATATTTTCGTAACGTATTCAGGCGCATGTTTAGACTTGGTCTCCTCCACCTCGATATTAATATTGTTCTTTTTCAATAAATTGTGAAACAGATCAACTAATTGATGTTCATTTAGATACCCCTTTGGCGTATCTTTCAAAAGCAAATGTGATCGGAGCGACTGCAAAATGGGTTTGGAGTTGGAAACCATAAGTTTTGGTATCGCTGCCTCATGAATTATCTGGCAAAGCAGCAGTAAGAACTGCGTACTGTAGCATTCTGGATCGGTCCTATCTACCTCTATCTCTGTCATCGTGAACTTCTATATTGCAGAATGAACCTGCGTTTTCAAATACCAGCAAGATGTTTGCATTGTTGACTGACTAACCCACTGATAAAGCTCACCAGGCTAGATAAAAATCGCTTTACCTCTAAAATAACTACTTCCGTGCACCGAAATCTGTTTTTTTTCCCAATAGGTTCCCAAAGAGGAAAGGTAAACAAACATTAGAGACTTTTATTTCAGACTAGTCGGGTTTGATCTATGGTGCTAGAGTATCGCATAAGATATAACCCCAAGAACAGATTGATAGCTGAACTCAGATAAAGCGAAAGTTATATTGCCGTGCAGACATGCCTCCAATAGAATGGGATGATAAGGGTAAAGAGATGATGGACACTTCTCTGTCATTTCTCACTGACAAGTTTAGTGAATTCTCCTTTGATTCGCCTCTTTCATCAAGAACAACACAACAAGGATATTCAGATGAGCACTCAGCTGGGAATACTACCAATGAGCGTCAGAAGGCACTAAATAGGAGGAGTGTAAGTAATAAGCTTGCCTCTGATTTCACCCCTTTGAATCTAAAAAGATATCCTGATCTCACATCCCAATTTACATCAAGAATACCAGTGAGATCACCAGCGATAAAAACGGTGAAAGAAACTATACCAGAGCCAGAACAGTTGATCAAACAGTCTCCAAATAACGCTTCGTTACTTCCGTTACCTTCTGTCTCGCTGAAAATGAGCAAAAAACGTATATCTGAACCTTCGCCATCTAACACTGTTCGCCAAAGCTCCAATGCTAAAAGAGTTGTATCAAAGAATTTACATGATAGACTACTCTCCGAGTCCAAAATGTCGACTAATATACCCAACTCCACGCATAATGACAACTTATATAACAGGTCAAGTAACTCGATAAGAACTCCAAGAATGTCCCATTCTGTTTCATTACATCATATTAAAGGTTTGAAGAACAACAATTTGCATACTCCTTCATATTTACAACCTACAAGTGCATCTCTGAGAAAAGCTTCCAAAGCTGAAGGAAAGGAAAATCAGAAACTAGAAGTTAACTCAACTCCCAATACTTCAAAATCAAGAATAAGGTCACATGGTGCTAATCCTTTGCAAATAGAACCTCAAAGAGAAAATTCAAAAGTACAGGCTAGAGTGACACATATCAGGGTCCCAAGGCAAACATCTAGAATGCCCTCAGATTCAAACTCAACTATTGCCACCGGTATCAAAAAGTCAATAAGCGTCAACCAAGATTTGAAAACGTTTCCCATAAAGCACTCTTCTAGTTTAAGTAAGGGACTTTCTAATCTCAGTAGTATACATGAGTCGGCACCTTCAAATACCTTGCAAGTGAAAAAATTGAGGCAAAGACCAACTTCAATTGCAATGGAATCTAATATGAAAAATTCAAATCCTCCTCTTAATCAAAGACTTAGAAGAGACACACATTCGCAGAGAATACCGTCAAAACATAAACCAATCAGGAACATATCTTTAACTTCTAACAAACCCAGCTCTGAGTTTAGTGTCTCATCGTTGGACACATTCCCTGTCATGTTTGCACCAAGTTTTTCAAATCAAAGGTCGTTTACTCAACCTAACTCTACAATAAAGTTTAGTGCGCACTCCTCTACAAAGCCAAGTTTCAATTCATACCCTGAAATTCTCAAAAATCTAGAATCCCATTCAAAAACCTGTAAGTTAATGAGAACATATTCACTGCTAATAGGCCAGCGGATTCCTGCCACAATGGGATGTAATCCAAACAGTCTTGCAACAGTTAACCCATCCATGTATGAAAAGCTAAACACATATGAAAAAGAAGAGATTTTACGAAAACAAGACATTTACTTCACAGGTACTAGTAAGCTCTGCAAAATTAAAGTTGACATTACCAATTTCAATTGTAACTTTGGGTTTGATAACGAATACAAGAATTATAATCCTGTTATAGGTGACCATATCAACTACAGGTACCAAATAATGTCGGTTTTGGGAAAAGGGGCCTTTGGCATAGTTCTCGCATGTAATGATCACAAAACAGGTGGTATAGCTGCAGTTAAAGTTATCAAGAATGAAATGGCATGGTCATTGCAAGCTGTGACAGAAGTTAAAATGCTAAAGCAACTAAGAGAAGCAAAATGCAATAATACTATCAGATACATTGAACACTTCCACTTTAGATCCCACATGTGTATTGTAACTGACTTGATGTCTGTTAACTTATACCAGCTTATTGAAGCCACAGATTTTCAAGGTTTACCTCTGCATATAATCAAAGATTTTGCTCGGGATATCGCACAAGGTTTACATTCTATTCATGAATCAAATATTATCCATTGTGATCTTAAACCTGAAAACATCATGCTATTACCAAATCCAGATTTCTCTTATGGCCGGTTAAAAATTATTGATTTTGGCTCATCTTGTAAGGAAAATGAAATCAGTTTTTCATATTTGCAGTCTAGATTTTATAGATCTCCGGAAGTGGCATTGGGAGCACGATATCATAGAGGTATTGATATTTGGTCTTTTGCTGCCCTAATTGTTGAAGCATTTACTGGATCTCCGCTGTTCCCTGCAGAAGACGAATTTCAACTGCTTTCGTTTTTCATTGAACTCTTTGGAACTCCACAAAGATCAACCATAGTCAGACTAAGAAATGAATTACTAAATGAAGGGCCCATTTATAATCTTCAAGAGAAAAAAATACAAACTACTGTAGACATTAATACGTCTACGTTGCTCTGGAAAGCCTTCTCTGATGATGGCTCCATTGACCTGGCGTACCTGAGAACGAAAGCACCTCAATTTTCGTATAGACCTTTTGTGAAGAACATTGGAAGACTGATATTCACATCGAAAAATAAAACAGGTGCACAAATCAACCCTGGAGATCCACTTTTAAGTGAGTTCATAGATATGATAAACGGATGCTTCAATTGGGATAACGAAAGGCGTCTGACTGCGGATGGAATTTTAGCTTCTGCTTTCTTGAACTAGTATTCCAATAGCTAAGTACATAAATATATTTCAGTTTGTAAATAATTGGTAGCTATTATTTAACTGCTTTTATTTTCTCCAGGTAAATTTTATATATTTCTTCTAGAAAGTCGTTGATGCATAGCTGTATCTTAACAACTGCGCAGTGTGTTTTTTTGTTGATGCGTCTTCAGCCATTTCAGCATCTTCAATAAAATTACGTATACACAGAAAAAGAAAGAAAAGATATGGAGAATTTTGAAATCAGACAAAACTTAGTATAGTGAGATTAGTTTTTGGAGCTAACATTAATTTTTCTGCTTATCAAGGATATAGATATCATGAAGTAGTATTATGCTTTCTTTGAAATTCATTTGATAATCATATGTAACTCACATACAAGTTTACAATGTCTGGGCATGATTATGGTAACCCTTCAAAGACACGGAAGGCAATCATTGATGCTGCGAATAGCCTGTATGACATGACTTCCAACTATGCGACACCAAGACTTGAAACCGGTTCTAAAAGAGCAATCATGGCTGGTACTGCTGCTTCATTGATAGGTATTGGCCTTGATAAACTAGAAACAACTGGCTCAGCAAAAGGATTTTATACAACCGATAATGGTTCTGATCTAAGAAAGAGCAATAATCAACACTTCTCAGATAAATTAATTACCAAGTTGCTAAATAATGCAATTCCTGTGGAGGAAAGAAGTGAGATAAAAGATAAACTCAATGACCAGTATAGGGCTGAAAAGCCTGGTCTTTCAATTAGAACTATTACTAGAAATTTCAAGAATTTAAGTTATAAAATGGATCTATTGTTTACTGTGCAATATGGAATTGTACATATTCTAACGTGGAAAAGACCAAGTCTGACTGTACTTATGTTGGTACTTTATTCATGGGCATGTATTGATCCTTACATGTTTTTGGTCTACCCCCTATGGTGTATACTGGTTTACATATTAATACCTAATTATTTTTACAGGCATCCATTAGATGTGCCTGATATACTAGAAGTCAGAGGAAGAGGCAGTTCAATGTTTGGGTTTTTGAAAGAAGACGAAGAATGGAAAAAGGAGAAAGAAGAAACTGAAAAAAGAAGGCATCAATTCGAACAATTGCTTGAATCTGAAGAATATTTGGCTTCTTTATCTGATAGTGCAACTGTTTCTGATACAGAATCAGAGTTTGATGAGTCTACTGTAACTTCCGCAGCAATTGCAGAAGTTTTGAAAGCTACTACTACCCAATTACAAAATTCAGACGATGCGCATAAAGAGTCGATGGTAACCACTCTTTTGGCATCATCAATACTTAAAGGTGATGACAATATTAATAAGAATGAGGATTCGCACAAAGAGTCAAAGGCTACCAAAGTTTCTAGAAAGATCAAGTTATTAATTAACATGAGAGACTTACAAAATCTGACAACGGATATAGTTGATATGATTGACAAATATGAGACCTTTATCTATGAAGCAGCTAGTTTTGTTGATGAAAAAAAATCCACTCAACTGTTTTACCATGTATCAGGAATGGTGCTTGTGTTGTTTGCATTTGGAGCTTATATCCCATGGAAAGCACTATTTATTCTCAGCGCATGGGTAGCACTACTTTCTGTTCATCCTCAAAGAAAATCATTTTGGAAAATGCTAGCTAATCAATCTTCTCCTAAGTATGAGGAGCCCCAAGGGGTTGCTGAGCTTTTTGATTTACAAGATGATGATGGTGAGAAAGATGATCAGCAAATGGCCAATATTCCGAAAGCTAAACCCTCAACAAGCTCACATATCAATACTTCCATTGTGGTTGACGAAGCCACGCAATATAGACAATCAGAAATATACGAGGTTCAACATCAAGGTATAGCGTCATACCACTATAAACCTTTTTCCATTTCCAGCCATATTTTCAATGCCAGTAGCTCAATCCGTGTACAAAAGAAGAGACCTACCGGAGTTCCCGTGCTTGATATGGTTCTTCCACCTCCTGGATGGCAGTTCAATTTAGAAGACAGATGGGAAGTTGATACATATCCTCATGAATGGGTCTCAGAAAAGGGAATGGAGCAAGAAATGCATATTCATGATAAAGAGACAGAAGGCTGGGCCTATGACTTAGACAATGAATATAGACGTCGTCGTCTTACGAGAACTTGTGTGGTAACCGCAAGGCCACCAAGGAAGAGGTAATAAATAATGCGGCATATATATTAATGTATTTATAACTCGAATAATGCTGTTAGGTTTCATCGGATATCAAACCTTCAAAAAGTCTTCTGTAACAATCGCTGTTTGGGTCAGTAAAATGATGGTAAGGTGAGGTGGGATGTAAAATATCACCGCACAAGTTGCAAAAATGAGTTTTACATATGGAGCAAGTCATTTTGTTGCATCCGTCTATTCTTTCAATAATTGTACTACATACAGGGCATCTGTTCAAGTCCTTTCCCTGTTCAATTGCCTCTTCAAATAGTTTGTCGGCAGTGTAAGATGAAGCAGCCAGCTGCATTCTTCTTCTACCATATTTCAAAACCAGCCCTTTACGTTTAACATCAGGATTAGGTTCCTTTTCAGCATCTATCCAATACTCAATGTCTTCTGTAGTAATAGTGTATGCAGTTGATTTCCCATCTAAAATACAATCATTAAAACGGCCATGCCATGAATGACCACATTCAAAACAAAAGGCGTTCTTGCAATTAGGACATATGCATAGCAAATCGTCTACATTTTGTCTTATAAATACGGCATCGCATGATTCCCTTGGACATTCAGCAACTTTCAGAGGTAAAAATTGTCTATATTTTTGAAAAGATGCCTTTCTAAATAATCTAATGTATCTTTCAACCAAGTCACCGGAAATTAAATCTTTCAGAAATTCTTCAGATAGAGGTAAATGAAACAGTTCTCTCTCTATACTTGGAATGTTGGTATGGTCTAATTCTTGAAGACTATTTATAATATGAGCTCTTGTTCTCATATAAGACTTAGTACAATCATATGATGGGCAATGAATATTTTCTATTTCGCCTCGTTCAATATTATTAGTAAAATAATCCACAAGGCATTCTCTACAAAATACATGTTCGCAATCAAACTGAACAAAAAGTTTTCCTCTCTTCTCATCTTGACATATTTCACAATAAAAAGTCCTTGACTCAAAATCCTCTCGTCGAAGAGACTTATCGTAACTCAAAAGTTTATCGTATAATTCATGACTGGTCACTTTCACGCGCCGCAAATTCATAGCTGTAGCACCATAGCTCTGTATGTAGTCTACCAATGTAAAAATCACAGAATCCTTTATTTCAGGCCAAATGTTCATGAGCTCTTGGTGCAAAACGTTCAGATCCGCAAAAGATAACCATTCGCATTTTAACGAAATTTGAGGAGCCTCTTCATATGGATACTTATCTGGTAATTTGAACCCCAGTTCAAGGGGTGGATATTTAGAAAGTGGCGACTGTAGCACTATAAGACCATCCTTGTCAACCAACTCTGTAGGAATGCTTTCATTAAGGCCAATCTCGACGCTTATGGTTCCTCTTTTATCACGAAGGTCTATTGAAGCCTCGGGGTAAATAGCTTCCAAGCTTTCCAATTCTTGGAGAGCCAAATCCTCTTCAACATCCATTGTTTTACACTTGAAACTAATGGCCACCAGGCACAAAGTTTCAAGAGGCTTTTCTATACCTGCCTGGCTCTTGAGACACTTAACTTTTGTCTACGGTCGATATATGCTATAGAGATGCCTTCATCATCTTTGCTTACTCATATAATATAAACCAGACATTGTCGCAGTCTCAAAATTAGCGACTCACTGCTTAGGTCGAATTTTTTGAGGTGTCTCTTCGTTGAGTTTCAAAGTTCATGAAATGATGGTATATAGCTACTTTTCCATTCCTGGAGTAGAGTAGTACTAACAGTACTAACAGGATTGCTCCACGCCATTGAATTAGAGACTACAATATGGATTCCGTGAAGGTGTTTGACGCATTTCGTAAGTAGCGTTGTGGTTATTTTTCGAAGTTAACTTTACCAGTCATGTCTGAAAAGGGATTTTTTGTACCCTTAATGACAAAAAGACATGTTTGTTCATAGTTGATTCACTAACAATTTTCCAATTAAAATACAGCCAAAGTTGCATCGTCGCATACAGTGCGATCTACTCGTGGGAGTTACTCTACTTTCATGACTATAATATTCATTACCTTTCTTTTTTGGATTGAGCTTGGTGGATTTTTTGAAGGTTTTGTTGACCATCAATTTGAAGTCGATGGCTTGATCAGAGACAATCTAAGGATTAATATGGACATTATAGTTGCCATGCCTTGTAACTTTATACATACAAATGTTAGGGATGCCACAAGCGATAGATTTTTAGCTGCAGAGCTTCTCAACTACGAGGGTGTCAATTTCAACATCCCAATGCTCTATAGAAAGACTGACAAAAAAGTAGTCACCCCAGAACTAGAAGCCGTCTTACGTGATTCAATGATTGCAGAGTTCAATTTCCAAGGAGTTCATCACAATGAAGGAGCACCAGCATGTAGGATATACGGTGTTTTGCCTGTCAATAGAGTTAAAGGTGACTTTCATATCACTGCAAAAGGATATGGGTATGCTGATAGAACACACACGCCAGTTGAACAATTAAATTTTACGCATTTAATCAATGAATTCTCTTTTGGTGATTTCTACCCTTATATTGACAACTCATTGGATCTTTTGTACAAACAAACAGATGAACATTTACATACATTTGAATATCATATGAACGTTGTGCCTACCTCATATAGAAAATTAGGTATCGAAGTTGACACAAATCAGTATTCACTAAGGACCACAGAGTCTTCTCGTAGATATGTTCCCGGTATCTTTTTCAAGTATGACTTTGACCCAATCAAGATGGTTGTTGAAGAAAAAAGAATGTCTTTCATCAGATTTGTAGTTAGAATAACGACTATGATCGGTGGTATTCTTGTAGTCATTAGTTGGTTATACAAAGGATCAGATAAGTTGATTGCTTTTATCTGGGGTGATGAAGTGGCCAGACGAGGTGAAGTAAAGCCTGGTGGGCTCCTAGACAAGCTAGATGACTAGCTTTCCATTTTGAAAACCAGTTTGTATCATTTAAATAGCTTTAGTTAGATAAACCAGAAAAGTTTCTCCGCGTCTGATTTGAATTTTGACATGATGAATTTAAATAAAAAAAAGTATTTTATCACTCAACCACAAAGCAAATGTTCTCAATGGCAATAGCAAGGACAAAAACTGGCCATAGTACAACGCAATCCAAAAAAATAGAATGGAAATCAAATCTAGTGCCTGTTTCGAATCAATGTGCCAAAGCAACTCCCAATCAAATGATCTAATTAATTGCCATAAATTTGATCTCAACTATGTGAAAGAATTCATTAAGCAACAGCAGAACACAGTCAGTTTGGAAGACGATAAAGGTAATAAACCAATATTAGACTCATCTAATGAAACTGAAAATAATCTTGTAGATGAAAGTAGCAACGACAATTTCTCAAATATCAATTCTGAACTTACTTACAACTGGACAGCACTGGATAATGCATATAACCAACTTTATGAAAAATATAACTCTGATCTGCAAAAACTTCTTAATGACTTGGAGTATGTGGATGCGGTATGTTCTACAATTTAAAATTATGTGTTTTTTGAAAGCTAATTAGGAAAAGATAAAACTAACACACACCACTCTCGTGTTTTATAGAAACGAAATCTTTGGATTGAATCTGCGTATAAAGGGGACACCACAAAAGCCACACACAGAATTACAGAAATCCAAGATTGGGTTTTTGCTAGTGAAAATTATATTCATTCCGTTAAAGAAAACTTGTCTGCTTGTCTCAACATGATCAAAGAAACTGTGAACAGGTTACAGCCTAATAAACTTGTGGATGAGAGTAAGTGATCAAAACCATTTCTTTACAATTTTTACTTCAACTTTAAGATATCTTAGCTGAATGCAATTTTTTTTGCTGAACCGCATTCAGCTTCTCTCTGTAAATTTAATGCCCCTATATAATCACATACATATGCGCTTTGCTTTTGTTTAAACCACCTGAATGCACTATATACTGTGTAATTGCTCTAATATAATACCCACGCAGGCCAGCTAAAGAGATAAGATAAAAGCCGATAAGCCGATAAGAAAGATCAAAGTGCGACTATCGTCGCCGTCGCCGTCGCTACATTATTATGGGGAAACAACTGTGATGTAAATATATATATAATAATAGCTAGCTAGGCGTATGATAAGATAAGATGGCATGATAGTGCAGCTTTCGCCGCTAAGTTGTAGATAACGCCTAGACTCAGCTGTAGAGCATTGTGGATATACGGGTTGATATACGTGTATTATTGAGTTTAATCACTGGATGTTTTTCAGTTAATCTGTCAGATATCCCTTGTGTTGTTTGGTTCTCAGTTTACTCATTATTTCCCAATGGCAATGGAGTTTACTCTTAAACTGGTAGCTGATTTAGATACGATACAGGACTATGCCAAAGGTGTTATTTGGACAATATTTTTCACTAGAGTATTTGGTTCAGTCACTAGTTCAAACGGGTACTTTTTTGATGTTCCATATCCAAAGATTGATAACTATTTAGAGCTGGAAAGCTTAATAGATACTACAGTAACCGAAATTGTGCAGGGCCTAAAAGCTCAAGAAGCAGAAGAGAGTGACATATTTCTTTTTAAGAGCTTAGTCGTTGTTAAGTTCTATGAAAAAAGGCTTGAAGGTTTTGTGCCTTCAACAAAACAAACTCAGAAGTACTTTTCAAGTAAAAACAATAATAATGACGACAATAGTGATAATAGCAGTGAAAGATTTTATGCTAGTCAGAAATCATCTTCAAGTATGCTACAATCGCAATCTTCTCAATACGTTAATTGCTGGGAGACTTGGAACTTGAAACTGAATGTCATAAACAATAGAAGATCAGATATGGTTGAGAAACTTCTCAACGCAACTAACGATAAGAGAAAGGATTTACAAGCTTATAGAGATGAGTTTGAAAGGAACTTGTTTCATATCATTGAAATCATAGACAACAACAAAGATCATATTCCGTCAATCCAATCAATGGATATTAGTCCGTTCCCGTATAGAATATTGTACGCAATAAATACCCATGACTCATCTGTTTTGAATACTGATTTTGCAAGCTTAGAGTTAAATGGAAGCCATGGTAACACTAATTCTACCTCTGCAAATGATTCAATAGATACTAGCGTCGAGTATATTACAACTACAGAAACGGGTGATGTCATTATAGGCCAAGTGGGTACTAACCACAATAATCACAGTAATACAAATAATCAGCATAGCCGTTCAATCACCATGAACAACAACATACGTGATCCATATAGCGATCGTCAATCAGAGCACAATGATAGCAGCAGTACCAAATATACAAACAGAAATTCTGTCACGTCTAGTGGTGAAGAATTGTTAAGGAATGGGTATAAATTTATTAAAAAATTATTAAGTGAATAATTGCCATATTCAAACTGATAAACACAAACAAAAACAAAACCATAAAAAGATTGGATAGTTATCTGAGGATCGTCCCGACTTTGCTTTATAAACTTTATAATAAAAAAAAATATTGGGCTTTATGTTGTTTATCGTAAGCAAAAAATATTGTATGCGTTTTCCAATTTTGTAATTAACCTCTACTTGCTATCAAAGCATCATCTCCTTCCACTAAAATGCAGTGGCCATGTGCTATTAAACTTCCGTTGTTTGTACTAAGACCTAAGTCCATTTGACAATAATGTAATACCTCTTCGTCATATGAACCAGGTTGAAACCAAACTGATTTCAACAAACCTTTATCTTGTTTCAATTCATGTAAACTTGCAAGCGAAATAGCTGGAGGCGTTATGAAGGAGCAGCAGATACCTTCAAATTTTATTTCTTTGCTGCGTTTAATAACGTCAATAGCTTCTGATATAGATTGGTAAGCTTTACAGTCTAATATGGACCGTGATTTAGGGTTAATTGGAAAGACATTAAGTTCATTATGATTTAGATACCATGTTAGAACCTTATAACCAAATTTGTGTGGCGAAGCGGACGCCCCTACAACCAAAAAAGCTTTAGCTTCAGAGCTCTTAAAGAAATTCACTAGCTGACTCATTGGCCTCTTTCTGTGACTGTTTTGATAGCTCAGAAGATATGAAAATCAGTAGCAATACTGCAAAGAATCTGTGAACAATAATGCAAGAAAGTGGAGTCTTTCTGATAAACTCAGTAGTCGCGTCTAAAAACAGACATCACTGAAAATAAAAATAAAAAAATATCACAGGATGCTTCAACATTTTCCTTGTAGGTGATACAATGTTTGTACAAAGATTCACATAAAGAAAGCTATAGAAAAACTAACGAGAGGCGGGTTTATGCTTCTACAAACAGTATCTTTCAAATACTCTAGTTAGTTCTTTGAAATGGCTTTGGAAAACGTTCCAAATCCTCCCAAGTCTGGCACTAAAGTTCCTATTTTACCCCATGGCCCGCTTCCAATCCCACCAAAATCTATAAACACAACGGTTATAAGGCATGACAAAGAGAAAAGGAGCAAAGCCTGTGGCAACTGTAGGAAGTCCAAGGTCCGTTGTCAAAAGCTGAATCCAGCAGCTGATGATAACCAACCTTGTAAAAGATGCTTTAGTAACCACTTACAATGTATCTTTGAATACAAGATACCAAGCTATAAGATTGTAGGGGGAGGAGCTAATGAAAATAATGTTATAAATCATAACTTGAGAGATAGTCATTTAGATTCTTCAAAGGATGAATCAAATGCTAAAGAAAGACTCCCGCAGCAATCCCAAAATTTGGTAATGAATAAAAAACATATTGCTTTTTCAACAAAAAAAGATCAACCACCATCTTCTTCCATATCTACGCTTTTGAACCCTGCTTATAATCCAAGAGAGGGTCATACATCTGGGAAGTGGGAAAGCTCAGTGGAGAACAGATTACAAGATTTTGATACAAAACTAGGGAGTATACTAAATCTCCTACAAAGTCAGCAAGACATGAAAAGTCATCAGGAACTGCAACAACAAATAAATAATAATTATCCGCAATCAATATTGCAAAACTCAAGCGGAAATCCCGGCAATGGTTTCAATAGAAAAAGATTGTATATTGACCAAGGAAACATATCGCCTCAAAAAAGACTAAATTCAGAGTCCCCTGACATTAGCAGTCAAAGCTCCTGTTCCTTTTCACCTCCACCGACACCAACTTCGTTAGAACAGGTTCTTTCGAAAACGGATGCAAAACATTTGTTCCAATATTTTGATTCCAACATTTCTCCGCAACTTTTTGGATTCACCATATCTAAATATTCAGTTGATGAAATATGGGATAATTGCCCTTTATTACTGGCTACAATTTGTGCAATTGCCTCAATTCATCATCCTTTACTGTCCCATTTATTCAATGGGTTGGAACGTATTGTTCATCAATTAAGCCAAAATGTTTTGTTTCACACTCCCCAAGATGAATTGGAGGCATTCAACACAATATTAGCTCTTTGTTTCTGTGGTTTTTGGTTTCAAAATAATCAACTTTTCACAGGACTAGCACTACAATTGGCAAAAACTATGAAAATCAATAACATCAATGATGTTGAAAGTCTCGGTAAAGGTAATGGTAGGATTCCTCGTGAAGAAAGGCTAAAGCTATGGTACCTGTTATATATATTAGATGGCCAACAATCCTTAGTCTTTAACAGGCAGCCTTTAATTGATGGAGAGAAAGACGAGGCTGTGAAAAACAGCAGAAGATTGCTATCGAATAGTGAACTAGTACCTATGATACGTAGCTTATCACAGCCAATATCAAAGCTCAACCAAATAACAGATGCAGATTCAGAATCGGACTCAAATTCATCTGATAAAAAGTCATTGAAGAAACATCTAACTGACTTCAGTGGAGCAGGCTCCACTAGTTTTTCTAATCTTAGACTGATATCACAAGTTGAATACAACCAAGCGATCAATGCTGTATTTCAAGGCGATGGATGGGGCTTGTTGACGCCTGCCTCTTTTGGTATACCTTTTAAAACAAATCTTGAGTTGGACAAATGGATGGTTCAATGGACTGTACTGCTTTCTCCCTTTAGCAACGGTTCTGTTTGGTCCTCCAAATCTACGCTTATTTATTATAATTTTGCAAAAATGCATATAAACTCGTCTGCTGTCAGAAAACTTACTATGGATGGAGATAATTTTACAGATATTGAAGACGCCTTTCACAACGATCCTAAAGTTCTTGAAGAGGTTAGTATTGATGAGCTGACTCAAATGCCTGAAAATAAAGACAATTACGAAGAAGACTCTGAGGATGATTCTGATGACGAAGATGATGAGTCAGATAGTAAAGAAATTTCAATTGTGGAAAGCAAAAAAGTGTCTGCAAATTTAGCAACTGGAGCTGCAGAAACTGTGTTGAACATTGTTCTAAGCGATCCTGATATTCTTGCAGCATTGAAATATGTGCCTATTCATATTCATATTATGTTGTATTATGCAGCTTTACTTGTTTTAAACCCTTCTTTGAAACCCACCTTTGGGATCAATAGGGATGAATTATTTGAATCAGAAGTTAGGGCTCTCAAGCTCGTCAAGAAATTGAAAACTACCATTCTTGCCAATAGTCCTGTGGATAAAGAATTTTCCTACAAATTGGTAGAAGGATTGACAAGCTTGCTTAGAAATAAGGTGGAAAATTTAGGAAAACAGGACCTCACCGAGGAAATGAAAAGTAAGTTAGAAGCGGAAGTTAATAGTAACGAGCCTGGAATTGTTACCAAACCAAACAATTCGCAAAAAATATCAGCTTGGCCAGGTTATGATCATGGACACCCAAGCAAAACTGATAAATAGTTTTATTGTATTTGTATATTAATGTATTAATAATTTTGATATGAAAGATATAAAAAATGTAAATTTACTGCCAAAATTTATACTATTACTCCATTTTTCTCAAAAAGAGAAAAACCACTCAAAAATTAAAATCTTTGTGATTTTTACATACATACTAAAAATATTAAAACGCTTGATATTTGTTCCTGCCAGTAAGAACGATTGAGTTTCCAGGTATCAGCACTGTAGAAAATTATAAATGAAACTCCCAGAGATTGATTGGTGTGAATTGAAAGAAACCACCACCAGGGTAAGTGACAATAGCTATTGTTTTTTTTAAAAATACGTTACTTTTGAGAATCTACTAACAAGTGCTAAATTTTAACAAGGTTCCTCAAATCATTAAAAATAGAGTTAACGCTAATAATGACATCTACATTGATAGCGCCTTTGATCAGCTAGTACATGAACTTGGTGTATACCAAAAAGAGGTAACAAATTTACAAAACTTGTACAAGAATAACATTTCCTTTGTTTGGAAACAAGTTGAGAAAAGCAGAGGAATTGGATCTGCAATGAATCAAATTAATTTGTCTACTCCTGACAACTTTTTGGAGTTTCAGGCATATAGAAAAACCTCAGATTATCTTATGATCTTTGATGCAATTGGGTCAGAAATCAAAGAAGGATTAGAGCTGTCCAGAAAGAAAATGGAAGAAAAGATTTCAGCCCTACTGCGTTATTTTAAGTCTGTTAACAAAACAGTCAAGCAAAGGAACAATCTATTACTAGACTATCAAAAAATTAATGAGGAATATCTGAAACTCAAAAATAGAAAACTTAGTGATGTTTCATTGATTGAACATAAACAGCTTTATAATTTAGAAAGCAAAGTAGATGCAAGTCAAAAGAAATACGAATTGTTAAACAAAACGTTGAAAAAAGAGCTCACTTTGTTTATCTACATTAGCAAAGCCATTACTTCCAAACTATTTTTGATAATTTATTTCACAGCTCTAGCAGTCTTGTTCAAGTTATCAGAAGCATTTAAAAAATTTGCCAACACGTATGACATAATAATAGGCTCAGATGAAAGTATCCTTTTAAACGAGTTTCACAACAAGCATGACGAGCCTGCTGCAGATTTGGCAAAATTAAACATTGTACAGTATTCAGATATTACTTTCAAAGAAATGACACAGAAGATAAATGAAGATATATGCACAGGTGAATATATTGCATTATACGATTTTGAACCCACACAAGAGGATGATTTGCAGTTCAAAGTTGGTGATAGAATCATTATTTCGTCTTATGAGACTGGGTGGTGGCAAGGTACTAATGTTAGAACAGGTATGACAGGAGCATTACCTTTCAATTATATTTCAAAAGCATGAGAGTTGAATGATTTTATTGATTTCGAAGCACAATTGAGATATTTGGAATGTAATTAAAAATCAAATAAGTAGAAATACACATATACATAGTAAATTAATCTAGTTCTTTTCGTTGGAAGAGTCATCCATGACAATATCGTCAATGTTATCACCTACTGTATCTTCAGCATCTAAGTTGGAGACAGGTCCGTGATAGTATTTGTATTTGTAGACCCAAAAGTAAACAGCAGCAAGAATCCAGACACCACAATTGATAACAACAGCATAATTCATATCAGTTTTGTCAACAGCCTTTGTGCCTGGGAACATGGATAAAACAACCACAAAAAGACCCCAGACGCAAGTTAACCAATTAAGAGGAGTTGAAAATTTACCCAAATAAAAAGGACCTGGGTGGAAACGATCTTTACCACTAGTTAATCTTAAAAACACTGGAGTACACCATGAGACGTAGTTACCAGAAACAGCTAAAGAGAAAAGAGCACTGGCAGCAGCAGAACCTGCAAAGGTCAAACAACCAAGTGCTAAAGCAACAATACCGGCAAAGTAGGCAGCTCTAAGAGGAACTTTTAATCTCTTGTCAACAACTTTGACAATTGAGTGGAATGGTAAACCGTTATCTCTGGCAAAAGCCCAAATTTGTCTGGATAAAGCAGCCAAGATTGAAGCACCCATTAACCATTGACAACAAGCAATGAGAACCATCATAGCTACAGCCCACTTTTTTCCTAATGAATCGTAAATAATTTGAGCCATGGCAAAACCAGTGTTAGTGTTGAGAACAGAATCAAGATCTGAGCTCATACAAGCATTGGTACATACAATGATCCAGAATCCAACAAAACCACAGACAGAAATAGAACCAATAATACCAATTGGGACTCCTGTAGAAGCATTCTTAGCTTCTTCGGACATATGAACACATGAGTCAAAAGCACCGATAGTCCAAACGGCAGTCATCATGGCAAGCATGAATTCCCACCCTTGACTCCAATCTGACATGTTTGCCAATTCACCGAAAATAAAACCTCTGCTGTTGAATTTACCATTAATAGCAGTTCCAATTGGCAAAGCAATCAAATACAACACAATTAAACCAGAGTTACATACAGCTGAGACAGTTTGCAAAATAGAAATACCTCTTGAGTTAAGACAAGTGACAAAAACATGAGACACTATACAAGCAGCAAATACACCATAAAGAATTGGGTTAGTAATATCAAAATCACCATCTTTGTTAATTGAGACAGCGGCTAAAACTTCTTCTGCAAAACCGTAATCAATAGAACATAAACCAGAACATAACGCTAAAGTGTTGGAGATACCAATAATGAATGAAATCAAAACTCTAAATTTTGGAGGAGCATAGTAATTTGTGTAGAAATATAAACCACCGGATGTTGGAGCAGAGGAAGACAATTCAGACATTGAAATACCAACACATAAAATTAAAAGGGAAGCAACGGCCCAAGACCAAAGAAAACCTGCAGGACCTGCAGATAAACCTGTTCCAGCAAGAGAAGCGATGGAAGGTAACAAACCCATAATAGAATAAGCAATACCAAAGACTTGGAAAGTAGAAAACGTACGTTTCAATTCTTGTTTGTAACCAATTTGGTGAAGTAAGTCGACATCACCATGAGCATGACGTGCATCGATATCACGAAGAGGAGATTGTGTAGCATAAATGGAGTCTATTCTACTGTGCACTGATTGCACAGGACTCATGTGATGATGATGATGACTTTCTGTCTCACTCATACTTAAGTATAGTACTGGATAAAAACCTAAGAGAATATTATGAAATGGAGAGAAGAATAAATATGTAGAAGCAAAAAAAATTTTAAGTCAGCAAAAGTGTCTTGTGGGGTACTACCGGGAGCGTAGCTACGTATATATATAGAATATTATTAGGAAAAAAATATAGCTTATCTCTTTATCTAAGATTCCATGCCAGATAGGGTGTAAATTGCTGATTAAGGATAGATGAGAAAAAAGAAAGAACGATTAGATTAGGAGTGTAATCACAAACTAAGAAGAAAGCTTCAGTATGAGTTTCTGCAGACTCCGTCTGCTCTGTATTGTTTCTTTTGCCTTTCCGAGTACGGGTTGTTGTATTTACTGCTCTTTGAGGGAGAAAGGAAGGATTACAGCGTCCAATAACAATTCTTTGAGTTATCTTTAGGGATATGTGACTGCTGTGTGCGGTCTGTAGCCAGTCATACGGCCGCATTTGAGAGAAATAAGCTGTATGATGTAGGTGTTGACGCACAATTTTTTTTTTTTTATTTTAATAGCAAAAAGCCGTTTGATTTTGAATCTTGCCATTTTTTTGTGCACTAACTTAGCGGCTACTGTGCTGTAATTGAAGCTTTTGTTTTCTATCACCCTGGCATAACCTAAGGAATTGCGTCTTCTCAACAATTCACTGTTTCTCTTTATGTGCAGTGCTTTATTATTGGCATAAAGTGTTTCTTAGCGGGACTACCTTGGTGAGTTGAAGGACCGGGAATTTTCTGGGGAATTGCTTAATTTCTCGGCATTTAACTACCAAAACCTCTCTTTCACATATTTAATTAACAAGCTTCTTCGGCGCATACACAACATATAACTAACATATTGCATAGAAACTGAAGTGGCACTATTAAATGATAGTATGCTTTCTTCAAGGGTGCACTGGATGTAGCACAAGCCCAGAGTATGGCCGTTGGCGGAGTTTGGATGTGCTAAAAAGCTGTCCAGGGCCTTATTGTGCCAGTCTTGACACAAAGGCTCATTTCTTTTTCTTCGAGGCCGCCCGCAGGAAGAGCAAATCCTCAAAACACCGAGCGCGCGCGCGCACAATCAGTGCACTTAGTTGACAGGATTTAGCTTAGCACGGCTACCTCCGTGCACCGCGAAACGGCATTTATCAGATTTTTTCACTGCAAATACCCGCTAATGAAGTTAGCGCATACGGGGCTCTTTAACAAGGCAGCGGGCTCTGGTTTTATAAACCCGCTAAGGCAATTAATTTATCATGCCACTTGAGTCTTCATCTAAAATCTCTTCAAAATGCACGGTTGTATTTGGTTTACTTTATCTAAGATCTGTACTACATGCTCGTATTATGTGTATCCTTACTTTATTAAGTTGATGTTCCGTATACCTCTACATCTGTTTTACAAGCCCGCTCATCCAGTAAATTGCGTTACTCTAATCTTTCTTTAGCGTTTGCCTCTGCCTTTGAACTCGAATTCTAATGCAAACTTTAGTAAAATTGTTATAAAAAATCTAAAAAAATGTACAAAAATTCATGCAATAATAAAAGTGAACAAAAATAGCTTTGTAAATAAATAAATATATGATACATTAGATGCAAAAAAATTTGAGTAACTAAAGTACTCTATCTTCATTCTTCATCAACTACCAGAGGATCCGTTGGAGGCAACTGTTCATTACTGTTATCATCATCCATCGCATTACTACTTTCAAGTCGAACGTTCTCAAGACCATTCTCCCAAGTAGCAACACAATGTCTACTGCAAAACTTTCTTTTGATAGGCATCAATTTTGCATCTTTAAAATCCCACCACTCCATCACTTCAGCAACAGGCTGGATCACAATTTGATCACAAACCCCGCATGTTTCGCCATTCGTGCCGTTTATCAAAGACTTAATAGTTAATTTATACAAATTCTCACTAACCGTTTCTTTCCACTTTATAAGTTCGGATCTACCTATTGGGTATTTGGATATTGTACGCAAGCATAACTCGACTAGTTGAGGTACATAGGCCTTGTTATTAAGGATCTCAGAATCATTTGAAAACTGACGCTGGCTATTTGAAAAGGTATAATCAATATTGTTAGTGTTGTTATCAATATCCATCATGTCTTCTAAAGAATTATATCTTTCCGAAAGAGCAGTGAGATTACGTGCCAATTTCAAAGATGCAATAGCTTTGGTTCTGATATCTTTGTCTTTATTAGCCCAATGTAATCTACCCACATATCTTAATCTCTTAACGTAGAAGGTATCTAATATATCATTACTTCCATATTTTGTTTCTTCTGGTAGTATCATCTCTTTCTTATCGACATTTTTCTCTTCAATTAACGGATTGGGTCGTATGCGGATCATTTCCAAATTGTTCAATTTCAAAATATTATGTGGTAGCCACTTCAATTTGTTATTAGACAAATTTAGTGTCTTTAAATCAATGGCCTTTTCTATGTATCCTGGTATTCTTGCAATCTTATTCTCTCTGAGAGATAGAACCTCAAGTCCTTTGATCTCAAATAAATTAGGCGTTACTGATCTCAGCTGATTTTTGGCAGAATGAATATGTAAAACTGGCGGAATAATACCTTCAGATCCATAAACCACAAGATCTTTAAAATCGACAATTTGCTCAGGCAAAGAAGTCAATCCAATGTCGTCTAAACGTAAACTAAAAACAGGATTACTTGACTCCCTGTCGAATAAATCAGTTATCAACTCGGATGCCCTAGATATAGCTTTTGGGTCATTTTTAACAACAAAAAAAGAAGGATCATCGAATAAGCTCAATTTATAATTTTCGGGAAGCTTGGAGTTCTCTAAGAATATCCCATATACTTTTCCATTTCTATCAATAGCAAATTCCTCTTCTGCCATTCTGGATAACCAATCCGGCAATTTTTGCCTCTTCGGCCTAATCAATTCTGTATCTGCTAATAGTGTAGAATTTCTAGATATTAAACTGGGGTGTGTATTTTTGGAAAATTGTGGTCTTTCAAAATCCTTAATTGTAACTTGAGAAGCTGTAAATGCAGGAGGGAAACTGGGTATAGCTGTGCTACCATCCATACTTTTGTCAGATGTTAAAAAATTGTTGCCATTGGTATTGTACTCTTGAGTCAGTGGTGGTGAGCTAGGTAACCCACCAAAGTTGTAAACAGATTCGGTAGAAGGTAGAGCTTCAAAAGATTGAAAGTCACTCGTACTCTTATTACTAACCACTTTTTGGAGATTAGTGGTGTGTGAATTCTGGTGACGTGTGTAAAAAGCAGGATCGGTGATATCACTGGATAACATTAAACTGCTGCTCGTATCGATATCATCGGTTCCTTGGTACAGCTTTCTCTTGAGCATCGGTCTTTCAAATGGCTGTATATTGTGGCTACTTCTTCTTGGCATATTGCCTCTTATTTCTTCACTTGTTGAAGATGCACTTTTTAAGTCTTCATACGAGTTAGCATTGCTTGTATCTCTGTTCTCCTTATCAGCATGAAACTCGGTTAATTCGGTCATGGTTGATCGAGCTGTAGCTACGCGTCACAAAAAATTCAGGCTATTCACTTGTAAGAAAGCTGCGTATACTATACAGATTTTTTCAGCACTTACAGAGAAAGATTGCAAACAAGAATTGAGTAGTCTGATCAGTGCTCTGGGCCATACCAACATCCAATTTTTAATATCACTGACACTTTTGTCTACGCTTAAAGTTTATTTTACGCGGCGCGTTGACATGGGGAAATAGATCAAAATCAATACATAAAGCCACTGTATCAAAAAAGACTAATCGCGCGGATGAGATCTGTTAGATTTCTCTGTACGAAGTAAGCATTTGAGGCTAGATAACATATTCTATTACTAGCTATTGAACTATTTAGGCATTTTTCTCTTCGCTGTAGACATATTGTCAAGTTCTTGACTACTGTAATAGTGCGGAGCATATTCAGCGAGCCATTTCTCTTGTATTGGCATACAGTTGCGCATAAACTCTTTAGAAGTAAGGACCAATTCATGGTAGATCAGTAGTTTAGGAGGCGGCTTGACAGAAAACAAAACGGAAGAAGGATGGATAAAAACTTGTTGATTCTTCTTCATGGACTTATAGCTATCTCCGGTTTTGTTTAGTCTAGCTGTATTGGCAAAAAAACCTGCTGTTATTGATTTCTGTATGTTAGTGATGACTGATTGACGATCTGCGGATTGTTTATCATTCAATAGCAAACCTAATTTATCACAAAGTCTTTCTAACTGATCTCTGATATTACGAGATCTATTCATGGTTTTGTATTGCAAATAGTTATCACGACACCATTGTGATGAGTATCCCGATTCTACCCACTGGTTCCAAATTTCAAGTAACGTCAAATGGTCGCCTCCCTCTTTTTGTGTAAATGAATCCCTAGCCTTATCAGCAAGTATTTTCTTATCTTTTGGCCTGAAGAACAGTGAGTTCGATTCTCCCAGCATCGCAATAATGGACAATACCTCCTGACAACACTTTAAAGATCCACTAACTAATAATGCTTTGGCTAGCATTGGGTCAGCTGGAAACTCTGCCATTTGTCGACCTATCTTTGTCAATTCACCATTTTCGTTCAAAGCACCGAGTGCGTAAAGTAATTCTAATGCCTTAATCAACGTATCAGACGAAGGGGCATCCATAAAATCAAAATGTATCAAGTCAGTGATACCCAATGACAATAATAATAACACTACACTCGCAAGATTCGTTCTTAAAATCTCGGGAGTTGGATTAGCAGGTAGTTCATTCAAATAAGCCCATTTTGTAAACAACCGAAAGCATTTTCCGGGTCCTACCCTTCCTGCCCTTCCTGCTCTTTGGTCCGCAGAAGCTCTCGAGCATGCTTTTACCTCTAAAGTTTCCATACCAGTGGTAGGATGAAAAACATTTTCTTTCACAAAACCCGGATCTATAACATAAACAATACCATTGATAGTGATAGAAGTTTCTGCTATATTCGTAGCCAACACAACCTTTCTGGCATTTTCTGGTGTTGGTTCAAAAATCTTTTGCTGTAATTCAGGTGGCAAATTTGCATAAATAGGACAGACTATTAGATCTTTAACTCTAGAGCCAAGTTTCTGACTGGTTTCAATCAAACTTTCTTGCATTGTCTCAATTTCATCTTGTCCAGTTAAGAATACCAGAATATCGCCAGGACCTTGTGACACATGTATTTGAAAAACAGTAGTAATAGCTGCATGAATATAATTAGCTTCGGGTTGTGGGGTGTAGTAAATATCAACAGGAAACCTCCTTCCTGGAATATTGAATATAGGTGCGCCATCAAAGTAATCGCTAAACTTTTGGGCATTCATAGTAGCCGAAGATATTAGCAACTTAAATTCTGGCCTATACTTCGCAATATCTTTCATCAGCCCCAATAAGATATCCGTGTGTAATGTGCGCTCATGAGCTTCATCAATCATCATTGCAGAATAAGATGAAAGCTCAGGATCAGTCAAGAACTCTCTCATTAACATACCGTCAGTCATATATTTGATGGCAGTTTTATCACTGCTTTTATCCTCAAAACGAATAGTGTAACCAACTTCAGCGCCAATATTACACCCTACTTCGCTTGCTACACGGTTAGCAACTGACATAGCAGCCACCCTCCTTGGTTGTGTACATCCTATTTTCTTGCCGTTTTTTGTATATCCTGCTTCATATAAGTATTGAGGAAGTTGGGTAGTTTTACCAGAACCTGTTTCACCAACAACAATAAGCACTTGATATTGTTCAATAGCTGATAAAAGTTCTTCCCGATATTGGTACACTGGTAAAGACTTTCGAGTTTCCTCTAGAGATTTTACTCTCTGCTCCTCCTCTTTAATCTTTTTCTCCAAGTTTTGCTGCTCTTCCAAGGAGTTCAAGTCGGATTCCATCTTACTATCCACGACAAAATCTATCATTTGTGACTTATCAAATACAAAGTCATATTCTTTTGAATCACTTTGTAAAAGCTGTTTATCTGAAGGTTTGTTGCTTATAAACAGTTTCTTGGCTCTTCGTATTTGCTCCAATTCCCAATCTTTTTCAGAACCCTGTTCATCTGGCTTAAGTCTAGTATTTAGTACTGTTTCTTTTCGTTTGATATCTATTTTACCATCTTCGTTAATGTAATCTTCGGGGAGTTGGTAATTATTAAAACTACCTTCCTCGATTTGTCTTCTTTGATGAACAATATTGAAGATTTCTTTCTTTAAATTGTATTCATCTTGCTCCTTCTTTGTCAAATTCTGCCATCCAACTTCCTTTATATCCTTCTCAAAATCAAGAATTTCGTGCTCAAGAAGAAGTATCTGTTTCTGTTCTCTTTTAGAAAGATAAGATTGTCTGGCAAGCTTTCTTAGCTCTGCAAAATCAACGTTGTCTAAATCATTGTCATCTTGTGGGGTACTGTTTCGGTCTAACTTATCAGCTGTACCTTCATTCGCATCATTCAATCGTATCCTATTTCCAGATACAAACTGGTCTTCTAATGTTAAATCAGCAGGTTTGTTAACAGGAACTTGTACGTCCTTTCTTCTTTTGATATTAATCTCTATATCATTATCAGAAATATCTGAGCTTGAATTTTCCTCTTTACTCCATTCTTGCTCATTATTTTGCCTTTTTCTCCGTTTAAACTCTCCGTATTGAATGTTGGATTCGGGCATTATACAAATATAGTTTTGTTTGTATTTTTGCTTCCTTTCAGATAGCTTTAAAAAAAATTATTCGGCTCATTAGCCTCTTCTTTGTTATTGTAAATCTTTTTGTCTCATACATTTTTTCCCTTATCACTTTTTCGTTATCGAGACCGTTCCACGTCTAAAAATCTAAATCTGACTGCGTCACGATCGGTCTTTTCTGTGTGTTTTCTGTATACTTTCAAGATAGTTGCCTTGCATTAGACCTATTACAAACCAGTTCATTGCAACTGAACGTCACTTGCAAACACACAAGATGGAATCGGCTTCTTTATCTGTATCAGAAGACCCCCTTTTCACGGAAGCAACCCCTTCTTCTCTGAGCAAGTCAAGTTCATCATCTGCTTTGGAAAAATATATACCACCTTGGAAGTCTCCTTATATTATTGGAATAGCCGGCTGTTCAGGATCAGGAAAGACAACAGTAGCCCAAAGAATCATTGAGGAAATCAATGAACCATGGACTGTTTTGCTGTCTCTTGATAACTTTTACAGACCGCTGACTCCTGAGGAAAGTAAAGCCGCGTTCAACAATGATCATGATTTGGATAGACCTGATGCTCTAGACTTGGATCTTTTATTCCAATGTGTACGATCGTTGAAAGAGGGTAAAAGAACCGAAATTCCTGTTTACTCATTTGCCTTACATGCCAGAACTGATGAAACTATCACAATTTATGGAGCCAACGTCATAATTATTGAAGGAATTTATGCTCTATATCAAAAAGAGCTTCTAGAACTTATAGATACTGCTATTTATGTTGATACGGATTTGGACATTTGTTATAGTAGAAGATTGCTTAGAGATATTGCTGAAAGAGGAAGGGATGTCAGAGGGATTATCAGACAATGGGATGCCTTTGTAAAGCCCAATTTCGAAAGATATGTCAAGCCTACAATGAACTCTGCTGATATAATCATCCCAAGAGGATCGGACAATCATATTGCAATTGAAATGATTATCAAGCATATACGAAAGCAATTGAGTATCAAGTCGCAACAGCATATAAAGAAATTGATTGAACTGGGGTCCATTAATAAGAATCTTGATTATTCGAGGTTATTTATCCTGCCATGCAACAATCAATTGATGGGTATAACAACTTTGTTACTAGATGGTAACACGTCAAGAGATGAGTTCATTTTTTATTTTAACAGGATAGCTACTCTTTTAATTAATCAAGCCCTAGAGCTGGTAGAGTATGAGCAGATTACAGATAAAGTTGTCACCACACCTCAAAACAATATTATCTCTGACGCAACTAAACTGAAGTCCAGTGTCATAGGTGTAAATATAATCAGATCTGGAGATTGCTTTATGAGATCTTTGAGAAAAACAATTCCAGAATGTCAAATTGGAAAGCTGCTAATCCAATCTGATTCTACTACAGGTGAACCTCAACTACACACAGAAAAGCTTCCAAGCTTACAGAAACACGACAAAATATTGTTGTTTGATGCACAAATTATAACAGGGGCTGCTGCTTTGATGGCAATAAAAGTTTTGATGGATCATAATATTTTGGAGAAGGACATAATTCTTGTTACATATTTAGCTACTGAAAAGGGTATTCGTAGAATACTAAATGCTTTTCCGGCGATTAGTGTTGTCATTGGTAAGATGAGTAAGACAAAGTTAAGCACAACCAGCGTCAATAGTAGTGAGAATGATCTCTCTTCAATGGGTCTCAGCTCTGGTGGAAAGTTATTAGAGTCTGACGATGACTGGTGGATGTGCAACAGATTTATTGATTCAATTTATTTTGGAACATCTTAAAATAGTTGTTCTTTATCACTACATATACAATTTTTATAACCTTTCTATAAAGTTTTTAGTAGCGGATTTTATTAGAGGAAGTAAATTATAATATAAAAATTATTCAAGTTAAAATGAGAAATGAACTAAAAGTTGATGATTTTCATAGTAATGTAACCAACAGTAACAACAATAAAATAACAGAAGAATGAAGCTGGTACTCCCCTCGATATAAAATTATTGACCGTCAAATAAGGTTGGCCTACATTATCTAACATACAAATGGCAGTCACGTTGGGGAAACCTGAAGTTGGTAAACCCATCGCACATGAACACAATAATGAGGTGGCCATGATAAGAACCCTTGGATGTGGGTCAGGCAAATCAGATCCAATTTCAGCAACTAATGGAACAATAATCAGTGCAGCAACTGTATGTGAGACAAAAGTAGCCATTACTAATACCAGTAATCCAAAAATCAACAAGATAGACCAAAGATCTAAATCTTGAACTTTTGATTGAATCAAGTTAGCAATAGTGTTCAAAAGTCCGGCAGACGTAACAGCTTTTCCCAGTGCTAAACCGCCCATAGCCAGTAAAACAATATTCCAAGGATAATTGTTGATATCTTGCGTAGTTAACAGACCCGGTCCATAGAATGCCAATATTGGGATTATTGCAATAACTCCCATCTCACCAAAAATAAATTCTAGTTTCGATGCCAAACACCAAAGCACGATTGTCAATATGCAAATAAAAGTGATATATAATTGAGTTGAGTTGAAACTATCTGATATTGACCTAATGGATACAATTTGAGTTGCTTTTATGTTATAAGTCAACAATAAAAATACCCAAATAATTAATAAACAACAAACACAAACTGGCAAGGCAATAATGAACCATTGACCCCAAGATGGAGGAGGATCCATTGATTGAATGCCGACTAAGTTTTGAGGCGAACTAATCGGAGAGGCCATACCCGCAACATTACAAGCCAACGCAATTCCAATAATCAAAGCTTTGGTAAATTCTGAACCTTCTGGTAATGTTCTTAAAACTGGTTGAATGACAGAATACATCAATACAGGAGCTGCAACGTTAGAGACCCACATAGATGCAAAAAGTGAAACACCCATAATGACTAATAACACAACTTTGGGGTTCGTTCCGGCCTTGGAAAGTATCCAAGTACACGCAAATTTATCAATATTATACTTGGATAACGCAGCTGCTAAAGTAAAACCACCCAATAATAACATGATAATAGATGACCACATAGTCGAAAAGATGTACTTTGATGCATCTGGAGCTTGCATAACTTCCCCTGTAACTGGATCCTTTAAAACTCCTAATAATACAATTAGGAATGGAACCAACAATGAAGTGATATATAGAGGAATTGATTCGGTAGCCCATAATAGAGAACAACAAATCAATAAGCTGAAACAGTTTTTTTCTTGTTTATCATGGAACGGTGAAAAGAATAGTAAAAAAACTGTAATAAACCCAATTAGTAGCAGTTTGGCAAATTGGTATGATAAATAGACTGATTTACCGGGAAAATAATACACTTTGAATTTCTCATTGATAGCGACTTGGGCATTTATGCCTGCTTCATCATCACCCATCTTTTGAGAAGTTCTGGAAATGAAAGCAGCTTGTGATTTTCTTTCTATACCAATCATATCTCTCCATACAGTGTTCCTTTCCCAAACTATATGTTCTCTTAAGTGCGATCTTAAATCGCTCTTTGCAAGCTCCACATTGTTTTTCTTTTCTATTAAAGCATAAAGCTCAATCACCTGAGATAATTTAAGATTCAGATCATCCATAGTTGAATCCTTGAAAATGTATGATGCATTTGGTAAAGCATCCAAATATGGTTGCTTAATAGAAGTTAATAAAGCCTTATCAAATTTCTTCAAAGCTTTACTAAAACCAATTTTATTGAGTTCAATATATGATTTCAGCTCACTTAATGAGACAAATAAATCTGTAAGTTCTCTTCTTGTAGCAACTGATATATTAGATAGAAAATCCATTTTGAAATCTTCATCGTCTAACAAATCAAGATCCATTAATTTTAAAGAGCTTTTCCTAGGGCGGGTTGCGACTGGCGTTGAAGGTTCTGTAGTAGAGTAGTTTTGGCCAACAAATGCATCTTGAGATAAAACTGTTTCTAAAGAAAGATCAAGACGTTTGTTACCCTGTGGTTTTGTTGGAGTTGTAGTGTTGCTTTGTATTTGATTTTCTTCTGGTTCTGTGGTTTGGTAATCTTCAAATTCACCTTTTATAGAATAAAGAATTTTCCTCAGTTGAAAACGGTACTCGTTGTCTTTCAACTTATTATTTTCGTATGAAACAAACTTACTTTCAAATTCATCCAGCCTCTCAGTCAAATATATAAACTCATTATATATTTCAGCTTGTTTGGATTTGAAGAAACTGTCAATTTTTTTCAACTCTTTATCTAAAGATTTTTTAAATATATCTGAAGGATCATTTCCATCATTAGCAGCTGTTAGTAGTTGATGTTCAGCGTCATAGCTACGGTTATTACTTTGTCTATTGCTTACTGAAGTGGCCTCTAAGTAGTCTCTTTGTAGTTGGTAAATTTGCTTTTTTAAAGTTGAATAGGCTATATATTTCGAAGACCATTCTGGGACAGAATTGAATTGTAAAGAATGAGAAAACTTCATGGGATTTAAAAAATTTTGATTTGTAGTGAATTGTGCACTATCTAAGTCACTATTATCGATATCTTGTAAAAGTGGGATTTCTGAATTTGAATTGAAATTGGAATTCGAGTCAGAGTAATTACCAAAAGTGGTTAATGGTATATCTAAACGATTGTCTAAAGGGGAATATGGTGAAGAAGAAAAGTTGAATAAACTAGAAGGGTTTAAAACTTTTAAAGTATTGGAAAGCGTAGAACCAAAAATCTTGAAATAATAAAATCTGTGATTAAATGGGGTTTGGTTCTCAATAAACGTTGATGGGACAACGTTAAAACTATTTTCTTATCAGATATTTGAATGCCAATTCAGTGACTTTTGGCTTTTTAGATCTCTTCAAAGACTCAAAAAAAAATGCAGCACACAAGGAACAAAAGAGAAAAAAAAAAACACAACCTTCAAAAACAAGAAATGTGTCTGTGTGTGTGTTTCTGTTGTTGCAAAGCGGCAAGTGATTAACCGTTAAGCTCAATAGAAATAATGGTTTTGTGACAATCGGTAGATCAGCAACGTCTTGGTTTACATGCCAGTTTTATCTCCAGCATACACTTGAACCGTTGAACACTCCCTGGCTATCTCTAATTACAGGCTCAACATGTTGGCTGGATTCGATAAGACAGTACGTGGCTGATGCTCAAGAAAAACTGTTATGTGGCTGAGTTTAACTGTAAACACACCTGTGGCTCAGCAATCTAATTATATTATTGTGATCAGGTGATTTGCTCTCGAGCACAAAGAGCGGCTGAGAAGAGAATGCTAGCTGTCTAAAGCAATAGCGCAACGAGCAACTTAAGAAACAAAGGACATATTCAACAAGATGGCACAATATACTGTTCATAGAATGCACATATTGCTTGTTTTATGTCTCACGATAACAAAGACAGTATATAATTTAACTCTGCGTACTTTGATGTATCTGAACCGTACTTAACCGATGTAATTAACCTCCTCTTTTGACGTAAATGGTTATCCTGCAGTCACCCCACAAAATCAAAAAAGATCTGCGTCCCCCTTGTCGTAAAAGTCAAATTGCAAATTACATATTTTTTTGTTATATACGCCAACGAGAATTGGTCTAAGAATTTAGCAAGTTACACGTTCCTGAACTACACAATTAACATTTGCGCTTCATACTTGTTTAAATAATTAATATCTATTTAGTTTGCAATAAGTTTCAATCTCTCGAGGTTTTTAAATTAATCAACTGGTTCTGTGTTGAGGTTTTTCTTAAGTGGAAATACGTGTAACAACTCGTATCAATTAATTATAGAGATCACATATACCCTCTCTGCCATATTATCAGACCAAATATATAAAGATGTCGAGACTTATAATCAAAGATGGCTCTAATAGCAAAAAGGGACTGATTAAATCAATCAACTCAAAGAATTATCCCAATTACAAAATCTCAAACTCGTTGAGCGTTTCACCTGCTGATTCGACGCCTAAAACATCATCTTCTGATTTAGAGACAGTTACATATCAGGATGGTAGTCAGCATCAACGGTATCATAATCAGCGTTATGGTGAACGTCATAATCATCACAATGATCATCATCATCATGGTCATCATCATCATAACCACCATCAAAACCATCACGACAATAATAATGAACAACCAGAGCAGGATGTTAACCCTTTTTTCAACAGCAATTCAAACAGCAATACAGAGACAAAAGGTGGGAAAAGTCAAATGCGCAATCACCGTGAAGATCAAATGCATGGCTCCTTACCATTGATAGGCTCACTGGTATATACAAGAAAGAAAAAGGCTCACTCATTGGTACCTTCAACTACCATGTCGCCCACTGCTATATCAGTTAGAAATACAACAAACACGTCTCCTTCTCAGTTTAAGATTATGAGAAAATCCAAATCTTTGCCAAGTTTAAACAGGTTAAAGATTGGTGTTGATGCGGAAAATGAAGGGTTAAACGACGATTTGTTTGATAAAATTATGTCTACACCCATTTCACCAACTTATTCTACTCATTATATTTATAATAATAATCACAAAAATAATGCTGATACAATGTCAATTGATTCGACAACTCCCACGCCATATAGTAGTTACAATACAAACTATAGGCCCTCATTGGATAGTACACAATCCCAAAATGCAAGACAGTCGTTATCTTCTTCGCCTTCATTTTCAAGGCACTCAAGGTCACCTTCTCATTCCTACATAAACAAGGAATTCATTCCACAAGATGAATCAATCCCAATGGTGGATGACGATAACCAAGGAGATTATTTTAGCTCGATTCCCCAGTATAGATCACATCCAAACTTGTCCAGTATTCACAAACAGTCAAGGAGTATCAACTCGCTATCTTCAAAATTCAGTGATTACCATATCAACTTATCATCAACTGACAATAACAGTAATAACAATAATGGTAATAGTAATAATAATGACACAGATTCACCGGGTGCTGTAGAAGGTATCGACCCATTAGACAAGACGCTGTCTACCCCATACAATGATGCAACTACCAAAGAGCGTGGACAAGACACTTTGCCCGTGATGCGTCAAGACTCCAGTGGAAGCAGTCGTCTGTTTGAGTTTGATTACGACATCATAGACGGCTACGACTTCAACAAAGACCCTTTGTCCATGTTCAATAACAGCAACACCACCTCTACCAATACAACAAACACAGCTGCCCCCGCTCATACAATCGCGACAATCCAGGAAGGATCTCTCAACTCCGAGCAACCGGCGCAAAACCGCAGCCCTCAGCAGAGACGCTCCAAACATCACAGATCTCTCACTTGTGCCATGGTCTTCACCAAGCCCAAAGTTATCGAATTGTGAAAACAGTGAAAGCAGCCACTGTCACCACTTTGCTGTAGACTCTGCACTATCATCACTTACATAGCTAGCATAATATAACAATCTACCTACTGACTTATACTGAACTTACATAGCTCTAGCCAAAAAAACCGGATAAACTTGCCCAACTAAACGCGTGTTCCAACGATACCTCGTGATAAAAAAATGGCAGCCCGCAGTGAGGCCATGATCATGCAAAGGATTGTAAACTACCGTATTGTTCTGTTCAACTGGCCCTCTCCTGACTCTCTTTTCTTGATTTCTTTAGTCAATTATCATATTGTTCATCGCAAAAACATATATATAAGCTTACATATATAATACAACATATATAGACTTTCCGCGTGTCTTTTCTTACGCTTGTGTTTATTTGGCCTATCTTTGCTTTTGCATGTACTATTCACACTAACAGCTTACAATTATTAGATTCATTCCAATTCTTATACACATATTACACAACTAGAACTACTACAACTGCACACTTATTATTTCATATTCTTGAAGTCCAATTGTTTTTCTAACAAAATTTAAATAAAAACAAAATGCCTACTCAAATTCCTTTAGTGAACAACACTTCATTTGTCACTTTTAATGCTCCAAATGTGCAGCTATTTGAGGAATCTATTCAATTTTATACACAGGTCTTGAAGTTTAACTTGAATACAAAGACAGATAAGGAATGCTGGCTTTCCACCAATTCCATAGACACAAATCCTGCTAACCTATCTATCATCAAGTTGAAATTAGATCCGGAATTGGGTTTAGATCCAGAGATTATTAAATCCAATATTGAGTATTTAGTATCACATAAAGAAAAAAGAGATTGGAGAATCTTGCAAGACTCAATTGTTTTTGAAATTGAGAACCTAGATGACTTGGTTGATAACTTTCAATTGCAAAATGTGAATCATCAATCAAGGCCAGAAGAAATACAACCTTTTGAAGTTTATACTTACGATCCATTGGGGAATGTCATTGGATTTACTTGCTCTGATAACCCATTCGGTGTCAGACTACCAAAACATCCTTCGCATTCAAAAGATATACCTTCAGCTTCTAAAATTTTACCCGACGAAGACTTTATGAATACCAACATCGAAGCCCAAAGAAGAAACATAGCCGTCATGACATCTGGTGGTGATGCTCCAGGAATGAATGCCAATGTAAGGGCTATAATAAGAGCCGCTATATATCGTGGATGTAAAGCCTTTGCAATTCAAGAGGGTTACTCAGGTTTAGTTCAAGGTGGCCCGGACATGATCAAAGAAATGAAATGGCATGATGTTAGAGGTTGGTTAGCCGAGGGTGGTACCAATATTGGTACTGCTAGATGTATGGAATTCAAAGAAAGATGGGGTAGACTGGCTGCATGTAAAAATATGATTGATGCGGGTATTGATGCCCTTATTGTTTGTGGTGGTGATGGTTCTTTAACTGGTGCTGATTTATTCAGATCAGAATGGCCTTCATTAATCAAAGAATTATACGATACTGGAAAAATCACAGAAGCTCAATATACGAAACATAAACACTTAAATATTTGTGGTACAGTTGGTTCAATTGATAATGATATGTCTTCTACAGATGCTACCATTGGTGCTTATTCTTCTTTGGCTCGTATTTGTCAAGCTATCGACTATATTGATGCTACAGCTAACTCTCATCAACGTGCGTTTGTGATTGAAGTCATGGGTCGTCATTGTGGTTGGTTGGCTTTGATGGCTGGTATGGCTACATCTGCTGACTATATCTTTATTCCTGAAAAGCCATCTTCTAATCAAGAATGGGAAGATCACATGTGTCAAATTGTTTCTCAACATAGAGAAAGGGGTAAAAGAAAGACTATTGTTATTGTCGCTGAAGGTGCTATCGCTTCAGATTTGACGCCAATTTCATGTAACGATGTTAAAAATGTTTTGGTTAAATTGGGCTTAGATACAAGAGTTACTACACTAGGTCATGTTCAAAGAGGTGGTACTGCTGTTGCGTATGATAGACACTTAGCTACTTTACAAGGTGTTGCCGCAGTAGATGCGGTCTTGGAATGTACACCAGAAACACCTTCTCCAATGATTGCCATCGTTGAAAATAAGATTGTTCGTAAACCATTGGTGGAGGCTGTTAGGTTGACCAAAGAAGTTGCAAAGGCAATTGAAGCAAAAGATTTCCAAAAAGCCATTTCGTTGAGAGACTCTGAATTCACTGAAAATTTGAGAAATTTCATGGCTATGAATTCTGCTGATTTTGTGGAACCAAGTTTGCCTGTAGAAAAAAGATTGAAGATTGCTATCATTAACGTGGGTGCCCCTGCTGGTGGTATGAATGCTGCTGTTGCATCCATGGCATTGTATTGTATGTCGAGAGGTCATACTCCATACGCAATTCACAATGGTTTCTCTGGTTTGTCAAGACACGAATCAGTTCATTCAATAAATTGGTTAGATATTGAAGGTTGGGCTTCATTGGGAGGCTCTGAGATTGGTACAAATAGAATCACGCCAGAAGAAGCGGATATTGGATTGATTGCCTATTATTTTGAAAAATACAAGTTTGATGGTTTAATTTTAGTTGGTGGTTTCGAAGCATTTATGTCTTTGAATCAATTAGAAAAGGCTAGAATTAACTATCCAGCATTCAGAATCCCAATGGTTTTAATTCCTGCTACTATCTCAAATAATGTTCCAGGTACCGAGTATTCTTTAGGTTCCGATACATGTTTGAATTCATTAGTTGAATATTGTGACTCTATAAAGTTATCAGCTGCTGCAACTCGTAATCGTGTGTTTGTAGTTGAATGTCAAGGTGGTAACTGTGGATATATTGCATCGTATGCTCAACTATGCTGTGGTGCTCAAGCTTCTTATGTTCCTGAAGATGGTTTATCCTTAGCTCAGTTAGATCATGATGTTATTTCTCTCAAAGAGTCTTTCAATAACGATAAAGGTAAAGCAAGATCAGGAAGAATTTTAATCAAATCAGAAAAAGCTTCAAAAGTTTTAACCACGAAGGTTATTGCAGATATAATCAACTTAGAAGCAAATGGTAGATTCGATTGTAAAACTGCAATTCCAGGTCATGTCCAACAAGGTGGTATTCCTTCTCCAATTGATAGAACTAGAGCAGCAAGATTTGCTATTCGTGCTATTGAATTCATTGAGGATAAAACATCTGTTTTCCAAAACCCAAATACACTAAATGAATTTGGAGAATTCATCAACTCTCAAGAATTACAAGATACCGCTGCTGTTTTAGGTATAATCAGATCACACGTTAGATTTGGTAGTATTAGAAGATTATACGACAATGAAACTGAGGAAGGAAAAAGAGTCAGAAAGTCTATTTTCTGGCAAGAAGTTAGAGACATCGCTGATATGCTAGTTGGCAGAACGGCGGTTTCCAAAAACTAAAAATCGTATTTTATTTATTTATATCTGTATTTATTCTGGAAGTTTAATTGAACTTTGTTATTTATTTGTTTTACACGTTTTAATTTTCCCGCATTCTAATTATTATATATCCAATTATTAATGTAGTATACATGCTTATTTGATAAGCTTACTTAAGGAATCAAGTTCTTCAAAAAAATTGTTAATGCGACTATCCCAACTTAGCAAGTTCTTAATTTCCGCGTTGTGAAATACAACAAGGCTCTTTACATCATCGATTTCAGCATCAATATTATTGTTGAGAATCATATCTAACAAAATATCAAACAACAGAGTATCACTGATTGAGTCTGGAAGGTCCATCATAGGTTTGATCAAATTCAACTCAATATTGAGGAATGTTTTCGAGATACTAAAAATGTTTTGTTCGATGCAACTTTTGATGGCTTTATTAATTAAATCAGAGTGTCTGAACCCATCCTGTTCAATGTTTGCATAGCTCAGGCTGCAAAGTAATTCAGGTGTAAAGACTGACAAGAGATCGTTTTGGATGCTTATTATTCTGTCACTGTATAGCTTTATTATTAAACCCATTAAACGTAAATCGATCATATCATGTACAAAAATATGTTGTTTGATTAGCTCTGTCAATTCGTTAATATGAATCAATTTTTTGTTCCCAAAGGATGTAGTTGTCAACAATATGATCAAGGAATTTAAACAACTTTTGAATAATGGATCCATCTTGAGGTTGAAACCCATCTTATTTCCATCTCCTAAGACATCTTGCAAAACATTGAGTTTTGATCTTGCACTTTGATTCCATTTCCCATTTCGATACAACAGCTTGGAGTTTAAATCATCTAACATTAAACTTGACCTGAAGACTTTCTCACTATACACTAATATTTGGTCCTCGATATTTTTAATTTCACTTTTAACTTCAATACCTTTATTGACATTCTTTTCAAAAGAACAAAAGTCCTGTGTTTTTAAGGAGATAAATGACAATAGGGAGTAGTATCGTAAACACAAATCTGGAAAATCGACTCTTATTCTACCAACATCCATGGACTCCAGTTCCTGAATGTGTTTTTGAAGATCGTCTGAGCTTTTTTGTATCTGGTATTCAATAATCTCAACGGTTAATAGGTAGCTGTATACCGATAAAGAATAAGCTCGACATTTCTCCAAATTTTCAAGTAACCAATACAAAGGTTCAATGTTTCCCAAAGAGGTTTGGGCATCACAGAACACCAAAAACAGACCATAAAGATGTCGCTTATCAATACCAACAGCTTGAGAATTGGCGAGTTCTCCTATTTCCAAATTTATCTGATTCCATATTTTACCATTCACTTCTGTGTCCTCTGCAAGATACTCAGTACGAGCTTTTTCTATTGCCTCCCCCAATCGTTTGAGATGAAAAATGTCTGTCATATTTTCTATTCCACCTAATCAATTGGGCCCAAGATGGTGCTATATCCCACAGAATAAAAGCAGTTTGCCATTTCTTATTTGACGCTATTGTGAACATGCTTATCAGAGGTATCACCTAACCATCCTATACGCCGATCGACGCATAATTTTTTAGAGTGTCTCGTTTACCTCGTTTGGTGCATTGTTTACTCTACGATGGAAACGATGTTTAGCGTGATAAATATCGTATATATACATATATACATCATTATAATTTCTTTGTGTCTTGTGTTGTTCTTTATTTACTACAGTAGACCTCTTGGAGTCAGCCAGCGTCACCACACAAGCTACACCTTCGGCTCTTTCAACTTTGCTTCACTGCACCATGAGAATCGTCAACTTCATCTCGGCCCTGGCCTTCGCTTACACTGCGTTTGTAGGTTTCGACTGGTTATTCTACCACTGGTTACCTGTCAACTACGTATTTGACCCCAAGGTATTACAGGAATTGTCTATACAAGCTATTGACAAGAATCCAGATGGAAATGCAACTGCAATTATGTATGATCTTGCCGGTTTATTACGTGAAGAATATGGATCAGACATTATTAACGAATTCAACACCGAGGACTTTTTTTTCAATAACGCAGGTGGTGCTATGGGTACCATGTTCATCTTGCATGCTTCAATCTCTGAATATATGATTTTCTTTGGTACTTCCACTGGTACTGAAGGACATACTGGTGTACATTTTGCAGATGACTATTTCACGATCTTGCGAGGTGAGCAACACGCTGCGCTTGAAAACTCTTACGATAAAGAAGTTTATTTACCGGGCCAACAACATCACTTGCCAAAAGGTCATGTCAAACAATACGCTATGCCAGCAGGCTCATTTGCCCTAGAATTAGCACAAGGTTGGATCCCTGCAATGTTACCGTTCGGTTTATCTGACGCATTTTTCTCAACTCTTGATCTTCGTACCATCGGCAGAACAGCTTATTTCACCGGAAGAGATATGATCAAAAACTTGCTCAACGGAAAGTTTTAATAATGGAGTGAATTGTGCAAGCAATCTCTAACCCCAATAGATATCTAGATATGTATTAAAATTAAAATATTGTAGACTTAAAAAGCACAACATATGTTATGTTACTGGCTGTAGTGTAGAGTCAAGGTGCGAGGTTTTATTGTTTTCCGAGCATTGAAGAAGCAGAAGGAGATAGCCAAAAGGGTGATAGTAGCTTGAATGAAGATGCCGTTTTATGTTTGTTTCATAGCATGCTACAGACATACATTCCATCAAAGAGATAGAAATATAGACATATAAACAGATACAAGGATGGCACAAACCCCAATGTCTACTACGATAAGCAATCTGCAAGCATTCTCGATGAATACCGGAGGTATTCAAACCATTGATTCTGTGAGAAATTTCGACTTCGAAAGTCAATTCAACCTCTTAAACAACGAATTGAAAATGCTACAAGAGGTAAAAGATACGGAGGTTTTACCATTACTTTTGGACCTGATTGAGAATCTGAAGATTGGTAAAATATCCTCTAAGGAATTTGCAAATGGTGTATGTATACACAAAACAATTAAATGAACCAACTCAAGAAAAAAAAAGAGAAGTACTAACTAAATTATGTTTTTAGGCCGACAGAATAAGAGTAAGACTCAACAAGATGAAGCAGCTGCTCAGTGGCATAGAGGGTTTAGATGAGCCCACTGAGGTCAGAATAAAGAAGATGGAGGACTTAAATGTCAGAATAGAGAAGAAGAACGAGCTGCTGGTTCAGTTCAAACGTAAAGTTGCCGAGAGACTGCCTGTTGATACAGAGGCAGAGGCGGATGCCACTGTAACCCAAATAGCCGCTGTTCCAGAGGACACTATGGACGTGGATAGCTAGCCTGGTTTTATGCCCACTTAGCTGCATGATAAATAGACAAAATCCATAAGCAATATATATATATATATACACTAATACAACATCCATCTCTGTCGCAGATGATATTCCCCATCACTTGGTCCGATTAGGCATTTTTGAGTCCCGCAGCACTTCCCTTCCCTCGCCAGTGAAATTTTTTGCAAAATTCTCGACAGTCAGTAAACAGCCTGACAAGGGGAACGGCTAGTGGATAGAATAAAGCACTTGCTATTGTGGTTGCGGTATACAAGCTGTAGTTTTGATTTAATAACGTTGTGTTACTTTAAGAAACAACCATATTAAGCCATACGTTCTTCAAAAGGTATATTTGCATACAAAGCATCATAATTACGTTCAGATTTACGTTCTAGAAGCTGACCTTGAACCCAAAGATTTTTACTATATTGACTTATTTTTTAACTCAATAACGAAAAATCATCAAAGGCAAATCTGTTTTTCAATTCATTGCTGTGAAAAGTTTCCCTATATTATAGCATTAAAGAATTTCGCTACACAACAGAACTATATAGCAATATGTCTTCCGCTCCACAGCCATCTGACTTGAGTGGTTTAAGCAATTCCATTACCCCAGTCTCAAGCTTCATTACTCCAATAGAGAAAATCCCAGAGTCTACCAAATTCTGGACTTCAAACCCACTTTTCACATTTGCAAACAATGTCACAAACACAATTGCTAACCACCGTAAGTCCTTAAACTTGATTAACCCAGGTCTCATGGAAAACATCAACAAAGAAGTTTCAAGAGATGTTTTTTTAAACCAATTATCTTTTACTGGTTTAAAAGCTGATTTGAGTAAAACCTTTTCTTATAAACCCGTCTTTCAAATCTCTCAAAGTTTTGCTATTGGTGGTCAAGCTGCACCATATACCTTTACATCCATTTTTGCACAAGATAACAGTTTCATTCAAGCTTCTGTTGATAGTGAACAATCTATTACTGCTAGAATTAATCAAGCTTGGGGTACTCACAATATATCTAAATTAACTTTACAATTAGCTAATGGTCAATCAATGTGTCAATTAGAGCAAGATTATCAAGCTAATGATTTTTCCTTAAATTTCAAAGCATTAAACCCAGATTTCACATCTAGTAATTTCAAAGGTGTCCTTGTTGCCTCCATTTTACAATCAATCACTCCAAAATTATCTTTAGGTATTGAATCAGTTTACTCTGCTATGCAACCAGGTAACATGCCTGCTGATGCTGCTGTCTCTTTAGTAGGTAGATATAATGCCGGCAAATGGATCGCTTCAGGTCAAATTCAAGGCCAAGGTGCTGTCGTTGCTTCATTATGGAGAAAAGTCTCTGATAATTTTGAAGCAGGTGTTGAAACTACCCTTCAAGCCGGTGTTCAACAATCTATTGACGCCATGATGCAACCTATCTTCCAAACTGTTGTTGAAGGTGTCACTACTATTGGTGCTAAATACGAATTCAGACAAGATGTTATCAGAGGTCAAATTGATTCTACTGGTAAAGTTGCTTGTTTATTAGAGCATAGACTTTTACCAACAGCTAGTTTCTTAGCTTCTGCTGAAATTGATCAATTCAAAAACACTTGTAAATTAGGTTTAGGTATTCAAATTGATGTTGCTGGTTCTGAAGAAGTTTACATGATGCAAAACGGTATGGTTGATGCTAATGGCAATCCAGTCCCAGGTGCCCCACAAATTGCATAATCAAATAATAAAAGAGTACATTTTCGACAGATCTAAGAACTAATGTCGAAAAATAGAAATGTGTCTGTAATCTAATTCTTTACATTTTTTTGTGGCTACAAGTTCTGAGATTATCTGTATTGTTGTTCTACTTTTCATCATTTGAAACTTTATGCTTACGTCTTTCACTAATTTTTATTATTCTTACTACAGTTGATGAAGGGTTCCATTGTCTTGTAATTACATTTATTTATTATACTTAAATTTTATATTTATAATAATACCTATTTCCCCTCTTCTATACATCTACCTCTTATAAATATAACTAGTTATTTGTTATGATTTGATTTTAAAAAAAATCTTGGTTATTAATTAGGCAAAAAAACATTTATTAAGTAAAAGTACATATTTTTCTATTTCAAAAGAAAAGCGCATCAAGGTTTACCAACCTAGAATATTGGTTATGCTGAAATGAGCTGGTTTGTCATTATCTGTGGATGAATCTTCAGTGACGCTATGTGGAATTTTGTTTTCTTCTGCTTCTTCGAAGCACTTCAGGTTAAATTCAGGATTCCTATCTCCGGTAAACTCCTCTTTTAATGCATATTTCAAATGGTTAATGTCATTGCTCGAGGAAGTTCCAGTTGTCTCACTTGCAGCTAATGAAGATCTCCCATCAGCCAAACTTGTGCTGCTTCTCATAGCCGATGTATTATCATTTTTCCTTGTATTATACAGCATATTTTTGAGATCTTTGGGTGGGTTCGTAATTAAAGTATTATTATTGTTCCCACTGGTATTGTAATTTTTAAATGTTAGGGAATAGCGTCTAGATATATCAAAAGAAGATACACGAGATCCTTTAGTTTTTCTTTTTGACTCTTGTGATGACAACCTCTGTCTCGTTATATCCAAGGGTACCATATTTGCGGTTGTGGTTTTTGGATTGTGATAGTTTGAAGTGTATAACGACGTATTAACGTGCTCACTAGGATTGAAATAGTTCCCAGATAATACGGATGCAATTGAAACGTTATCTGTTAAATCCGGTACAGACTTGCTGTCAACTTTTTCATCGGGATCCATCCAACTGTCTTCTTCGTTCAGGAATAAAGAATCCGAGGTCAATTGTGGGGAATTCTCTAACGTGGTAAGGTTGATACTGTGGTATCCGTTTCCTATAGTGGAAGTATTGGTTCCTTCATGTGTAGTATTAGAATGTGATATAGGTGAATTAGGAGGTGATATGTCGAATTTATCTAATACGGAGTCCAAGGAAGATCCCACTGATTCGGGTCTCACAGGCATTGGATGAACTAAATCTGAGTTCTGGTGTAACAAAGGGGAAATGGAATGGCAATATTCATTATCATTATGATTCACCTTTGTATCATCATTCAGTTCATTCAAATTTTCTGAATTATTACACTTGTTGCTATTGTTGAAATCACCCTCTTTAATCTCATTTTCAACATTATCAAGGCTTAAACAAGCAACGGTTGATGTTATTGATGCGTCAGACTTGCTTTGTTTCAAATCAGTATTTGACGTCATTTTCAAAACTTGAACTTTGCGAACTTTGAATGACAACTCACTGGTGAATGGATCTAATTCTTCCTCGTTTTGTGGTCTCATGACTACTGAATTGCTATCATTTTGTGATTTCTTTCTTCGCAATTCAGCTTCTTTCAAAAGTTGTTGATAAGATTGCGTTGCGTTTTCTTCCTCGTTACTGTGCATGGCATTTTGACTGAGGTCCATAGAACTACTATTTTGTTCTACATCCTCTTCTGCCTCTTGGGAATCAAAATATAAACTCAAAAACTCACAATTTTTTTGAAATTGACTCGATAGTTCACCAACGTAGCTCAAATCCTTAGTTATCAAAGTGATCTTCCAATATCGTTCAGGGTTAGATAGTGGTATCAAAAAAGTGTTCTGTCCTACCCTCAAAACTTTTGACTTACTTAATAAAGGATAAATAACAGATCCACACTGAATATAAATGACATTGCTTTCTTTCTGTATTTTGTAAATATCTAAAAATCCTATACCCAACAATGAACCAGGTTGAGATGATACTTTATCTGCTGTGCCACCATACTCCATAATTTTGGCTTTGGGGCAATGAACTAATATATCTTTATCAGTATCATGGTCATTGGTCTTCGTTTCTTGTACGCTTGAAATTCTTGACTTGGAAGCTGTTGCTGGTAATTGATCTATTGTTTTGGTACCACTCTGTTCAGTAGATGACTTCCGAAGTGATGCTTGTGATGAGGCTTTTGGAAAATTACGATTACCATTTGCGCCAAATGTGCTTATTAAACTTGAATTACTCTTACTGTGTGGCTGCTCTTCTTTGAGAACAGTATTAACGTTTGTGTTTAAGAGGCTATTGGAAACCCTTGTTGTCTTCTTAAGCAAGTTTTTAAACGGATTCTTTGACTCTTTTGAGTTTTCTTCCTCCTTCTTTCGGGCAAGTGCCTTCTTTCTAGGAGATATCATCTTTCCTGTTACATTTGTTAAACTGTTAGAGCTCATATTCTTCTTAGGTGCTGCGTGGTTAGCTTTACTATCCTTTTCAAAGTTCTCCACTAAAGATCCCGTAAGACTCCTCTGATCTGACTTTACCGAGTCAGTGCTTGAGACTCGATTTTTCATTGACGTGCTCGTGTGTATTAATGTGTCAGAAGCCATTATTTGGCCTTACTCCACTGACTATCTTCGCCTTGCGGTAGTTCAGCAATTCTTAATGGTAGACGCTGTGCGATGTTTATAAATGTGCTATGAATAAATTTGTTATTGATAGTGAGAAGCGCGTGTTGCGTTTATCTGTATGCCTCTTTTTTAAAAACCTCGGCTGGTCAATTCAGTTCTGCTCAGTTCTGGTAACTCGAGTTAGCCACAAATTTGTTTAAAAAAAGATACTCCTTGTGTGAAAAGAGTTTATATAACTGCAATTACAATCACCAGTATAGAAAACAAAATAGAAAGCTTCTCTGTTGACTGAAACGTGAAAACTAATAGCAGACGGCAAGAATTTAAGATTCACCGAGAAGTGAACTCCAAATGCGCTAGGGCAGAGGCTATTTTATTTGATTCAAAAAGCCTGTAGAGGGATCTATAGGTCTATCGTAATTATGTGCACAATATATAGGTATTTATGTATTGTTTATCACCGCATATAAACTCCAACTAGCACAAGAATTAAACTCCAGAAGTACCTAAAGTTTGACCTTGGCCTTGGAAAGCCTGTGGCTTAGTGTTGCTTTCTTGACTCAAAGATATAGAGTGAGCGTGGAAAGGCAAGATTTCGACAGTGTGATTAGCTGCTCTTAGCTCTTTACCTTCTGTTTCCTTAATATATAAGAAGTCATTCGATACGAAAGCAATACCTTTGTTTAATAAAGTTTCTACTTTGTTAACTATACCAAAGGGTGGTGTTGTAAGTGGTTCTAACAGTCCATAAGCTAGGGCATAACCAGCTACTATACCAAATAAATGACCCAAGAAACTTGAATTTGGAACTAAAATACCAACAACAATCAATACATTCAATGGAGTGTACATTGTTGGAAAAGACACATTACCAAAGATCGTTGTTGTTGGATGATTGATGCTTTGTTTATAAGCATAATAAGCAAAAAATGAAAAACACCAACCTGATGATCCGACTACAGCTACCTCTGGGTAAAAAAATAATCCCAATAAACAGTAAGCAACACCTGTTACCACAGCTAATAAGTTCAATACAATACCGGTGTGAACAGTACCATTGTTTCTTTCAAAAGTAGCTAATGGTGGTATTATAGAAACTAAATTTAAAACAAGATGTACGAACCCTGTGTGGACCAAAGGATAAGTGGAAAGCCTGTTAATTTCAAAACTCGTCAATGCAACAGGTGATAATGACCACGATGCAATGAGCTCAGGAGAAAAGATAGTGACAATCCAAATCATTATCAAAAAAGCTGACAATCCTGTGGTTAAGGCGGGTGGTTTTTCACCACCGTTGAAAATTGCTGATGAGTAGTACTCTTTGACTCTGCGAACTTCAGGGTGATTCTTAAATTGGTCGTAAGTTAACATAATGATACTTTGATGTCCTTACAGTTCTAGTTCTAGTAACCAGATACAGCTTCTTGAAACTTGTGATATCTACCCAAAAGAAGAAGAGATGTGCAGCGTTGTCATGTTGACTCAAGCGACCAAGCCTCGCAGACGTTTTTTAATTTTTTAACGACGCGCTTTGTTTATTTTGTACTACTGCAGCCTTAAGACTAAACAAGATTTGTTTATTCATACATTTTGACATTAATTGATTTCTAATATACATATGGTTACATACTCACATATTCGCTAACTAAGGTGTAGTGAAATGCTACTTCTTCTCAAAATGCTTGGCCACGACTTCTAGCGTGTCCAGGTCTTTCTTGATGGCCGGAAGTTCGCCTTTTATGTTGTGTAAATCATCCAAAATAAACTCGTAATCGTTTCTCATCGTGCCTGATTTCTTCAAAAGGTTACCTTGTAAAGCAGTTTCAATCTCTGAGTTTTTTTCTAAATCTTCTTCCTCTTTTGAGTTATCTATATTTTTATTTGCAGTGAGCACTTCAGTTAAAAGTTGGTCAACTTCTGCTTCTAGATTTTTAGCATACTCTTGACGACTTTCAAGCAAATCAGAAGGCACTGATCTTCTTAACTTGTTGACTATGGCAGTTTGCTCGTCCAATTCAGTATACAGCTCTCTCACTTTTTCGTTAACAGCGTAATCAAATGGTTCAATTTTCTGGTTTGACAGCTGCTTGTCATTTAGTAGTTCTTGTAATGAATGATTTGATCTGTTCTGCGGCAGCACGTCATCAATTTCAATTGCATGCTGTGTAATATCCATCGTATCGTATATAATACCATGTAGAGTTTCAGTAATTTCTGTTCTAGTTTTAGAGTCTACTAATTCAGAAGAGAGGTATTCATTAATCTTCTCATCCATGCTCCTTATCATGTGCTCCTGAATGCTTTTTAGGTCTTCCAGCCGCAGATGGAATCTTTCTGACACTTCAGCCATTTTAGTATTTAGCTCTTGCTTATTTAATCAAATCGCCGATATGCCTGTAGTTTCTGCTACTTGTGCATAAGCCATTCAGATCAAAACTGTTCCAGTGCTCCATCAAGATCTTAACAAAGGCCTGTGTGTTATTGTTTTGAGATCACAATCATTTCACATCGGCGCGTCGCTTTTGTTTTATCGACCTTCATAATCGACGCTAAAGGAAAACACAGAAACCCAAAGCAGCCAGCCAGCCGGTCAGCAGAAGAGCTTCAAAAGCACTCAAACCTATTCGAACTGTACATTAACCTTCAATTCACCTTATAACAAACACTTTCAGGTTCATCAGTCAGATTACTCTTGTATCCCACGTCACACAAAGATGAGTTTTCAACTGTACGTTTTTTTTCCTTTCTCTTTAGTCTAGTAATGAGATAAAATTCTCCAGCGCTCATGTTAATCATGTCTTCTAAACTATGATGGATTTATAGGAAATCATACTAACAACACATGAATTTTATTTCCTTTCACAGGAGTAAACCATTGACTACAGATGAAGCTATTCCAGCTTTTGCCCCCTTTTTTGGGTTTGCCGGGTATGTATTACGAACCACCAGTAATGTTTTATTCACCTAATTTTAAAGTTCGTCTTACTAACATTTTCATTATTGGTATATACAGTTGTGCTGCCGCTATGGTCTTAAGTTGTGCAGGTGCCGCTATAGGTACAGCTAAGTCAGGTATCGGTATTTCAGGTATTGGTACCTTCAAACCAGAATTAATTATGAGATCTCTGATTCCAGTTGTTATGTCTGGTATTTTGTCGGTTTACGGTTTAGTCGTTGCGGTTTTAATTGCTGGTGGTTTATCCCCTAATCAGGACTACACTTTATTTAATGGTTTTATGCATTTATCGTGTGGTTTATCGGTGGGTTTTGCATGTTTGGCATCAGGTTATGCAATTGGTGTTGTTGGTGACGAAGGTGTAAGACAGTTTATGCACCAGCCAAGATTATTCGTTGGTATTGTACTGATCTTAATTTTCTCCGAAGTCTTGGGGCTTTATGGTATGATTATTGCTTTGATCTTGAATACAAAAGGTAGCGGCTAGTTGTTTATGTTTGTTCTTTGCAATTTGCGCAAACATACAAAAGGTCACAGAACAAAACTGCATGAAGCAACTCATTTTTAAATCCATTCGCATAATGACAGACAATCACTCAGAACTAAATATATAAAAGAGTTTTTTATATTATGTTATATTATACAATTAAAACAAAAAAAAGATTATAAAGAAATCTAGTTTTATGAATTGACAAAAGAAAAACGATAACAGGTAGTAAATCATATACTCGAACTTGATTTTATTACACTAATCTATTTTATTCCATTGGAACATCACCATCATCTGTTTTCTTCACAGAAGTAAATTCTACTTTTCCATCTTCATCAATATATTGATCGCTATTCTCTTCGACAAATTGGACTGATCTCTTAGAATCCAAGAATAATAAATAACTTCTCTTGACATCTTCTAATTCAACAATTTCAGATCTTCTCTTCTTCGCTAACTGGTTGGCAACTGAAATTAAATTGGATGAGTATCTTAAACTAGTTTCTAAACCAATCTTAGTTAATAAAGCTAACGCATCGTCATTTAATTCCACTTCTTCCTCTTGAGAACGAATACTTAAAATTTTCTTGATTTCTTCTTCGTCGTATGGGCTTGTTTTTATGATGATAGAACGATCTAATAAATCTAATGGAAGACCATGTGGGGATTTGTAGTTAGTACCTCTGGTTTTAGAGATACCTCTATTTGTGGCCATTATAACAATGGGAGCAAATTCGTCTTCTAATGCTCTGTTTATATAAGAGAAACATTCGATGTCAAGCATGTGAACTTCATCAATAAATAAGACACCAGGAACAATTTCAGCTTTACCTTCTTCTTTCCATTCAGCAACTTTAGTGTTGATTTGGTCTCTAACTTCTGATCTAATTTCACCTGTATCACCAGAAAATAAAGCCAAAAATCCCTGAGATCTAGAGTTTATGACATCAATTTCATGTAATGAAACCGTATGGACTACTTCTTTTCTAGTTTGTAATTCACCTTCTGGACAAGAAACAAATTTGGTTTCTGGTCCCATAGCGTCATAATCTCTTGCTCTAGTATAAGATCTACCTAATTTGGAAATTTTACCAGAAGCTTTATCAATTGAAATAACATCACCAGCAATAATTTTTTCTTTAGTCAATGAATCAATCATTTTATTTCCCAATTCGTATATTGTCTCCATATCTGTAGTTCTAATGGTTAATTTACCTTGCTTATGTCCACCTGTCAATGATCTATCAATTTGAATTTCAACAACTTCACCTTCGATCAATTCAGTTTCTTCTTTAATCTTGATACCTATACTCTTACGGAATGCTTGGGTCAAAGCTTCGGTCTTAGATAATTCCAAGGAAAACACCTCGGAACCTGTGATAGCAGTGAATGGCACATCTACACCTAATGATTGGCTTAATCCCATGGCAATGGCAGTCTTACCGGTTGATGGAGGTCCAGCAATGAGAACAGCTCTACCTGCAATACGACTATTTTGAATCATTTTCAAGATAACACCGGCAGCCTTACGGGCTTGAAATTGACCAACCATACCTTGAGAGTTCTCCCGAGGTTGTAAGTTATCATCTAAGCCAAGCCCAGAGATATGTGAGTGGGCTGCAATCAATGATAATGTAGAGACTGATGATTCTGATTTTGTTGCGATTGACTTTTTTTTATTCAAAACCAAAAGTGATAAGTTAGTATACCCACAAACCCGTGATTGATTCTAAAATTAATAGCACACATACCATTTCCAGTAGTTCAATGATGTCTGAGATCGATTGATGCTGTATATCTAAGTGCAAGAGCTGTAGAAACACGTTTGCAAGCTTCTTAAAGCGGTGGCTCCTTCAAACTGCGCTCCTCTCTCAAAATTTTGTCAGCTAGTAAAATCGACGTACAATCGTCTCCACCCCGCGCACCGCTAACAAAACTCCTATACTTGATATAGACACAAATTTAACTAGAGGCAGCGAAGAGGATGCGTTACAGCGTGCGTTTATAAAATGATAGGAGGGATAAGGTTACCACAGTGTTATCGTCTTATCACCCCCACCGTGAGCAGCAGCTACAAACAGTATACTTCAATTCAATAGAACGACATATATGGAGTCGATAATAGACATTATAGGGGGATGCTTTCCTTGTTTCATTAACAGAACCCCGACTTTGAGGATTAATCAAGCAAACTTTAAGATACTAAGCTTATTAGGAGAAGGAGGTTTCTCTTATGTATATTTAGTTAAATCAACCAGCAATGAGTCGTTATACGCCTTGAAAAAGATAAGGTGTCCCTTTGGGAATCAAAATTTTCAGACAGCTATGAGAGAGGTTGAGAATTATAAAGAGTTTAAATCCCCATTCATAATTCATTCAATAGACTCCAGTATAATAAATGAAAAAGACGGCTCCAAAACTATATACATATTATTGCCATACTTTGACCAAGGCTCTTTACAAGACATAGTGAATAAAAACACGATAGCAAATAAGAAGATGGATGAAGATGAAGCAATAAGGATCTTCATTGGAATTTGTAGAGGTTTACAATCAATGCATAGACATCATATATCGAATAATGTCAACTATACCAGTAATATGAGTTTACCACCCAGGCAGCATAAGAATAATCGAAATATCGAAGACGAATTTCAAATAGATGATGAAGAAGAAATTAATCCTTTTTTACCTATATCCGATTCAAATTCAACAAATTCTATTGAAGGTAGAATAACTGAAACAACTGAATTATCAGACACTACAAGCTTTGCTCATAGAGATATCAAACCTGATAATATAATGTTATCCAAAGATGGCATTCCCATTTTATGTGATCTTGGATCTGCTTATAGAGCTGAGTTTTCTATCCAAACTAGAGCTCAGGCTCTATCTTTGCAAGAAATAAGTGAAGAACATTGTACTTTACAATATAGAGCACCAGAGTTATTGGATATAAAAGTTGGCGACGAAATCAATGAAAAAATTGATATATGGTCTTTGGGTTGTACATTATACTGTATGTTATATGGATTTTCGCCATTCGAAAGAGAAGAGCAACAACAGGGTGCAAATATCGTCTTAGCGATAAGTTCATGTAAATATTCTTTCCCAGAGCATCCAAGTTATAGCTCAGATCTAAAAGAGTTGATCCAGTACTGTTTAGTTATTGATCCAAAAGAAAGACCTTCCATTGAAAATGTTCTGTCGAAGGCTTTAGAAATCCAGAGAGGTAGAGCTTAACAAACTTTCGTGTGTCTATTTTCTTTTTGAACTCATCACTGTATTATCAATTGGAATAAAGAAGAGCATAAAAAAATGTTACATTGTTACTATGCTATTGATGTTCCAAGCTTTACGTAACGATACCCACTGAATCAAAAATCCAAGTGTGGTTTTCCTATTTCGGAGTACTCAAGAATAAGTATTAATAAAAAAAAGTAATGAACGTATGTACAGTGGATTAAAAACTAAAACTTTTACTTTGATTAATTTAGTGAATCCAATTAGCCGAATCAAGTAACAGTTGTAAATAGAGTATAGCAGTTTACGAAATGAAAAATCATGTCTTGCAGCTTGTCTGTTGTATTATACAATAGAGTGTACCTTTAATAAGCAGAAACAACTACGTGCCCCTATCAATTATAGGTTTGGACTAAGTTCTGTGCGTTTTCATCATCACAGAGGAAATTCGTTTGTTTAATATTCTATCCTGATGGAATGTTATTGATCACAGCGTAGAATCATTAGTCCATTACATCTATTAAAATTTCACCGCATTAACAAAGCCACCTGAGCTTTGCCTGGAAAATATTTGCAAGCTTTAAATTGCAGACCTTTGACAAATTTCAAATTTCAAAGCTGAAAGCTTGTCGGTCGAGCGACGGTAAGGGGTGCACTAAGCGAGGAAAAGTCCGGATCAAACGAGATGCAACGTTTTCTGTGGTTGGAGTAAAAATTTAAGGAACGGTAAGAACTGTCTAGAAAATGAAAAAAACAATCAAGCTGTTGCAGAGGATAATAGAAACAATATGTACAAGAAAATCGATTGTGCGTACACAAATCACGGGAACAGCGAGGTGGTGGGGCGAGATCTCGAGAAATCAACGTGCAGTGATCACACAAAATGACAGGATGTTCTTCTTCAATGTGACAGATATGGCTACTTATATTCCAGTAGACAAAGTTGTTTTGCTTCCCGTATACCACATCAAGTTAATTATATTTTATCATTGCTTCTTGGTTTTTAAACCAATATCCACCATTTCTACAGGTTCACAAATATTAGACGAGCCAAGAAAAATAAACTGAAAGAAAAAAAAAAAATAACAGATTTAGTCCGACGTGCACAATAGCTTTAATTCTGCAATCGGCTGCTTTTCCAATCTCTTCTTCTTTGTTTTTACTCTTTTCCAGTATTCCTGGAAATATTTGTGCGTTTCACTCTGGACTAGTGATTTAGTAGATTAGATGAGCTTATTTTCCACTGTTTTATTATTTTTTTTTCTTCGAAGCTTATTTGCTCTGTTTCACATGGAACTTGTGGTTGAATTTAGCCATTTTAGGCAAGAGTATTTAATAATATAATAATCATGCCTTTTTTTCTACGATTTTCTTTTTCCGCCGCCTTCACGCTGTTGGTTTTCTTTTGCTTTGAATTTCTTTGTTCCTCTATTTCCTTAAGAAATCAAGAGCCTTTCTTTTTGTGGATACGCATAACATGGGAAATTTATTGTATCTCAAGCAATTCGTAAATCGACGACTTTTCTTGGTTCTGAGTTCCTTGATTCAAAACATATTTTTATATACATAATTCATTGGGCTAACAGCAATGAAATATTAAGGAATGATCTACAATGAATTTAAGGGCACAAGGATCTTACGCCCATTTCTCCATCAAATCAAATAGATTCGCGTTAGTAGCTTTAATTAGTTGTTCACTTTTTTTATGCGCTGATTATTTGGCGTCGGTAGAGTTTCGTTAGTGCGTCTGGCCCTTTTGGACTCCCTATAAAAAAAACCACAAGAGTGTCTCACCATAAGCATAGTGTTTTGCATGCCCCTGTGCGAGTTACATCCCAATTGAGGAAAACGACGAGAATTTCACAGCAATTAGTCGAGAGTGCTGCAAGCATACTGTACGCTCGCTCGCGCACAGTGCTATGCTCCACACAAGAATTCTCTCTTTTCTTTCTGCGCATATTGGGGCCCTTAGAAATATTGGCGGCGAGCGATTGGTTGTAGCCTCGAGATCAAGGAGGCAAAAGCATATGGTATAGTCTATAATTGCTTTAATCTTCAACCATGACACCTAACAGGGCTGGTCATAGTATAATAGGTTTAACTAGCATGGAATGACAAAGAAAGAAAGAAGGCGTATAAATAGGCACACAAAATAGTTAAGTGACACTAAACGTTTTGGAACTAAATATTTATGATTCTAACCTTAATCTCAAATCTCAAAATCTCACCGACAAACATCCGCCTTGACTTATGTCCCGATATTATGCCTTCGAGTCTCTATATAAACTGAGTCATGTTGAGAAAGCTGTGTCCATCACAGCAGTTGTCTATCGCATTTCTAGATCTATGACTCTGACCATGATTTTCTTGAGTGATCTGTATATACGTAGTACTCATTCATAGTATTTAGTTTTACCCCAAGCGTCACTCGCTATCAATAATTACTCCTGAGTAGCTCTCTAAATCTTCAATTGTCAGCTGACGAGAATCCACAGTTGAAAAAACAACAATACAAAAGCGAGCTAAAGCATGCACTTGCATAAGAAAATTTTCTTCCATGCACAGTATGCATGCACTTATGCGTCAAAAAAACAACCGTCTACATTGTTCGAGATTTGAATCAGATTTCTTTTTCTTCAAGACTTTGTGATGACCAACTTGTTTTCCATCAATCCCCCTTTCGTGTGTATATATATATATATAAGATTCATGGGATCCCTCTGTCATTGCCTCCCCAAAACCTTCAACATTATCCCCCGCTTTACTCTTTCATATTTAATATAAAACTAATCGTATTTTTGGCTATTTGCAACGACTTCTGCCCTTGATTTTCTCACCATAAGCAAGCAAGCAAGCAAAACTATCACTAAATGACTTCCGTTAAAATGCAACAACAAGCTTCAGCCACTAGTACTCCATACTTAGGATGGAATGATTGTCCTACTTTTATTGACAATTCTCCTGTTCGTCCTTCATCAAGAAACAAAAAAAGAGTTTCTTCTGGTTCTTCGATTGTCTATAACGCATTAAATGGACCTTTGCCACCAACTTATAACCCAAGTTCTGGCTCCAACAACTCATCACCTCAATCTTCAAATCCAAATTCTCCAATTAATACTTATTCGAACTTCAACCAAAGCTTAGAATTGAACGCTTACACTGTTTCGAATGTAGAAACTCCAGAGTTTTTAAATTTAGAAGAAGAAAAAAATGAATTAACAACCACAACAACTGCCACAGCAATTGATGATCTCTCAGTATGTAAAGAGAATCTTATGAAATTACTAAACTCGCCTACCACTTTACCTTCCAAAGAATTTCAATATCATTATAATAAGCTTAGCTCCAACAGTATTTTTGAATCACAGGAAAATATATTATTCTTAAATGAAATCTTACCAGTTGTTTTCTCAAACTTAAATGCTTATACTCAAGATATAGTTTTAAATAAAGTTGTTGAGTTTATGATGAGAAATTCTAATATTTCTTGGTGTACTTCATTGAAAAGAATCATAACTTGTCTCAAAATTCAACAATAGATATTTATGGGTGTTTGCTTTTTACAATGTTGATGAAATATCACTATCTGGATAGATATATTTTACTTCTGCATTTAATGAATTCATGGTCTATGCTTTTTCCGTTTTGTTTCGTTTCGTTCCGTTTCGTTTTTTTTTTTTCGCCGTTACCTCCTAGATTGCCAGTATCTATTTACTTCCATATACTGATGGGTCTCTTTATTTACACTATTTATAATTTCGTACCACTTATTTACCTGCTTAGTAGCTTATAGAAAATAAAATATTAATAAATTATTCTCACAAGTTTTTCTCCTCCCATAATAAATTTCTCGTTTTCAAGCCCGGAGTTTTATATGGCTCAAGTTTTCGCAAGCCGGTGGTGGACAGAAATAAAACGTCTATGCTGTAAATTATTTTCGAATGGCTGTTTGCAGATGCGAATGTTGGGCTTGTTTTCAAAGTGTACCCAAGCACGCAATTAGTGGGCTGTACACAAAAAATATCGTTAAAAATAATCTGAAAAAATATTTTTTACAAACAAAGAAGCTCGAATATAAAATTAGCAAAGACGGCATATGAAGGAGATCTTTTCATGTGACCAGGTTCTTCTGCATAAAATATGGTGTTGTCTTATTATCGTGGATTGTCCGTTTACATACGGTGAGCTTGGAAAGCCCAGTCCCACTCCCACTTCGACTCACAAGCGTCTATCATATAGCCAATAACGCAGCGACTCGCTTCGCATAAAGAGCTTGACTGATACAAACGCTTTTCCTCTTTGCTTCGTACGCCCATAGCGGATAATCCAAATAACGATAAATTATCCCGTTCTCGTATAACGTTTATCGTTGGCATATTGGTCAAAACGGTCAACAGATATACGACAGTTAGATGCTTCGTAAATCCCACTATCGAAACATGTGACCCTTCTCTAAAACTTCTTTAGCTTGGTTGACTTTCATAGCTAAGTACTTACTGCCTCCTTTGTCTGGATGATTGTGAAACATGGCACGCCTATGCTTCTTCTTGATAAGATCATGTGTAATATTTAAAATTTCATTTTTATCACATATGTCTAATATCATCAATGCTTCAGACTCTGTCATTTCCTTACGAAATCCACCAGGGTAATCAGCAAACTTTATCTGTAATGGATTTATCTTTGCTCCTTTGGCTGGTTTCAATATGATTCCATTCAACTTGGCTATCTCAGAAGGTGTTAGCATTCGATATCTAGCATTAGCTGCAATTGCTGACTTAGCTGTCAATGCAGCTATAGTTATACCCGCACCTATGATCAACGGCAAAACCTATTATACATTGTATAGTTAGTTAGTAAATTGTGGCTTAATTAATTTCATCAAAGAAGTGAGGCAAATACATACCATCACAATGTATCATATATACATCAAATGCTGACAAAAATGGCTAGTAGTGTATGTTGACAGTGTGGTCTGCTTGAGTATTACCGTATGAGTAAAACAAAAAAAAAAAGAACTATTTTGAAATTTTAAGTTATATAGTTCTTCCTTCACCTTGCCTTTACTTCAAAACAAAAAAAAAATAAAGATTGTGAGTTTCACGCAGTTTCGCTACGCTGTCAACATATTAGTGAAGTAAGTTAAATATATTGAAGAAAGGTTCACTATAGTCTTATATCAAACGCTTGATTTCTATAGCGGCAGGCAACATCTATATCTCTTAAAGATGACTGAAGAGAAAGCCAAGGTCAATGGTGATGCCAACGTGGTTCAGTCGCAAAATAAAGTTGAATCATCAGTATTTAGCTTGGTATTCTACGTAGTGGGGATATACGCATCTTTCTTATCATGGGGATACTTACAAGAGAAGATTTCCACAAAGAACTACTCCAATGATCCCAGTGATCCTGTATATTTTAAAGCTCCTTTAGTGATTAATATAATACAGTCGTTCTTTGCAATGGTGATAGGATCTTTATATTTGTCCATCAAAGTTTCTAAAGTTCAAACACCTTTTAGTTTTTTATTGAATGACTTTAAACTTTTCAAATCATTTTTGATAATTGCTATCACACAAGCTGTTTCATCTCCTGTGGCATACAGTGCATTAGGCCATGTGAATTATTTGGTCTTCTTACTTGCAAAATCCTGTAAATTGATTCCTGTAATGGTAGTTCATTGGGCAATGTACAGAAAAAAATTCCCATTATACAAATATTTAGTTGCCATTATTGTTACACTAGGGGTTACTACGTTCACATTGGGACATCAATCTGGGAAGGTCAATAGTGATAAAGTTTCCGATGATGGCAACATGGTTTTTGGTTTAGCATTGTTGATCATTTCACTATTGCTAGATGGTTTAACTAATTCAACACAAGATCAATTGTTCACAGATCCTACAATAAAAAACTTTATTACTGGTTCACACTTGATGTGTGGTTTGAACTTTTTGAACATGCTTTTGACTTTTTTTTATACTATAATTTGCACCAACCAAATCCAATACTTGTTTGAATTTGTGCGACAAAACGGGAATCAAGCTTTTGTTGATGTTGTTGGATTTGGTATATGTGGGTCAATTGGTCAAATATTTATCTTTGCAACTTTGGAGAAATTTGATTCAATTGTACTAGTTACTGTTACTGTTACTAGAAAGATGATATCAATGTGTTTAAGTGTGTTTATTTTTGGACATTCATTAAAATATACACAGTGGTTAGGTGTTTTCTTAGTTTTTAGTGGAATTATTGCCGAGTCAGCATACAAAGTTATTGGAAAGAAAGAAAAACCAAAGACGAACTAAATAGAGCTTATATATACGGTATATTAAAATAGATGTAGATTTATGCTGCAATTATAATTTCTACGATGATGATGATTTATATTAATACAAAGTTCATTATTAAGATTAATTTTATAGAGTAGTCTAAATTTTAGAAGCTAAAAAAAAACAAAGACAAAAAAAATTTAAAGAATTAAAGAATTAAAGGGAAAAAAAATGACAGTGCCATATGGCAATATAACCAAAAATAAAACTAATAACGAGCTAAAACAAAAGATAAACCATATAAAACAAGAAAGAACGTTAGCCTTGTTTTCTATTTGCTTGAAGTTTATCTATGAGCAAGTTGTAATAAACAACGAGCAGCACCAATTGAAGATGGAGTGGACATTAGTCTAGTTGGAGAAGACATTAATTGGGTCTCCTCATTGTCATTTTCGTTTTCATTAATATCATTATTATGTAGATGTGAATTTCTAATTTTTGATTTTTCTTCGAGTTTCCTCACTGGCGTTACCAGCATTGTGTTACCTTCGACTAATGTAGTTGAAGATGATAATGATGATGATGAATTTGAAGTGACTGATGTATCTTTAGATTGTGAGTATTTTGGGGGTGGTACTTTCAACGTACGTTTAATCGGAGGTACATCATAAGCAAATGCAGGAACAGGAGGTAATCTAAACTTCGATTTAGATTGATTATTTTGAAGATCAAATTGTTCTTCATTTGGAGATGTAATTGCAAACTTAGATGGGGAAGTAGAGGCATGTGTTGATGATATAAAGTTTTGTAATCTCTTGCTTTTAGGAAGAGCATGAGAATTTATGGATAACGTAGAAGAGTTTTTAGGCTCTAGGGTAGTTCCAGATTGCTTAGCAGGATGGTGTAAATCAGGAATTGATTTCATGAATTCCACAGATGCTCTTTTCAGATTAGCAGAAACCCCTCTCTTCTTGACGACTTCATCCATATAAGAGTTAGACCTTTTCATTGAAGGTTTCCTCTTCAAAACAGGGGCAGCAACAACGGGAAGCTTCGAATTTTGAACAAGAGACTCGCTGAACGACTTAGTCATTTCCAAAGTTTTCTGTTTACCTATAAGAGGAGTCGAAGCAGCTAAAAGATCATTGAGAGCATTCCTGGATTGTATTTGTTGAGTAGAAGAAAATTCATTAATTGAGGTTGTTCTTGGAGAATCATCATTCTCAAAAGCATCTTTACTACTACTATCGGTGGTGTTAACTTTTTTCAAATCGTTCAACATAACTTGTGTTTGGTTTGTCTTGACTTTATAATAAGCCAACTGCAATTTGACTTTCAGCATTCTTGCCTTTTCCAAAGTTGGAGATGTGAATATATCATCTTTAGTATCAACTATAACTTTGGTACGCTTATGAGAAGGAGTCTTTTGTGCTTTAGAATCTAAAGTAGATGAAGATCTTTTGACAGACAAGGTGAACTTATCGGAAGAAGAATTAAATGGTGGAAATGAGTTTATATTAAAAGATTTGGATTTTGGTGCAGTAGAAGCCAATGTGTTGTTTTTGGAGATATTAAGCGAGTAATCAGAGATTGGGGCCAAGGGGACTCTTTTCAGCGAAGCTTGGTGAGGTGATGAAGTGGCAATGGCACTGGTCGACATCATTGTTAACTACTAGAAAAGTTAATGTTAAAAACAGGGAGTATAGCTAGCTGTAACAGGCTTAAGGAAAGTAAATGCAAACGCAAACGCAAACAAATAAACAATTGAACAAACTGGATGAATATGAAAAAAAAAGGTACAAGAACAGCTCTTTCAAACAGACAAACAACTAAACAAAGACAATGCAAGAAGGTGAAAAACTATTAAGAATGCAAGCGGTAGCAAAAGAGCAGAGTAATGAAGTGAAGTAAAGTAATGTGTTGCTTGTAGATGAGCAGCTGAAGCCAGCAGATAATTGGTGATAGCAGTGTCAAGACAACAACGACAGGTCCCAGAAACTGCGGCACATATAAATAAATAACCAAACTCATCAAACTCACCAAATGTTTGTGCATCTTTTGTTTACATTACCAAATCAAGATTTCTGGCACGAATCGAAAACAAAACAAAACAAAAACAAACGAGTAGCGAAAAACGCACAGACACGATCCACAAAGTGCGAATTAGGAAATCTGTAAACAGCGCCAGCTTCACCAGGGCACACTTGTGCTTAATGGAGTACACTGGAGTAGTATTTACAAGAGTACAATAAACTACACACCAGATCAGCACAGAGTAGATGTATACATTTGCTCATCTATATGCAGATAGATATATATAAAGCATATATATATATATATCCACACACACACACACACACACAAAAAGCACGCCGGTTATCAGTTAGTCCCTGGCCCCTTAACGCCAATTCGCTTATTTGGTCTCCCTGCCCTTTTTCATCTGACGTATACGCAAATCTGTGTTTGTTTGTTCCATCTATATATGTTCTCTGTTTGTATATATTTGTATATATATTTGTACATCTTCAGAACCTTGAACTGCTTGACCGGAGCGGAGAATGGACTTATTGTATAAGTGATAAAAAAGCCATTCTGTTCAGTTCTATTTAATTTTGACTATATACTACTATTTCTTTTTCTATTTCTTTTGTTTTTTTTTTCAACTAAATTTAAAAATCTAACCCAGCAACAATATCCTTCAAAGAGGTGACAAAATTGTCCTCTATACTCTCACCATGTCCAGCAGCAATTTTCAATACCAACTCGTTCAATGCTGAACTACCCAAAATATCGACATGATCCGCAGTCTTAGCTCCTCCTCTAATATCAAATCTATCTGGCTCATGTTTAATCTCAACAATAGTAACTTGTGAGTTACCTGGATTATATATATTCTCTCCTCCTAACCCATCATTACCCTGTGCCCATTTGTGACACATAGAATGTGTCATTAATGACACAGTACCATCACCGTCAGAAAGTAAAACTGAATGACGATTCTCATAATCGATAGTCACATTTAACTTCGTAATATCTTTATCTTTTTCTTCTTTATAATAATATGCTCTCTCTGTTGGAGATCCAACTCCATATAAACAATAAACTTTCATATCTGGAGCATTTGGTAATGGCACTTCTAATGGATTAGTCCATTTAGAATAATCTTGTTCATTACGTTTTAGTTCATCTTTATCTTTGGAAACGCCATAAGAATAATGTTCTTTTGTTCTTCTCTTAAACCATTCAGGACCTTGATCCATCAAAAATTCAATGCTATCACTAATCGTTAAATTTTTGGTAGAATATTCACCAATTGTTTCGGTAAATCTAATAAAATTACCCAGGGATGAAGATGATGAAGTCTCATTACTTCCTCCTGTTTTACCATCTTTGATAATAGTTGAATCATCTGGTGAATCAGTTAAATCACCCCAAATCAAATCTCCACCTTTAGGAATCATACTTGCAATTCCTCCAAATGATCTAACCAAATCGGCTCTTTCTCTTCTACTGAAAAACTTTTCCAATCCTTGAACAGCTAATGCATTTAACTGAACAGTATCTTTCATTTCACCAGATAATAAAGCAACAATGGCCTTTGGAGTACCCAAGACACAACCTGATATATCAACAAAGGCTTCAATATATTCATTACACCAATTTGGTCCTCCATTACCAAAATCTTTACCTTCGGCTTCAACCCATTTCAAGAAATAAAAAATGACTTGTGAACCCATTGAATGGCCATATAATACAGTTTTTTCACCTGTAAATTTCTTATTTAATTCGATTTGTGATTTCAATTTAGAAAAATATCCATCTCTTCTTTCTAAATCAAGATAAGATAATCTCCAATCATATGCTGCACTAAACATATTATCTGGTCCATAACCAATAACAGCTAAATTTTGTAAAATCTTATTCCAAATCCAATAACCAGTTATAAAGAAATCCGCGGCTTCAAACCCTTGAGCTGCTCTAACTTTAACACCAGGAGGATCTAATCCGGTTTCAGGGTCTAACATTATATGTTTCAACCAACATGCTTTATCCAAAAACATAGTCCGTAACATATAAAAGGAACCCCATAGTCTTTTTCTAAAATGATTTTCCGCGGGACATTCTGGTGTACCTTCAACCGACCAAGACTCTAAACCGGTACTAATAACACCTGGAACAAGAATTACAGGGTACTTGGAACTATACTCTTCTTTACTCAAAGATTTACCGACAGCAAAAGCTTCCCCGGAAAAATGCATTTCATCGGCATTATTTGTATCTAAAAAACCTTGCAATTGAACAGGCAATCTCTCTTTCCAGTCATCAAAAAATATATTAAGGTTATCAAAGTTCATCAGCTGATCTAGTTCCGGTAAAATATCGTTGTCCCTAGCATGTTTACCACCAAAATAAATTGCAATAAGTAAACCCACTATTGCACCTATTGTAAAGATGAATCTTTTTGTTTCTAAAAGTGTTCTAGTCAATTGAACTTTTGAATTAGAAGAATAAGTCGAGGTCTCTTTCTCAACTCTATTCTTACTCTTATCCACTTTAGTAGTTGTGATATCTACTTTGACCTCGTCTTTAATAGTTTCAATTTCGTTATCGGAAACTTCAATAATCTCAGATTTCACATTGCTTCCAGTCTTTTCTGCCGACTTGACAGATTTCCTAGTCCTGTGAGCCATTGTATTATGCAAAAGCTCTCAAGTATGTCTATTTATATATATATGCAGTATGCTTCCCAAGTTTAGCAAACTTCCGGTCGCCTAGAACAACACATGCAACAACAACATGAAACGAAAATCAAATAATCAAATCAAAAAAACCTGCACAGGCAAAATAGATAAACAGCCTGCCTGCCTGCCTTGCCCTGTCTTTACTTTTTGCACAGCATTTATTTTCATTTTCCAAGTCGATCGACGTATTGCTTTAAGTGCTGGAAAACCAAAAGACGATCGACGATTGACAAACAATTTGGAGCAATTGGCAGGCAAAGCGAGAGATAGAGAGGGAAAAGATAAGCCCTGGCATAGAGAGAGAGGATAGATAAAAAAAAAACACAGGCACTAAACACAAAAGATAAACGGACTGCCTATTAGCTTGTATAAGGCAAGTAAGTGTCTTTGTACATATATATTGGCTTTAAGACTACATCTATTTGGCCATTTGTTGTGTTTGTTTGGTTTTTGCAAACACCGTTATTGTATTAGTCGTCTTTTATACTTTTAAATCTATACTTTTAGCGGGAAAAACAGGTATACTACAATACAATATACACCCCAGCTTATTCAAATTAAAATACAAATTTTGGATCTTTGAAGTGAGTTTACAAAGTCAATTTTAATAAGTTATAATACAAGATGTTAAGATCAACGTTTAGCTCATTAAGGGAGTATTTAACTCCAATTTCCCATGTTTCCACTTTTGCAACATCTGGTGAAATTACACCTGAAGAATTCGTGTTAGCCGGTGATTACCTTGTTTATAAATTCCCCACTTGGCAGTGGTCTCCTGCTCCAGATAATAAGAAGAGAGACTTCTTACCTGATGATAAACAGTTTTTAGTCTCCAGACATGTACCTTCTTATGTTCGTGCATCAGATTATGAAGAAATTGACGATAGAGAAGCAGGAATTGGTGGTGAAGTTGAACAATCTCAAATTGGTGGTAATCATAGTACCTTGGAAGGAGAAGGAGGTGATGGAGATAAAGATGATGATGAAGATGAAGAAGAGGGTTGGACAAAGACAGAACTTGTTCGTAATGGCATACATAAACATCACTGTTCTCCATCAGAAGAAAGAAGGCATTCTAGTGAATATGTAGGTATGAAAGAACAAGATCAATTTGATGAGATTGATGTTAATAACGATATTGATGAGTTAATTGAAGATGATGCTGAAGATATTATTGATTCGCACGTTCAAGAATTGAAGACAAATGAGAAAGGTGAAGTAATTGATGAAGAAATCAACAATGTTCCTATTGATGCTAAGAAGAGAAGTTATGATTTATATATTACTTATTCGACATCATATAGAGTACCTAAGATGTATCTTGTTGGTTTTGATTATAATGGTGTTCCATTAAAACCTAAAGAGATGTTTGAAGATATTGCTAGTGATTATAGACACAAGACTGTCACTATTGAAAAAGCTCCTTTTTTAAATGATACTACTTCAGTTTCTATTCATCCTTGTAAACATTCCAATGTGATGAAAGTATTGATGAAAAGAGCTAATATTGCAGCAAAGAATAAGAAACTGAATCAGCAACAACAACAGCAACAGCAACAGCAGCAGCAGCAACAACAACAAGCTGATGATGATGAGGCTTTGACTAAAGGTGTTTCTAAGCTTGGTTTAGCTGACAATGAAAATGACAATACGAATGATGATTCATTAGGTGATGATGATTGGGAAAATGTTGATAATGAAAATGAACAAGTTGTAAGAGTTGATCAGTACTTAATTATTTTTCTTAAATTTATATCGAGTGTTACACCAGGTATTGAACATGATTATACCATGGATGCATTTTAAATGAAAAAAAGAAAAAAAAGAAAACAGGAAAATTGTTCTTTTAGTTGTTTGTTGTATTTTATGTTATTTTATGTTATTTTTTTTTTGGCTCTTTTTTGAAGTTTTAGGTTTTATTTTTGTTTTTTATTTTTTATTCTAAATTTTATATGGTTATAATACATGGAAATAAGTTATTTATTCAAAAAAACAAGTGTATTTGTAATGTAAATTATTATTATAAAAAAAATGTATAATGGATGGATGAATGAGAATAATTATATATTTAAAGATGTTATAACTAAGAATAACGAAAAAAAAAGGGGGAAGAGGGGAATGAAATAAAAAGACTAGATAAGCTTTACTTTTTTGATTATTTGAGATTGAAATGAAGATATAGTTCTGAAGAAATGAATAGTGTTATAATAATATTTAATACTCAACATCAATAAAAAGGAGTTCAAGTAAATTAATATTTGGCTAAATCAACTGAATCCATTTCATATTTGATCCAATTAGATAAACAATTTTGATCTAATACATCATCAGGAGCAAAATAACCTGGTTCACAACCACCTAAATTTTTTGGAGAATTAGCACAATTAAAATAAGGTGAATGGAAATAACAAACATCTCTAAACCAATGAATTTTCTTTTTATCTTCAAATAAACCTAAACCAACAGAATGAACTGGAGCATCACCCCATCTTTCATAATAAAATCCACCTTCTTCTTCTAACATTTCAAACCATTTAGTATATGCTTCACCACGATAAAAATCCATATCACCAATTTCAAAATTAGACCAAAAATGACAAGTTGAATAACCACCTGCTTGTTTTGTATTTAATGGATTTTGAACATTTTCTGTTAACCATTGAAATGCACCATTAGGATTAACATATTGAGGATTTTTTTCAATAAATTTTAAAGTTTTTTCCCAAAGAGTTTCAACAGTTAATGGATTATCATATAATGAAATTGTAAAACCATAAGTTAATTCATTATCTTCCATAAATTTAAATAAATCATAATCAACTTGACAATAATAATTTGTACCTGGTTCAAATCTCCAATAATATTTATAATTTTGTAATTCTTTTAATTGATAAAAATAACCTGAATTAAATCTACACATATTATGATAAGAATCCATATCTGCATATTGAATATTATTTTCTTTTAATTTAGAAACACCTTGTTTTAATAAATTCATATCAATTGACTCAGGTCTATTCCACATATCAAATGGAATTAAAGAATAAAAGACTTCACCAGAACATAAAGTTTCAACTTCTTGTTTAAATTTATCACTAAATGGTTCTTCACTAATAAAATGATAAGGATAATTATATAAATTATTAAAAGTTGATTCAATTTGTTCAATAGTACTTGCAATAGCTTCTAATTCTGAATCTCTAACTAAGGTTAATAAAGTAGCATTAGCTAATTTATAATCAGTTTGACCTTGTTTTTTATATTTTAATTTCATACCTTTTGGTTCATTAATTTTTCTTTTATAAGTTTTTTTATAAAATTCAAAATTTTCATCAACAATTTCTTTTGGAGTTGCATCTTTATCAAATAATGATTTAAATTCTAATTTTTCTTTAATTTGTTCAACATTTAAAGTTTTTTTAGAACCAGTTTGAAATTCTTTAGGAATTTCATTATCAAATTCAGATTGAAATTGTTCATCTTTAATTTCAGATTCTCTTTGATCATCAATTAATTTTTCCTTTAAGACATCAACATCAGATGCATTATTTCCACGACTTAAACCAAAATTATTAAGACTAGAATATATGGAATTGACACTATCATTATATACTTTAGAAGAAGCATCTTTATATTTATTAATGGTTTCAGTTTCATAATATTGAATTGTAATCATGCAAAGTACTATAAGAACAAATGCAAAGAGACCAAATGCTCTAATCAACCTTTTATTCAAAAGCATAGTTGATGATGTAGTTGATGATGTTAGTGCTAGTACCACTGATGATGATGATTATGATGATGGTACAAAAAAAGAGAAAGAAAGTCAATGACTAACTTATATGATCCTTATAAGCGTTTTAAATTTCAATTATTCATTCATTCACTTATTTATGTATGTATCTATGTATGTATAATATTATGTACGCATCTCTGTATGTAGCTAAATGCACTTGATACAAAAAAAGATCTGCAAGATAACGTGTCCGGCCGGGTAACAACATGGTGAGTTTTGCGACGTATTTAACATGTTGTATTGTAATTAGTTTATTTTTAATATAATTATAAGACACTGATTAACAAGCATTAAGTGTTTTAACTATTGGTTTAAATAGGAAATGATTATACTAGTATATATCAACAAATAATAAATAATAAATAATAAATTGTAAATTGTAAATTGTAAAATTGTAAAATTAAAGTAACAATTAATTTAAGTCAATCTATAATATTAATTTTTTATGAATTACTTAGTTATATATATTTAAACTGTCACAAAGAATAAATAAGTTAATAAGAACTTAAAAAGAACTCAAAAAGAACTGAATAAGAATTTAAAAAACCATGTATAGTTGTGTTTCATCCACAATTACAGGTTTCAACTATCACCTATCACCTGCAAGTTATTAGTAAAAACTTCTTTTCTTAATAATCCAAATATAATTGTAAATGTAAATTTGAATGTAGATGTAAATGTACAATTCCTCCTCTTGGCGGTATTAGGCAATCCTTTCATCTTTGGTGAGATTGATAATGATCTACCAAACATGATTTTAAATTACACCAAAAAAAATTAAAAACCACTGAATTGTTTTTAACTTTTAAATGATTAAGAAAATTGCCTTTGAATAATGAAATAAAGAAAAGACAAACAAAATCAAAATTAAGTGTTTGAAAAAGAGAAATATCAAGGGGTTTATATATTGATTACAAGAATTATAATTTTACTATTTTGTTTCAAAAAATGTAGTTATAGAATTGGGAGTAGGTGAGTGAGTGACTTTAACGAAGTTTGAAACAATGTTGAAACATTAAGAGATGCAGGAACAATTTACTTAGTTAATTAATCAATTGTTATTTGATTGTATGATTGTATGATTGTATGAATGTATGAATGTATGAAATAAGATAGTATGTTGAGAAAAAAGAGTTAATTAAAGTGTTTCAGAATAAGCGAAATGGAAGAACTTTAAAATTTCCTAATTAAGCCATCAATGGTATACTTATTTATTTATATATTTATATGTTTATATTTATTTGATTATGGTTATTGATTATGTTTCAGATGTATGTAAAGATATAAGTAATTAAAATGTTATTTAAATGAGTAAGTTACTAAAGTAAATTAAGTAGGTTTAGTAAAACCTGCTTTTTGCTTTTTTGAACTCCAAATAGTTAAAGCTAAAGGTCTAGCATAATAAAATTTTTCATAACCTTGTTTTTTATCTTCATCATCATATTCATCTTCAATTGAATTTTCTTTATCTTTATCTTGAATATTTGTAATTGTACCTTGAAATGTAATTGCAGGCATAATTATAACATCATCAACTTGAGAAGGAGCAATTGAACCAGAAAATTGTCTATAAGAAAATCTTTGATCATTTCGTACTTCAGGACCAACAATTGGTTTTAAATCTTTATCTCTATCATTTTTAGCAACTCTAATAAATAAAGCATTTTGTAAAGAATTAAAATATTCAAATAAAGTATCAGTAAAAATTGAAGGACCAGTAAATTGAATTAAAGGTTCACCATTTGCATCAACATTTGAAAATACATCATCCCAATCTAAACTTTTAATTAAATCTTTTTGATTAAAAGCAATAAAAGTAATTCTTGCAATTAATTTTGCTAAAAATGGATGATGAGATTTTGATTTAAATAAATTATTTGAAAATTGTAATCTTCTATTATATAATTTTTCCCAATTAATATCATTATAATCAGTTGTAATACCAACAAATAATTTTCCAGTAATAACTCTTGAATCATACCAATATTTAATTGGTTTAATACATGCAGTATCAATATCAGCATAAAGACCACCATTAAGATAAATTATTAAATATTTTAAAAATTCGAATTTTAATCTTTCATTTGGTAATAATCTTAAAGCATCAACGATTTCAGGAACATTTGGTTTAAAATAATCAACAATCATATCTTCAGCATCTTGAATAGTAATTAAATTATGATTATAATTATCATTAATATTTCTCCATCTTTCAACATGATTTTTACAATCATTTGGGAAATTTTTATCTTCAAATTTAACAGGCCATAATTGATAAATATTATTTTCAATTTCATTTTTAGAATTATAAGGGAAATAATAATTTAATCTTGATTCAATTGTATACATATCTTTAATATTTTTCTTTGGAGGTCTTGATAAAGTTGGTAAATAAGAAGAAGAAGCAGAACCAGAATTTGAATTTAAATCGGTTTGATTTAAAGAATTATAATTATATAAATCATTAATATTTGATAATGAAGAAGACATAACGGAATCTTGACCATGTAAAGTTAGATCTAATAAGATAAAGATTGAAACAGAAGATATGATTGCATATTTATAATTTTTCCATAGATGTTTTAAATTTGGAACGTTAATATTGTTATTATTAACGATATTATTAAGGGACTTATACATCATGAAAAGTAACCAACAGGTAAGCCAACAGGTAAGCCAACGACTAAGCCAACAGATCAGAGATGAAAGGATAAATAATAAACACAAGGAGAAGGAAAGTGTGTAAATAAGTATGAGATAAGTGAAATAAGCCCTAGCTTTATTCATTCATTCCTTCCTTCCTTTAATCGATTTACTAGCACTATGAAAGGGCCATCAGCAGCGAGCGTGCCCATCCCCTGCCCATCCCCGTGCCGTGCCCTGTTTTTCTCTTCCTTTACTTACTTTAGTTAGTTAAGTTAAGTTAGTTAGACTTAGAGAGTTAGACTTAGAGACTATCGACTCTTAAAGAGTATTAGTATAAAGTATTAGTATAAACTATATTATAGACGCGTCTATTCTTCTATTGATAAGTAATAACAGATTGGAATGTGGCGCAAATTATTGTAATTACACCAGCCACATTACAGCCTTTAGTCTTTAGTAGTGAAAACAAACACGTAAAGCTTAATTCAAAAAGCTTACATTAAATCAAAAAGCTAAGGCAAAAGGCTTACATGAAGCACGAAAAAGAAAAGACGCGGCCAGCCAGACTGTACTTACTTACACTTACACTTACTTATACTTATACTCATATGCTTTAAACTATATACTGTATAGTGTATAGTGTATAGTGTATATATATATAATTTACTGTGCCACATACTATATTATAGTATATTATAGTATAGTATATTATAGAGTATACTCTTGTGGCTGATTATTCATTATACAACTAATTCAGTGCCACTATTTAGTAAAGCTTAACAAATAGTCTCGCCGCTTTTGTACACTTAGTTCATTTTCATCTTCAATTTCAATTTTGATTTCAATTTCAGATCTGCAACTGACTATACTGTACTATATTCAATCAACTCTTTTATCTAATTAACTACTTCTCTTCATTTACTCATACACTTATACACTCATACATTAATACACCAATACACCAATACATTAACACATTCATATACCTAATTATCTTCATACTTGCTACTGTCACTGTCACTGTCAACTGCCAATTCCATTATTAGTTTGTTTTTGTTCCCCTTTTCTACTCTTACACTTACACCTACACTTACACCTACACTTACTCTTACACTTATCATAAAATACTATTGCTGATTGATATCCCACTTCCCACTTCCCAATTCCCTCTTTCGTTTTTGTTCTTGTTCTTCTACCCTTGCATCTGTAACTTTCACAGCTTCCTCACTCACTCCCCATTATGATCCTACAGCTAAGGTATAGAAGAGTATATATCCTATTCTTCGCCATATTCATAATACTATTCACTTTATACTCATTGGCATCTTCTGCTGCAAAAAATAACTTATCTGAAAATCAACAACAACAACAACAACAACAACAAAAATCAGTTAAAGATAGAACTTATGATTTAATATTTAATAATCAAAAACAATCAAATTCTGATAAATCTCCTTCTTCTTTAATCTCTGAATCATTACAACCTTCTTCAACACCTGAAGATTTAGAAGATTTAACTAACTTATATTTATTGAATAAAATTGATAAAGTTGATAAATCTAATCAATTAAATAAAGGTTCATCTGGTAATTTACCTGATGGTACCATATCAAAAGTTCAACATGGTAAAGGTCAATTACAAGATGATAGATCTTTACCTTTTTCAAATCAACAATTATTTATTGAAGAAAATATTACTAAAATTAATCCTGCAAATATTTTAAAAGGTGATATTACTTTTCAAAATTATTTTAATGAAATTTTTGAATTAATGAATAGAAATACTTTAAATTATCCTTTAGAAGAAAGATTAGTTTTAAAAGATGGTAAACCTTTTATTGAAAATGTTTTATTTTTTGCTCAATCTTTTGATAGATTATCTGAAAATGATTTATCTGAATTTGTTAAATTTTCTCCTCAATTTGTTAATGATTTAACTTTGAAACATGAAATTGTAACTCAAGGTTTACCAAATGAAATCCCAACTAATTTATATAAAGGTTCTGGTTATGTTATTGTTGGTGGTGGTAAATATTCTTGGTTTGCCTTATTAGGTATTGAAACTTTAAGAAAATTAGGTTCAAAATTACCTGTTGAAGTTATATTACCAAATGAAGATGATTATGAATTCGAATATTGTGATCAAATTTTACCTTCTTTAAATGCAAGATGTGTTGAAATGACAAGAGTATTTGGTAAACAAGTTTTAAAAAAATTTGATATTTCTGGTTATCAATATAAAAATTTTGCTCTTTTATGTTCTTCTTTTGAAAATGCTTTTTTATTAGATTCTGATACTTTCCCAATTTCAAATCCTGATAATTTATTTACTTCGGAATTATATGAAAAATATCAAATGATTACTTGGCCTGATTTTTGGAGAAGAACAACTTCTCCATTATATTATAAAATTGCAGGTTTAACAATTGGTAAAAAACAAATTAGACATTTAAATGATTTTTATACAGATCCAAAATTTTATTCAAAAGATTTTCCAAATAAAGATCCATTTTTTGATATTCCTTATCATGATAGAGAAGGTACTATTCCTGATTGGACAACAGAATCTGGTGAAATGTTAATTAATAAAACTTTACATTTTAAAACTTTATTATTATCTTTATATTATAATTTTGATGGTCCTTATGGTTATTATCCTTTATTATCTCAAGGTGGTGCTGGTGAAGGTGATAAAGAAACTTTTGTTGCTGCTGCTCATTATTTTGGCTTACCTTATTATCAAGTTTATAAATATCCTGATAGAGCTTATGGTTGGTATAATGATGAATTAAATTATGAACATTCTTCAATTGTTCAATATGATCCTTTAAGAGATTATGAATTATTACAAGAATCAACTTCAATTATACAAAAAAAAATTGATGAAGTAAATGGTGATCCTTTAAAATTTCAATATAATTATGATGATTTAGTTAAAAATTATTTTCAACCTCATAATTCAAAACCTTTATTTTATCATGTTCATGATCCAAAAATGGATCCTTTTCAAATTGTTGAAAAACGTTTTACATTTGATCTTGAAGGTAATAAAATTAGAAATTTAGGTGAAGATTTCCCTGCTTTTGAAAATCAATTTGATTTAGAACAATTTATTTGGCAAGTTATTGATCATTATGTTTGTCAAAAAATGATTGAATTTAAACATTTCAATAATGCTCCTTGGAATTTATTATGTACTGATTTCATTACTGAACAATTGGAATATTTAAGAAATACAAATAAAGTATTAATTCATAAATATAAAAAGGAACAAGCTAAAAAAAATGGTAGTATATAATTAATACTATCATTTCCATCTACATTTCCATTTTCATTCCCATTTCCTTCTTCTTTATGTTTTTTTCTAAACTCCTATTTTTTTTATTTTTTTTATCAATTTCAATTCAAACTCACTTGTTCATCAATATACAAAATTCTTTTTTCATTTGCTTCTTCTTTCAATAGGTGTATACATATAGATATATATATATATTTCACTCTTTAGACATTCTTAATTTATTATTTTTACATTTATATATAAATATGCGATTTGTATTAATATTATTGTTTAATCTATTATAACTTTTTTGTTGAAACATATCAAAATAAGATACAATTAATATATATATATACATATATATACACTCACTAAGACATCCATACACCGCTTCAAAAATTCAAAAAAAAAAAAAAAAAAAATTTAGTTAAATTTAAATTTTTTACTGAGATTTATTTATATAAATGATGATGATAGTTAGAAACTGTTTTATAAAATATTCTACTGGTCAGCTGAGTATTACAGTTTTTAGTACAAGAAAAGGGTATTCTTTAATAAAATATGTCAGCGAGTAGACAGAGGATCACATTTGAGAGAAATCCGACATTACCCTCACAGACAACTCCCGAGCAAAGGTACTGGAGAAGTTTCACCAATTCACAATTAATTAAAGAACATAATTCCGTAACTAATATTTCATTTGATCCTAATTCACCTTTTGATTTTGCCGTTACTTCATCTACTAGAGTTCAAATTTTTTCAAGTAAGACTAGAAAAGTAGCTAAAAATTATACTCGTTTTAAAGATATTGTTTATTCTGGTGAATTTAGAAATGATGGTAAATTATTAATAGCTGGTGATGCATTAGGTCAAGTTTCTATATTTGATACAAAACAAAATTCGAAAAATCTTTTAATATCATTCAAACCTAGTTCACATCCCGTTCATATTACTAAATTCAATCCTTCCAATTTAACTCAAGTCTTAACTTGTTCAGATGATAGAATTGCTAGATTATATGATATATCAGATACTAATAAACCATTATTGGAATTAGGTGATCATGGAGATTATATAAGAGCAGGTTGCTTTATTACTTCATCTATATCCTCTCCTAATTTAGTAGTCACTGGTTGTTATGATAATTTTATTAGAGTCTTTGATTCAAGAATTGGTGGTGCTAAAAATTTATCTGAACCTGTATTGAAATTTAATACTTTAAATCCAGTAGAAGATATATTATCTTTAAATTCAACTAATTTGGTTTCTTGTGGTGGTAATACTATAAAGACATGGGATTTAACTGCTGCTAAAAATCAAAAAACAATGGTTAATTTTTCAAAAACAGTTACTTGTCTATCAAATGCTGGTGAAAGAGGTATATTAGCAGGTTCAGTTGATGGTCATGTTAAAGTCTTTGATTCGTCTTCTTTAAACTACGACGTCAAATTTGGTTGGAAATTTGGTTCAGGTGTTTTATCCGTTGGAGTTTCTCCAAATCACAAACATTTTGTTGTTGGATTAACTTCTGGATTATTAGCTATTAAAACTAGGAAAACAACTACAAATGCCACAGGATCAAAAACAGAAACAATGATGGATGATGTAGACTTTATTGAATCCACATCTAACAACAACAACAACAATTACAACGACAATAACAATAACAATACTCTTGCTGCTGATAAAAGTGCAAATTTCAAGAGAATGCTAAGAGGTGCAGAGTATTCAGGTGAATACGAACATTTTGTTCTTGATTCAGAAACCACATCTAAAAAATTAAAGCAATTTGAAAAAGATTTGAATTCATTTAAATTTGCAGAGGCATTAGACGATGTATTAATATCTGGTGTATCTAAAGAAATCACAATCACATGTCTTGAAGAAATTAAAAAAAGAGGTAAGATTAGAGTAAGCTTACAAGATCGTGATGAAGCAACATTAGAACCTTTATTGTCTTGGTGTCTTAGACAAATTGATGATTCAAGAAACTTAAATCTGATAGCTGATTACTTGAATTGTTGTATTGAAATTTACAGCGATTTGATTGAAAATAATTCAATACTATGTGAGATCTTATCTAATATTCAAAAGAAATTGGATATTGAAATTTACAAAGCTAAAGAATCTCAAAAAATTATAGGTATGCTTAATTTATTAAGTGCTTAGATTAGCCAAACAAAAAATTCCCCTTAAAATCCCTGTATATTATATATTCTAGAGTACATAAGTCATAATTCATCTTACCAAAAAGAGAAAACTTCTTCTTTTCCCCGTTACTTTCTTTTGGATCGACATCACCTCCTTTTTTTGAACCTTTTATTCTTGTTATTAATTTTTAGTCTAACAAAATTATTAGACAGTAAACCATTTCCTTTAGACTTACCTGAATTTTGTAACTCGATTTGTTCTTGTCTTCTTTGCAATCTGATTAATTTATCCTCTTCGTCACTTGATTCACTTTCTTCGTCAGATAATTCATCACCTGATGAACCAATAACGTCAATGAGTCTTAAATTTTCATCCGAATCACTGTCATCCTCTTCAATGTCCTGTATATCCCGTTGGCGTTTTCTGTGTAACTCATTAATCTTTTCTTGGATATCCATATAACTGACATCGTCTTCAACTTCAATATTAGTATTGCTCGTGACTTTACTACGTCTTGTACTTCTTTTATTAGTCTTAATTTTCTTTCTGAGTCTCTCATTAATTACCAATGCTTCCTCTTCTTTTTCATCATTGTCATCTGGATCTCCTCCTTCTTGATCCGTATCATTCTCCTCATCGCCGTGCAGATCAATTCCAGATTCTTGGTTTTCCATCGTTGCATTCTTTTTCCTTAACTCTTTATTTTCTTTGTCTATAAGTTTTTTAATATCTTCATCTTCATATTGGCTCCATATGTCTCTTTGCTTTACCACCTCTTTCAAATCCTGGGTTAGTTGAAATAAAGATTTCCCACGTTTCCTCACACTTAAAAATGGACTTGGTTCAATGAATTTACTTGGGCTGGATGATAAATTCACAACTGGTGTCTCAAAATTTGGTCTTACTAATCTGTTAGGAGTTTGCTGTACAGGAGTAACTGCCATTGCAATTTCAGTATTACGAATGTCAATTTCAGTTAATGGTTTGATCGGTGTTTCTGATTTTTCGGGTGAAAGTTCAAACAACATGTCTAAGTTACCACTTTGAGATTCACTACGTAAGTATTTTGGAGTTTCCTGGAGAAATAAATTCGCTTGGGAATTCAATTTGACCCTTTTTTCAGGAGTGGAGTCAGCATTAGAAGGAGAAAATAGTAGTTTCCTTTGAACTCGTTTGCTCGTAGGAGTTTTAAAATTATTTTCAAGTTTCTCTTCATCCCCATGTATAATTCTTGATTTTGATGGTGTTTCTAAAGTCGTGATGGTATCAGTAACTGATTGCGGTTGAGCGGGCATTATTGGGGAGTCAATAGTTATCTTAGCGTTTGTGTTTGAAATTTTTGTAGGCGTCTGCTGTAATCGTTTTTCTGGTGTAACTTTAACGTTTATATCAAATATACTAAGAACTCTACCATTCAGTTGAGGTGTGGGACCAATTTCATCAGCTATCAGATTCTCTATCTCAGTTTCTTGTGACCCGCCCTCTTCACTATTGTCATTACCATCATCATCACCACCGTAAATTTCCTTCTCAATTTGGGTACTTTCATCTTGTGCGGATGCGCTTTTTTGACGCTTCTTGTCCTTCTTCTTGCTCTTATCATCACTTTTAATTTTATCCTCTCTTTGTTTTAGTTTTTTCTCTTTTAGGATACTGAATTGCACTTTGTATTTTTGATATCTTTTGTACTTGCTAGCTATAGTTTTATTCTGCTTAATATCCTCTGCTTTTGGTATGCGGCCTTCATTTTTCTCTGCAAATGAATACTCCCACGTTTTGATCTCACTTTTCAGTCCTTCTAGATAACTTTCCAACTCTCGAAGGCTTATTTTGCTTTTTTGTGATATATTTTCGACATCCATCTTCAAACTTTCAACCTCCATCATGGTATATGGGTATATAATTGCAATTTTGCGTCTACTATTATTCTGCTCTTTTGTTTCGTTGTCAAAACTCTTAACTTTTATTTAAATAGTGGAGAACTGCCATACCTAAAAAAAAAATACACAGACACAAAAACCATTCGCGTCGCGTCGGAGATAAGTCGTTCTTCTTATACTTATTTCTGTTTTACATTTATAACAAAGAAAGAAGAATATATTCAAAAAAAGTGTAGTCTTGCAATGTATCTATATACAATATTCAAATGCAATATGCCTTGGTCTATGTACTATTTTCAAAAAGAAGCATCTTCCGAGGGAGAATTAGGTGGCATACTATTTCCAATATTTGGCAGTTCGGGAGATATTTCCTGTTCTTTACCTTGTTTATGAACTGCTGACTCTAATTTTGACAAAAATACATCTAGGAGATCGGCGAGGTTTGAACTCTTTTTCGACACTATGTCTAATTCCTTTGCGTATTTTTGCAAAGCAATTTGATAATCATCGCCATTGGCAAACAAATCCTTGCATAAAAAGTTGCATAAGAATTCGTATGATTCGAATGGCAAGTTTGAATCTTCGGGGTTTGCATTACCCTTGACTTTTTCAATATAAGCAAGCGTTGTCTTATGGAGTTGATCCAATTCATTATCAGTTGATGCATAGTAGTCTAACACTTTTTTTTGAAGTTCGGGCTTAGCAAATCCAGGACTGGTTAGCTTGGTAATTTTAAGATATCCTTTTTCTGTAAGCTGGCTTCTTAAATTACTTTCAATTTTCAATAAAGCAACTAATGTCAACTTTAATAAATAAAAATCAATGATTCTTTCTTCGTTCGATGCTTCTAGAAATGGAACTTTGTTTTTTCTTAAATGATAAAGATGTGGTTCAGCAGAATTAAGATGCATTAGTCCAGCAACATATAAGCCTTTAACACTGCATATTTTTGCTATCAATTTCTTTGCTGAGAAAAGTTCCATGTAAAAAGAAGGCCAACTATCCTCAGTTAAAAAATAAGTGACAGTATCATTTCTGGTGTGATATTCAATCTTTTTACCCACATTGGGTAGTGTACATATATCAACTAATTTTTGGCCTCTATGAGTTGCCTCACTACCTACTGTACCTGGCATTATGAAAAGTTGCAAACTGGCCACATCCAGCAAGAAATCGGTTAATGGAACATAAAGGGGATATTTTTCAGCTGCTTCAAGATCAGCTGCTACTACCGCTAAAAGTAACAAATAACCACATCTATTGATTTCAGAGTCAAAAGGTTCAATCTTATCACCATTTTTAGAAGAAATAACTTCTTGCGTGTACACCATCACAGTGGAAAGACATTCTGCAATAAATTCAGATCTATACTGTTCGTCTGATATTTTGAAATTTTCATCGTACAACGATGTCACCATAAACTCAGACGCCTTTAACCATATCAATTCGCTTGCTTTGTTGTTTCCAAGCCTCTTGTAACAGAAGGCCATGCGGTTGTATATGTTCAAATAAAAAAGTGCATTTTGATATGTCAAGGGTAAAATGGATTCGCAAGATGTCAGTAACTGTTTGTATAACTTGAGAGCTGTTTCATAATCTCCACTCTTTTGCACATCAGTGACCTTTTTTAAGGTGGTTTCTATCTTGCTTTTCACAAAATAGTCAACTAATCCATCATATACCAAATAAGCCATACATCCCAAAGACAGGAATCCTAAAAAATAAGACACTCGTCTTGATTTTTTTGAAATCTCATGCACAGAAGGTGGGTTAGTTGGAGGTACGTAATTGTTTAATTTTGGTTGAAATTGGGGATTCTCTATAGGGTTGAATGGCTGTGGAACCTTATTAGAGTCTTGAAATTGGTGCAGTGTGTCAACTTTGTGCTTTTCGTTATTATTATTATTATTGTTATTGTTATTGTGTAAAAGTCGTCTGCATGTAACGAAAGTCGAAGAAGGTATAGCAAGACGATTGCTTATAAGACCCAATGCAGAGTTGCGAGCTAAAGACCTCTTCGCAAGCATGGCTCTTATATCTAAACACTTAAACACCTATAACTCCTGCTTTTGACAAAATCCTATCTACTACTGGGGTGAATTCTGAGCAAGAAGATAAGAACCAATAAGCATATTAAAATAATAGATCAGTCGTTATACAAAGACCGAAGCAGCGGTGAGCTACTGCGGATAGAAGTGGATGGCATCGCCTTTTTTTTTCGTTTTTGCGGGGAGGACGATCGACTATTGCCAAAGCACCGCCCTCATTCTTTTTTCTACATTATTCTTATAAGATAAGAGCAATCAGAACCTGGAGTAGATCTGTTCAGAGAAGTAAAAGTTGTTTTATCTTCAACGATGAACTCAAACTGTCCATATTTTGTTCCATATTAAATGAGAAATACATGTCAAAATGTGTGGAAGGTATGCACAAGCAGTAGTATGTATAAATACATAAATACACTAGGCTTTCTCATATAGATATTTTTTCTGTTTGATTCTGCCCCAACTTTTACTTTATATATACTAACTTAAGTTCAAGGAACCATCTGAATTATCAAATTACTTTCAAAAAAGCAATCTAGTTATTGATGATCTGCAAGATCCTGACAAGGCTAGGCCAAGATATAACGTTGGTCCCACTCAGAACGCTCCCGTATACTTTTTCACAGTCAATGATCAACATCTTCAACATATCGTGAAATATATGCAATGGGGCCTTATTCCCTTTTGGGATTCCAAGGGCAAAAATAAGAAAAAGACTTCATATAGTACATTCAACGCAAAAGTGGAGTCGATTGCAAGTGGAAGTAGGATATGGAACGTTGTAAGAAATAAATCCAGGTGCGTTGTGCCAATGCAAGGTTATTACGAATGGCAAACAATTGGCAAAGAAAAAAAACCATTTTATGTAACAAGAAAGGATGGAAAGTTCATGTACCTGGCTGGAATGTATTGCATCACAGATTCTGATGAGGGACAGGTAAGCTCATATACAATAATCACATCTCCTGCGCCTAAAAGCTTCAAATGGTTGCACGATCGGATGCCTGTTGTGCTTGAACCAGGTACTAAAGATTTCAAAGATTGGCTAGACCCTAAACTGGACAAATGGGACCAGCGTCTTTACAACTGTTTAAAACCATACGATTCTGACATCCTTGATTGCTATCCGGTCACAACTGACGTTGGTAATATCAGAAACGAGGGTGAGTATTTGATTAAACCTCTTAAAGAAGAAATCAAGAAGGAAAATGAAGGGCTCAAAAAGTGGTTTACCTCTTCCAAAAAAGAGCGCCTGGAAAACTCTCAATACACTAACAAAGTCAAAGGAGACGTTAAAGAAGAAAAGGAAGAAAAGCCAGAAATAAAGGAGGAGTCGGAAGTGGAGCGTGTAAAGTCAGAAAATCCGGAAGACGAAAAGACAAATGGTTCTGACGACAAGACTGGTAAAGAGACTAAACCTTCATCAACAGCGTCATCACGTTTAAACTATACCCCAATGAAATCAAAACCTGGCAGAACTTCTAAGGCTAAAAACGAACCAAAGAAGCGACAAGCAACACTTGATGATTCCATCGCTCAAAGAACAAAAAGAACAAAAATAAGTAACTAGTAAGGGAACAGAGATGACATTTAAAAACTGTGTAAATTAATAAATAAATAAAAACACCACAAAACTATATTTTTTTAGTGCAGTTCCCAGCCACAAAAAAAAACTATATCGATATCGGGTAGTTTCCGAGTATCGTGAGCTCTTCCTTGATATTGACTTTTTTTTCTTTGATTTTGATTCTTTGATAATATCCTCAGATCTGAGTATCATTTGACTTATTATACATATGCTGTATGTTGTGTATATTTCTTTCATATAGGCCCACATATCTCCGTACTCGATAAAGACTACTCACCCCTTTCCAGTTTCTTGTTTAGATATGGACCTTATAAGGGCTAAACTTAGTTTCATTAGTAGCGAGATAGGCTTAACGAGTGCTATCACTGCTCCAAAAGATATCAAATTAATTTTTGTATCCAGAATATGCAGGTCGTTTTCGTATAGTGGAGTTAATCTCCTTCTGGCACTATATTTGCAAGAAATAGGGTTAAGCGCAAAGTATATTGGGTTGTTCATGACTTTGGGTTTTGCTGGAGATTTGGTGAAGACTGCTATGATTGGTGCCAGACTTGATTATCTAGGGAGGAAAAATGCTATTATGATAAATTATACCTTGATGTCTTTTACTGCACTAGCGTTCTTCTTATGTCCTGATGTCAGATATCTATGGTTTGTGGTTTTCTTTGGTTGTATTACCCCAGGTGGACCAGAAGTGGGGATCTTCAGAGCAGCTGAATATGCAGCTATTGCAGAACTAGCCGATAATATTAAAAGATCCGATTATTATAGTTGGTATATCTTCTTCAATGTTTTCCCTAACTCAATAGGAAACTTTTACAATGGAACGCTTGTTTATATATTAGAGACAAAATACAATTTTCCTGCATCAAAGGCTTATAAAGTTGTCTTTTTAAATATGGCTTTTTTTACAGGAATAATGGTATTGATAATCAGTCGTTTATCATCGAATATTGAAGCAGCTTCATACAGAAAGAAAAAGTCAAGAAGTGTACAAAGTTCAAGTGAGCAAGAGGTTGAGCTTTTAGCAAGATCGTCAAATAGTGAACAATTTGTGATAGATGATGAAGATGATGAAGAATCTTTAGAAGCTCAAGGTGATAACAATACCGAAAATTCAAAAGTTATAAAAAGATCATACACTGTTTTTGATCTATATAAATCACCCAATTTTTTAACAGTTATTCAGATATGTCTTTTATTTTTTGTTGATGTGGTGTCGAAAGCTATTGTTTTGGATTCATGGCTGGCATATTATGTCGTTCATAAATTTGGTACAAATACAAGTACCACGGGTAGAATTTTTATGCTTTGTAATTTTGTTGCAAGTATGATGACTCTTGTTGGTACAAGTATATGTAAGAGAATGGGACCCGTGACAACAATGATAACTACTCATTTCCCATGCTCTATATTTGTATTTCTTATTCCATTTGCCACAAATTTGCGTCTTATGGTTTTCTTCTTAGTAGGAAGAGCCGTTTTTAAAAACATGGATATAGGGTCCAAGGCTGTTTTAATGACTGCAATTGCAAGTGATGAAGAAAGAAGCGCAGTTTTAGCTTTACAAAACTCATTCAGAACAATGGGTCAAATAGTCGCTCCTATATTGACTGGTTTATTGACTGGATTTGGGTTACAATGGGTTTCTTTCTTAATTAGTGCATTTGTTAGAGTTAGTGTTTACGAAGCAGGTATAATTTACGTCTTTTGGAAAGATAGACATTCAATTGGAAGATAGATGATATTAAAGATTGTAATTTTTATAAAGTTCAATTATGTAATGGATTATACAGTAATGTTGACGATTTGAAATTTTCCAATAGCGTACGATTAATTGTTGTAGTGTATTCTTGGCTTGCAAGATTATCATTCAAGTTTGTGAGCTTTTCAATAGATTGTTGTAATAATGGATCTTGAATTGAACGTACACTAATTTCGTTAACTGGCGTATTGATAGTTATCTTTAATAAAACTAGTGTAACTACGTCTGCATATATTAACAAAGGTACTACTCCGTTGGATTTAATTGAGTCAACTTTTCTTTTTTCCTGTACTACACTGTTATCAATATCAGTAGTAGTTGCAGCGTCATGTTGCTCTTCCACGCTTATCTCATCCTTGTCTTTCTCTTCAACTTCCGATGGTAAAACTTCAAAATCTTTCAAACAGGTCACAAATCCTTGTAACAAAGAATCTATTAATTCCTTTTTAACATAATCAAATTCTTTCAATAAGTATATGTCCGAATAATCATTTGAGTTTGTTTTAGTCGAAGAACCACCACCTCGTATTAATGTCTTACAAAATTCAAATAAAAGTAATTGTAAGTCAACTGATGCAGAAGTTGGTACATCTAATTCCTTCGCCCCAAATGATTCCCATGTTTCAATTTCAGGATTAAGGTCTTCAATTTCTTGATGATCAGTTATTTTAATGGTATCATATCTAGACTTCAACAAAGTTTTCAGTTGATCCTTTATCTCTTTTGATAGGTCTTTGACAATTAAACCCAGAACTTTTTTGGTCAAATTGGATATGCTCTCGTTCAACTTTAATGTATCAACTGTGGCTTTCAAATCTTCATTATGAGTAATATTCTGCTGTACTCTTGAATTCAGTTCCACTAAAATTCTCAAAAACTTAATCAAATTATCAATGATTAATCCATCAGCTAATTTATCTAATTTCTCAATTGATGAGTTACAAGTTTCAAAGAACTCAATCAAATACTTTTCAATCAATTCTAGTTTATAATTGGAAATAGTGGATAATTTTTTATTCAGCGAAGTAGAACACTCAACCCAAAACTCATCATCTTCGTAATCATCAATTGATAGTATAGGCTTTACAAGTTGAGCAGATAGCAAATTCAAAGATGAAAGGGATTTGGAAAATGATTGTAATAGTTCATTGCAGTTATCTATTTTTTCAAGGGTCTCCGAGATTGAACTATTAATATATTTGTTGTTCGTGATTTTGTAGATGTAGTCGTTAATGCTCTCATTATATTTAAATAATAAATCATCCATATTGTTATTTGCAATCTCATTGTTTTCAAGGTAACTTGAAACGTTCCTAGATGTCTCTTCAATAATCTTCAAATCACTTTTAATCAGAACATTAAACCTTGCTTCCCATTTTTCTAGTACTTTTTCAATTAATTTGGTATTCGAATCGTCAAATGTCAAGTCAATCAAAGATGTAAATTTTTTAAAAGATCTTAAAAATTCGTTAATTAAGTTAGTCAAATCACTTATAGTGCTACATTTTAAGATCAAAGAATCATAATACTCGGAAAATAAACCACCCACTTGTAATTTCCAAGAGCCTATTCTACTATTGATTTGTTTGGTATTAATAGATAACTTGATATCGTTAATAGATAGAGGAAAATTTAGTTTATAATCTTTTAAATTCAGCCATTTTTCCCATTTTTTGAAAGCTGAAAGATTCGCAAACCAATTTGCAGTTGCATTACTCGAATAAAACAATTTGATTAATATGCTTGCTAGTTTGCTCTTGAAAATATCAATGTAGTTCAAAGTGTTGAAGATATAGTTCAAGTAATTTTGAAAATCGCTATTTTCCAATGATATGGGGGAAGAGTTCTCAGCTACGCTACTTGCTAAATATTCATATCTGGCTGATAAAAAGAAATCAAAAGCTTGCGATATGGATGATTTTGTCATAATGATATAAGAGAGAACCAAGTTCAATAGATATTCAAATTCATTGTCAATAGAAAGACTTAACAATTGAGACTTTATCAAGTTAATGAACTCTACGCTCAAAGAATCAAGTGTTTGAGACTCAACAGAAAAACCAGAATTCAACTGAGTATCAAATAAATCCTTTAATGTATAGAACTTCTTACTAATGGTTAAAAATTGAATAGAGATATCATCAAATAGCGATTCATCAGTTGTAGAAGAGTTTGTGTTCGAGTTTGAGTTCAATGCAGAAAAAGTTACAGCAGATGCACTTAACCCAGTCTCATTAAAAGATTGTGATAATTCAAAAAGTGAACTTTTAAGATCATGAATCAAGTTTCTTAAAATGACCGGTATATTTGCCTTTTCTAGTGATTTCAATTTGTCATTTAATATTGAAGTTTGAAACTTTTTGTAGTTTGTATCTATAGCAGAAGAATTTGTGGCATTATTAGAGGGATACTTTGATTTTGAAAATGACAAATCGACAAGACGATTATTTTGGTCAACTGAAAGTTCTCCCATGTCAATTATGTTATCGGCAACTTTAAGTAAATCTCGATATTTACTACCGACTAAAGATCTTAATTCATACTTTTTATTATAAACATCTTTTGACAGTTGAAACTTTATCGAACTCAATTGGGATACGGAATAACTTTCAAAAAGTTCTTGAGCTGACTGGACTTTGTCCAGTATACTCGAGTCCATTATATATGGTGATGTAGGGAGTATGGTTGGCTTGACGAATGTTATGTGAGCAAGACCACGGTATGAACTTGCCAGTATTATATTGTAAACTTCTGTCAGATAGATCACCACCACCGACTCATTAGATCCTCTATCGTCATTTTAAGCCATATCGACGCTTAGCACAACTAAAATCGACGCACCCGTGCACTAGTAAAACTAATTATAAAGCAGGCTGTGCAATTGCCTATTTGGGAAAGGTTGAGAGTCTTAGGAATAGAGAAAGTAAGATGAAATTTGGGCACAATACAGAACTTCTACGATTGATTGATTCTTCGGTCAATTATCCACTTAACTCTATAAAGTGAGTGCAACTACGCTCAATCTAGCTTACGCAATGTGCAGTACAGTAATAATTGCAATATATAATTTACAGTGGGTTTATCCGTACCTCTCCATATCTAGATCAAAGTCAGTAACTCTTCAGTATATACAAACATTCAGTATAGGTTTATAGTGAAAAAGAATATGTACATCTATATATATATATGTGTATGTGCGTGTGTATACACACGTGCACGCGCCACGCAAGATATGTTGTTTCTATTTATCAACCAGTCTAACAAGGCTTGTACGTGCAAGATTAAAAAAAGCAAAAAGCTTGCAACAACTGCAAATTTAATGCATTCAAGAGTAAAACATTAGTAGCGACTACCGGACAATATCTATTATGAGGAGATTCTGTCACCGAGCCATGTATGCAGTCCTCTAGTTTGCTAGTGGCGTATGCTTAATACAAAGCACCAAGCAGTGACAACGATCAACGCCGACGACCCCTTGAACATGGCAGCATTACAACTAACCTTTGTAGATCATTTATCAATGAAAAAAGTCCCATCCCAGGCCACTCTTAACTTTAACGGCCTAAGCACCAGCCTCGCGATCGGCAGCAAGATGCAACGCGATCGCACTGGACAATAGCACCGTGCACAATAGCAGCAGGAACCAGCAGCAGCGGCCAGCGATTATCTTACTGTGCGCTTTCCTGACGCGTTTCTTTTGAGGGCGCGCGCGCGCTTTAGCTGCTCTTATCCTTATATAGTGAAGTGTGGCTGGTGCCACGGGGACATAGCGACACGACAAACAGCGAAGACAGAAAGAGAGAAAGAGAGAAAGAGAAAAGGGAAAGAGAGAAAGATACACCAGCGACAGCAGCGACAAAGAGACACAAACACAGAGAAACAGAGAAACAGAGAGAGAGAGAGAGGAAATCAATTTAGCTATCTACAATTGGCGTTGATCTTTTTTCTTCAATCCCTTTTATCTTTCCTACCCCTTCTTCCCTTCGATATATCATCATCAATACAAGATATCCCATATATCTCACACCGGTGTCCTCCCTAATTCCCCTTTTTCTCCCCTACCCTCCCTTTTAACTATATTTATCTTGCAAAGAAAAGATGTCCTCAGTTGAAAGAAAGGAAGATCCTCCAGTCGTCGAAGCTGCTGCCGTCCCTGCTATTGGTGCAGTAGCAAACCCAAACATATTCCAACAATTTGCTAACTCTGGTCCTACTTCCATCCTTTGTTACTGTGCTTCATCTATCTTGATGACTGTCACCAACAAATATGTCGTTTCAGGTTTAGATTTCAACTTGAATTTTTTCCTTTTAGCTGTTCAATCTGTTGTTTGTACTATCACTATTTCAATTTTGAAATCTCTTCAAATCATTACTTTTAGAGAGTTTAATTATAATGAAGCCAAGAAATGGTCTCCAATTGCTTTCTTATTAGTTGTCATGATCTATACTTCTTCTAAGGCTTTGCAATTTTTATCAATTCCAGTTTATACCATTTTCAAAAACTTGACTATCATTTTGATTGCTTATGGTGAAGTTATTTGGTTTGGAGGTTCCGTTACATCAATGGCTTTAGGTTCTTTCTTATTAATGGTTTTATCTTCTGTTGTTGCCGCTTATGGTGATACAGATGCTGAAACTGGTGCTTCAAACTTAAACATTGGTTACTTCTGGATGTTTTTAAACTGTTTTACCTCTGCTTCTTTTGTTTTAGTAATGAGAAAGAGAATTAAGTTAACCAATTTCAAAGACTTTGATACCATGTATTACAATAATTTACTCTCTATCCCAATCTTATTGATTGCTTCTTTACTTTTTGAAGATTGGTCCTCTGAAAATTTAGCATTGAACTTCCCAGAAGATTCTAGATACGCTGTTTTCTCCGCTATGATCTTCTCTGGTGCTTCATCTGTTGGTATTTCATATTGTTCCGGTTGGTGTATTAGAGTTACTTCTTCTACCACATACTCAATGGTTGGTGCTTTAAACAAATTACCAATTGCTTTATCCGGTTTAGTCTTCTTTGATGCTCCAATTAACTTCTTCTCAATCAGTTCTATCTTCATCGGTTTTGCTGCCGGTATTGTTTATGCCGTCGCCAAACAACACCAGCAAAAGGCTAAAGACGCTTTACCAAAATAAACCAGCATCATCAGTCAATACAATAAATAAATAATTATAACATAAGAAAGGATAAATTATAATAAATATATTACATTCATATTAATTAATTTATCTTCCAATACATCACAGAAAGATTAGAACAACTTACAAAAAAAAAAAAAAAAATAGAAGCAACAGATTATCTGATTGATTTTCTAATTATAAAGTAGACATTTTAAATTCCCAATTATAATAATTTTCTAAATAGTTTTCATCACTACTAGCTAGTGAATGAACTTTTTTTTTTTTAATTTATACAGTTATATTGCTACTCAACCTATTTATCAATCTTCAAACTGAAATCAATAACCTTACAACCTTGATGGATTGATGAAGTGGAATAAATGTCAATGTGGTTACTAAGATAAGTAGACAAATTATCAATAGTTAATCCTCCCGAACATTCTAGTAAGAAACTTTTATTTGTATTGGCGTACTTGGCTTTGAGATCAACTGCAACGGATTTCAGTTCTTCTCCTGTGAAGTTATCAAGCATGATAATATCAGCACCCGCATTAATAGCTTCTTCTGCTTCTTCTTGGCTTTGAACCTCAACCTCGATTTTTGAAGAAAATCCAATCACGCTTTTGGCGCTTTCAACAGCTTTCGTAATTGAACCAGTAGACCAGATATGGTTATCTTTTAACATGATCATTGAACTCAGATCATATCTATGGGAATCACATCCTCCCACAAGCATTGCATATTTTTCTAATAGTCTTAATCCTGGAGTTGTCTTTCTTGTGCCAGCAATTATACCATTAAATCCACACTCACGGGCTTTACTAATGACTGAAAAACTGTGTGTGCTAATACCACTCATTCTACAAAGTATGTTGAGTGATAATCTCTCTGCAACTAAAATGTTACGTACTTTACCCTCTACTTTAGCAACAATTATTTTACCATTCGATTCTAAACTTGGTTTCAAAAAATCACCTTCCTCAAAGAACCATTCGATTTTTAACTCCATTTGTTTCATCACCTCATTCACAAATGGCACACCACTTAAAACACCATCACTTTTGATATACAGTGTTGCACTTTGTTGTGTTTCTCCAACGACATATCCTCCATAATCAAAAGAAGGAATATCTTCATCAATCCACGAAGTAATATCTTGTTTCCACTTGCCTGATAATGGCAACAAATGAGCAAACTTAGGTGAAGGATTTGAAAATGGCATTGCTTTAATAGACGCTTTTTGCTCAGATACAAGAAGATAAGTCTCTTCACATATGTATGGGGAAATCTGTAAAAAATGTTCAATCAACTGACGAAGATTGTCCCCAATATTAAAGTAGTTCAATTGTGGGATCACTTCTGATTTTGAAAGAAAAATGTACAGGTGTTTTGATTTATCTATTGCACCGCCTAGAAGGGCATGGGGGCATGCAGTTTGGTAACAATCTTGTTTGGCGTAACCTATCTTCAAAATACGTCTGAGGTTTCTTGTGTGCCCTGTGACCGTCACAAGAAGTAGGTGTAGGAGCCATGTATGGTCGATTGTTTTGAAAGCAAGATCTAGGAGCCGGATGACCGGAGGATCTGTTTCTGTCTTTTTGGATGATGAGACAACAGTCAAGCTCATAGAAAATCCCAATTCACGTCAATCTAATCGGCCTCTGGAGAGAGAAGCTGATGTAATTGTCCTTGATGATAATAGCAATCGGGGTAAGGACAAGGACCAAGTGGTTGTAAGAGGCTCATGTTCAAAACAGGACAAAAAAAGAGTAGGTGAGTCAGGTAAGAAATTCAAATTAAACCAAATGAGATTCAAAACTTCCTTAAAGAAGATTGTCTGTCCTCAATGTCAAATGTCGTATATCCCGCACGTCAAAAAGGATTATAAACTACATCTTCAATATCATGCAATCAGCATAGAAGGAATTCCAACATCTTTGAACTTCAGTAAAGTAATTCAGGATAACATTGATACGATTTCAGATGGGAAAAGAATAACTTACAAAATAGTTGAGATAGATACCAAAGTCTACAGAGAAGTTGTTTTAGCCGAAAATTTCCTAAAGCTTGTGAATAGGTACCTGAATGCTCCAGCTGATGAATCAAAATGGAAAAGGAACAAAGGCAAGGTGTTTTTAATAATTATAGATAAAGTTGCGGTGGCCATTGTATCTACGGAGGAAATCAGCAATGGTCATTGGATGATCTATAAAACTGGAAATCTTGTTCCTGAAAAGAAAATACCTGTATTGATTGGTATATCCAGAATTTACGTTAGCCATAAGTTCAGAAGAATGGGTCTAGGTATGCGGTTACTAAACACAGTTCAACTGCATTCGGTTTATGGAATGCCACTAAAGAAATTAGAAATTGCTTGGAGTCAACCATCCGAATTTGGAAGTAAACTTGCTTTGAAGTTCAATGCCGTTGAACATAAAAGTGGAAATTTATTGATACCTGTATATAAAGAAGGGGAAACGAGTGTTAATGTGGTATAAAATGTATTAGGTATATATATTATCGTGAATTTAATAAAATCAAAGAGCGCCTTTATTAGCAAAAGAGTAAAATAGAGACGCGACACAATCTTTAAGTTTCGCAAAGACGCTAGAAATATTTCAGTATGGCAGATCTGGCAAGATGTGCTATAATATACAGCTAATTAATTAGTAGTCTTTTGTTTTTTTTGGACTTTCCACCAGAACAAGCAGGTATAGAGTAGAAGGAAATGGTGGAGCTAACTGACTTTGAGAAACAGAGGCAGTTGAATATCTCAAGAAACAAAGAACTTTTTAAGAAGTTGAATCTTGATTCTATTTCAAGAGACTTTCATCATGATGCGCCTGTGAGCTCCGATTCTGATAACAAAAAACGGCCTGCAAATGGTGCTAGAGGCACGGCAAAGAAACCCAAGGTGAAGAAAGAGCCAGTTGTTCCAACGCGTAGGTCAACGAGATTAGCCGGCATAACCATCGACTCCAACGAAGAAAAGGAGATAACTTCTAAATTTGAAGAAGAGAAACGCCAACGAGATGAAGAAGAGAGATTGAAACGAATAAGGTTAAGCGGTGATTTGAAACTAACAGATGTTGTCACTGACAAAACTTCTATTTCCAAATTTTCCACAGGTAAAGGGTTTTCATTTGGTGATTTTTTTGACACTATAAAAAACTCACCAAAGGATAGCAACTCAAAAGCTAACAACAATAAAGATGTTGATAAATTGCGTACAGAACTGGACAAACTAGAGCTGTATCCCCACTTTCATCCAAATGATGTCAAGCTTACTTCAAACCGAATGACTGCAATAACATTTCATCCTAATAACATGAAAAAGTTAGTTATTGGTGGTGATACTAATGGTGAGATGGGCTTATGGTCAATCGATCCCGAGCAAGATGCTGATGAAAATGAAACAAGTGAACCAAACGTGACGCATTTCAAAATACATGGTAAGAATATTCCGAGATTCGAATTCAACAAGGGCTCCTCCTCTCAAGACATCATTTCTTGCTCGTATGATGGTTCTATTAGACTGATGGATCTTAACAAGTTTATTTCTCAATCAGTGTTGGAGTTTGATGATGCATACGGCCAAGCTTCGGGAATTTCAGATATCAGGGCGATTGACTCCAATGTAATTTATTTTACCACTTTGCAGGGGGAGTTTGGAAAGCTAGATAAAAGGATAAAAAACAATAATCAGAGAGATCAATTGAGTATTTTAAGAGTTCATGAGAAGAAGATTGGTTCATTTGCAGTCAATCCGAAATTTGATCAGCAAATAGTAACCGCATCTCTAGATCGTAGCATGAGAATATGGGATTTGAGGAAGTTAAATAAATCTAATTCATGGACGGATACATTTGCAGGTGAGAATTCTCCGCATTGTATTGGAATGTATACTAGTAGATTAAGCGTATCGACAGCCGATTGGAATAATTCGGGTGATATAGTTTGTAATGGCTACGATGATACAATTAATATCTTTAAGATGGGAGATACATCCAAGTTCACCAAAAATTACCAATATCCGTTGCTCAAAGAGAAAGTGGCAGATGTTGAGGACGAAGAATTTAATAAGACTATTCCCAACAATTTAAATCCTGATTACACGTTGAAGCACAATTGTCAAACGGGTAGATGGGTATCCATTATCAAGGCCAAATGGCAGGTCAATCCATCAGATGGTATTGAAAAGTTTGTGATAGGTAATATGAATCGTTACTTTGATGTTTACAACAGTGATGGTATACAGTTAGCTCATATTGGGTCAAACTTAATGACATCCGTTCCTGCAGTAGCGGCGTTCCATCCTACTGAAAATTGGTTGGTGGGTGGTAATGCCAGTGGTAAAGCATTTTTATTTTCTTAAAGTCAAAACGAATATATATATATAGAATATATTTATTATGTTTAAGCTAATTTTGACTTTTATGGATCGTAGACCTCACATTCAACTTCAAATTGCATGCCTGGTAAGGCTAACTTACTAACTTGAACACATGTCCAAACAGGTTGATGATTTGGCATTATTTCTTTGAATTTCTCTACGAACATACCAAAGGTAGCGTCAACATCAATATGGTAGCTTCTGAAGCTAACTACTTTATCGAAATTTTCCATACCATAAAGCTTTAAACATTTTAGTATATTTTTAAAAGCGTTATCGAGCTGAATTTTTAAGTCGGATGGACAATTTCCTTCGTCATCCCATCCACCTTGCCCTGATAAACGAATAATTGGACCAAATTTTACTGTTTGGGAATAGGAATATAACTCTTTGTTAGTTTCACCAACTCCTTCGTAGTTCTTGAATGTAGCAGACATTTTTTTCTTTTTTGGTAGCTCTTGAAAACAGTTTTTTTTTTGAAAAACAATCAAAATTTTGTCTTTTAGGAATCAATGGTCGATTAGTAATCTTTGTGTGCACAAGAGGCGGCTCCATTACTCTTTATATATATTGCCTCGAACAGTAGACTTATGATATAGAAGGTCGTCTCAATTAGGAATATCTTAGGGCCTTTTTCGAAGATGCATATTAGATAACCCCTTGTTTTTATCTGACTAATGGTTCACGCCGCACCGCCGTTGAATTTGTTAATTGACGAGGTGGCGGGGGTAAAGATAAAAAGCAAAATTTATTTATATTTGATTTCAATCATCCAATATGATTGTTAGAGATTGTTTCTTGCCTCTGACTATACATCGAAACAATCCTCAGATATACGGAAAGGATCATACTGACAAATTAATTAACTATGGTATCGAATATAGTTGATATTTTTAATCCTCCTCAACCGAGAGATCTCACACCGGAAGAAACAAAAGCATGCTTACCATGTCAAATCATACAAGCAGCTACGAATATTGGTGTTGGTACTTATGGTGTTATTACTGCTTCTGATAAAAAAAATGTTAAACTTGCTGCTTCCCCTGTCTTCAAAGACTCTGTTCGTTTGTTCGGTGCAATATTGATTGTTAACGGTATTCGTGTAGCTGGTCAAGGTTTTCTTTGGAATAAAGATTTAGAATACAGAAACTGGAGTCTTTCACCTTGATGTATAGCCGTTATTGGACGAGACCTTTTTCAAAAACGAAGCTCAATTCTTGTAAATAAAAATTTGACTGTGAATAACAGGACTTGGTCAGTTTGTATATATATATATAGATATACGTGAACATCAATATGAAGTAAAGCGTTTTTTTCTTGGCCACGCACACATGTTTATTTATAATCATGATAGCTCGCCCATCGGATTTATGACACCATGCCTTTAAGCAGACACAACATCACTCTTGAGTAACAATACTGAAAAAACGGCGTTAAGGCCTCTTATGAGCACTTTCATTAGTCATGTAAGGCTTTAGCATCTTCAAAATTCGGAATTACAGATGTCAAGTTGACCCTTTTAGCGTGACTCGCCTCAAAGTCAGTGAAGTACATATATATCTATGTCGCCCGGAGTTTCTCACGATACAACTACGACTCATGGCTTAAAGGATCTTTGAAAGACTGATAACCTATTCCAAATATCTATCGATGTCCACTGTCATGTCCTTCAAAAGTGCTGCTAGCGGCTTTCTGGTTAATTTTCCCTTCAACTTTTGCTGATAGGCACCAGTAGGGGCCCTTTAACCTTCCCGATTAGGAAAGTATTCTACCCAGTTTAATTTTCCGTGCCAGATATAAATTCAAGTGTATTTGCTGCTATTCAATTTGCGATCTGTGCATCATAGCTAGATACACCGGACAACCACTCAATTGAGATATAATATTATAATTACAATACAGGCAATGTCAGAACTTTTTAAAGAACTAACTTTCGAAAATGGTGTTAAATGTGAACAGCCTTTAGGATTGTTTATCAATAACGAATGGGTTGCTACTGATAAAAAGATCGCTACGGTCAATCCTACCACAGGCGAAGTTATTGCAGAAGTATACGCTGCTTCCCCAGAAAATGTTGATGATGCTGTGAAGGCTGCTCGTGCTGCCTTTGAAAATTCTGATTGGAGTGAAATTTCTGGAAGTGCAAGAGGTGATTACATTTATAAGATTTATGAAATCATGAAGAGAGATGCTGAAATCTTTGCTTCGATTGAGTGTACTGATAATGGTAAACCATGGGACGAATGCTTAGAAGGTGATCTTGGTGAAGCCTGCGAAGTCTTTAAGTATTATGCAGGCTTTTGCGATAAGATCACTGGTAAGACTATTGAACCATTGCCAGGCAAATTGGGCTACATGAGACCAGAGCCATTAGGTGTCTGTGGTCAAATAATCCCATGGAATTTTCCAATTATGATGTTTGCGTGGAAAGTAGCACCAGCATTAGCCTGTGGTAATACGGTTGTTATTAAATCCTCTGAAATTACACCATTGACTGCTTTGTACTTTGGTAAAGTTGTCCTAGAAGCTGGTCTTCCAAAAGGAGTTGTCAATATCATCTCGGGTTACGGTGCAGATGCTGGTAGCGCTTTAGCTTCTCATAATGATGTTGACAAGGTTGCCTTCACCGGTTCCACTGCCACTGGTAAGAAGATTATGGAAGCTGCTGCCAAATCTAACTTGAAAAACGTTACTTTGGAATGTGGTGGTAAGTCTCCATATATTGTTTTTGAAGATTGTGACCTTGAACAAGCAGTGAAATGGGCATATATTGGTATTTTTTACAACAAGGGTGAAGTTTGTACCTCATGTTCCAGAATTTATGTTCAAGATTCCATTTATGATAAGTTTTTGGAAGCTTTCACAAAGTATACTGAAGAAACGGTCAAAGTTTCAAGCCCATTCAAAGAAGGATGTACAATTGGCCCACTTGTTTCCGAGTTGCAATATTCTAAGGTTAAATCATATGTTGAAATTGGTAAAAGCGAAGGCGCTAAGTTGATTTATGGTGGAGATTTCCATGATGGTCCTGGTTACTTTATGACTCCTGCCATTTTTGCTGACTGTACCCAAGAAATGAGAATTAATAGAGAAGAAATTTTTGGTCCAGTAGTTGCTGTTTCAAAATTCTCTACTGTTGAAGAGGTTATCAAGAAAGCTAACGATACCAATTATGGTTTGGCAGCTGCTCTATTCTCTGATAACATTACCAAATGTCACAGAGTCGCCAACAAGTTACAAGCCGGTATGGTCTGGATCAACTCCAATGGTGACTCTCATATTGGTATACCATTTGGTGGTGTCAAGTCATCCGGTATTGGTAGAGAATTAGGCCCATACGCTATTGACATGTACACCAGTACAAAAGCTATCCATATCAATATTGGTGACCCAATCTAAATATTTTCAAGTTATGTAAACCTCTTGATGAAATAAAACAATTACTGGATTGTATCTGAAGTGGATGTAGAAATAATAAGTTTGCAATATCATGCTGACTTCCCTCAAGAGATACGCATAGTAAATTATCAAAGCTTTTTAATGATAGTAAAATTGTGCACAGCCATGGAGAATAAAAAAGTAGGCTGCAGCCTCAGGCACAAGCACGCTGACAGCTTACTTCAATGTTTTGTTGCTGTTCTTGATTTTCGCATTGGCCTTCAAAGTTAGACTAAACACATCATCCTCAGATTTAATCACTTTAGAAACCGGTTAACCCAAATGGAAGTGCCATATCTATCTATAGTTTTGCTTGAGAGTGTATAGCACACTGGATGAAACTAGCAAAAAACAAATGCGCATCTTAACTAAACCCACTTGAAATTTGCGAGCATAGAAAAAGAACCGAAAGCTAAGCTTTGAAAGCTTGTACGAGGAATCATAAATAAAGCTTATGCCCTTTTCTTCCGGGATTGTTTTGGTTTATTGATTCCTTGTTGCTTCTATTATTAACCAAATTTTGGTTTATATCCATTACAGCTTTACTTGGGTTTAAAAATACAGATGTTGGAACGGTTTGGAACAAGTCATTTATTGGTGCTATTCTATTTCGCCGCTTCGGTACTGACATGGAGTCCAACCGATTCTTATGCGCCAGGAAACGTCACTTGTCCGGAATATTTGGGTGATAGTGATTACAATACCACAGACTTTAAAGGTTTGCTAAGATCAGCAAACGGTCTTTCAGAGCTGGAAGAAGAGTGGATAGATGCACGTCATCAGATCACAGATGATAACTTAAAATGGTTTCTTGAGTTAGCAAACATGACAGATTTTGATACCGGAGATTTTATTGATTCATTAAATAGATCTCTAAACATTGGTCTTGCGTTTTCAGGTGGTGGATACAGAGCAATGTTGAATGCCGCTGGTCAAATTTCAGGCCTTGACAACAGAACTGATGGATGTTACGAGCATGGTTTACCCATCTTACCTGCTGTCTCATATGTCGCAGGTTTATCCGGTGGTTCTTGGTTTCTTTCAACCTTAGCGTTCAATAATTGGACTAGTGTTCAAGACATTATTGATCAAAACGGACAAGATGATGCTATCTGGGATTTAACGGAAACAATTTTTGCTGAAGATGGGTTCAACATATTTGGCGACTTAGATTATTGGGATGATATCTCAGATGATTTGAAGGATAAAGAGCATGCGGGGTTCAACCTCAGTTTGACTGATCCATGGGGACGAACATTGTCATATCAATTTTTCCCCGGATTGTCTGATCATGGTGCCTCTATGACTTTTTCTTCTTTGAGAAACTTTACTGTTTTTCAAGAACATCAAATGCCATTCCCAATCATTGTTGCTGATGGTAGAACACCTGGTACTTTGATTATTTCCAGTAACTCCACAGTTTTTGAAATCAATCCATTTGAACTAGGCTCTTGGGACCCTTCATTATATTCATTTGCTGATATAAAATACATTGGTACTAATTTAAACAACGGATTTCCAACTAATAATGAAGATCAGTGTATTGCAGGTTTCGATAATACTGGGTTTATGTTTGGTACTTCATCAAGTTTATTCAATGAATTTTTGTTAGACTTGAATACCACTAGTCTTTCAGGTGTATTATACGATTTACTAACGGATTTCTTGACTGATTTATCCAGCGATGAAAATGACATTGCAGTTTACGAACCCAATCCATTTTATCAATCTGAATGGGGTAGCTCAGAGGATTTAGCTGACTCTGATACTTTATATCTAGTTGATGGAGGTGAAGATTATCAAAACATTCCATTATTACCGCTATTGCAACCAGATAGAGACATTGACGTCATATTTGCTTTTGATAATTCATATGACACCGATGAAATTTGGCCAAATGGTACGTCATTAGTGTATACTTATGAAAGACAATTTACTACTCAAGGTAATGGTACTGCATTCCCATATGTTCCTGATCAGACTAGCTTTTTAACCTTGAATTTGACTGCCAAGCCAACCTTTTTTGGATGTTATGCTGACAACTTGACTTCTCTCATGGATGAAGTAGGATCTGATTACGTTCCACCTTTAATTGTGTATATTGCCAACAGACCATTCTCACATTATTCCAACACCTCCACTTACCAAATGTCTTATACAGATGAAGAGAAACTAAGTATGATTCAGAACGGGTTTGAAGTATCTACCAGATTGAATTTAACGCTAGATGACGAATGGAGAGCATGTGTCGGTTGTGCTATTGTTCAAAGAGAAAGGGAAAGATTGGGTTTGGAAATGGGTGATCAATGTCAAAGTTGCTTTGATGAATATTGTTGGGACGGTTCTTTGGACACTGATCTTGATGATGTTAGTGTAAATTTCACTGAGACAGGTATGACAAATGATGACGAAGCAACAAATAATACATCGGGTGCTAGGGCAATTGTAGAGCATATGCCTTTCAAATTCAATAGCGCTGCCACCCTTGTAGCTTCTGCTCTATCTGTTTATCTCTTTGCCTGATATCCTTCATGTTACTCACGCAACCAAACCTACTTTTATTTGTACTTTTTAGTTTGCTACCTATAAAAGATCTAAAATATAGAGAAAAATAAGTATTTTGAATTCACATTTACTATTAGTAATGAATTATTGTTGTATAATTATATACTATCTATATAGAATCAAAAAAAAAAAGGGCTAAAACGCGTGGAGTTATAAAATAAAAAAAAATATGGGCAAATCAAAAAAGTATTGAAATAGAGCAATTGAAAATATGAGAGAAAGAATAAAGGTGACCAACTGAATCTTGGTTAGCAAAAGAACCCTGAAGAAATTGAGTATCAATGTAAAGTAACAAAGGAAAAGCAAACAAAAACACAATGTATCATATGGAAGTCATTAAGTCGTCAGAATTAGTGAAGTGAAAACAAAAAGTGGGGTTACTGTGAATTAGAACAACACTTAATCTATATGTTGGGATGGATAATATATCTCCTATTATGTCTAGTTTAATCAAAATAGAAACATCACTAGAGTTTTTGTTATTTAATTGTAATCTTCAAGTTTGTATGCTTGCTATAAAAAGCAAATGAATTGAATGACCTCTTTTTCTATATGTCCATTGAGTGAAATCTTATGATTGATTTGTGTTAATTATGAAATACTCTAAAAAAAAAGTGATATAATACAGAAGTTGTTTTAATATTTTTTTTATTAATTTTTTTATTTTTTTATTTTTTTAATCTTTTAAAATTTTTTGACTGATTTTTTGAAATTTATGTAGCAACATTGTCAATTATAGAAATTAATGTTGTTGCCATAATGCTGCTCCTGCTACTCCTGCAACAGATATTTCTAACAAAACTGTTGTTATTGCTGTTGTTATTGTTGTTATTGTTGTTGTTGAGGAAATTGCTCTGGTTGTGTTGGCTGACCAGTGTATTGAGATCTACCAAATTTCTCATTACCATTTGGTAGCTGATCAAGTTTGAAAGGTCTTGGAATATTTTCTGGTTGACCAACAACGTAAAGGGATCTGTCAATTTCTGCAGGAATTGGTTGAATCTCAGTTCCCAATTCTTGTTCAATTTTATAAAGATTGAATCTATCATTCCAGTTGATTAAATTGATTGCAATACCAAAATGTCCAAATCTTCCAGATCTACCAATTCTGTGTAAATAAGTTTCTGCAGTTTTAGGAAAATCAAAATTGATGACAACATTAACAGCTTGAATATCAATACCTCTAGTCAATAAATCAGAACAAACAAGATTTCTAACTTTACCTTGTCTAAATTCATGGAAAACTTTATTACGAGCAGCTTGAGGCATTCTTGCATGTGAATAATAACATGAGTAACCTAACTCAGTAATTTTTTTTGATAATAATTCAACTCTATTAGTTGAGTTACAAAAAATGATGGATTGATTAATTTGTAATTTGGAAAATAAAGTGTTCAAACAATGTAATTTCTGCTTTTCATCAACAAAAGCATAATATTGAGTAATACCTTTTAAAGTTAATTCATCCATTAAATTAATTTCATATGGTTTATAAAGATGCTCTTCCATAAAAGATTTAACAATCAATGGGAAAGTAGCTGAAAATAATAAGGATTGATAACCATTTCCTTTTCCAGACTCTGATTTTGGAAAAAATTTTAAAATTTGCTCTATAATGTTTTTAAATTCACGACTTAACATTTTATCAGCCTCATCCATAACAAACATTCTACAGTCATCTAATTGTAAAATATTTCTTGAAGCTAAATCTAATACTCTACCTGGAGTACCTACTAAAATATGAACAGGATCGTGTAATCTAATAATATCATCTCTTAAATTAGTACCACCGGTTGATACCATAACTTGTATACCTAAATGGTTACCTAAAGTTTTCACTACTTGTGAAGTTTGTAAAGCTAATTCTCTTGTTGGAACTAATATTAAAGCTTGAACTTTATTTACTTTTGGTTTTATTTTTTCTAAAGTTGGGATCACAAACGCAGCAGTTTTACCTGTACCATTTTTAGCTCTTGCTAAAATATCTCTACCCATAAGAGCAACAGGGATGGATTCTTCTTGAATTGGAGAAGGCTTTTCAAAACCAGCTTCAAAGATTCCCATAAGTAATTCTCTTTTCAAATGGAAACTTTCAAAGGTATTACCTTTGGTACCTAGGACATCATCTGTTTGTGGACGACCATCTTTAGTAGGAATATTTAAACTTTGTTTCCAGTTTTCTTGAGTTGAAGTCATCTTTTGATATTGATATAGAGATATTTGTAAAAATTAGAATATATTATGTTACTGTGAAAAACTTATGTGTTAAAGTTTCAAAAATAGCTTATAAAATCGAATAATGGTTTTCTTCTTGTCTAGTAATTAATTGAGCTACTAAATGACAAGGTAAAAGAAAAGTAAAAGGTGTTTGAAGTATAGTTATATGACGAAGCTGAATGTAACAGTATACGTTTCTGATTGAGTAATTGAGTGATAGATCAGCTACTTGAGTAAATTTATAGATGTATTATATCTGAAACGATAGGAAGTATAAGGGTCAAATGATAAAACCACTATCTACTAGTTTCAAATCTTCAGGCAAGTAAGTCTCTCTTCGTCCTCTTTTCCCTGTTCTTTCTTCCTTCCATCTTTACTGAGTTTCTCGCGAGCAAAATGGAAGGGCTTTGGTTTGGGCGGGTAACCTTAAAATGCATATCCAAAGGATGGCTTTCAAGCTTAAGATCAACTGAAAGCCAGTTTTGTTTCCAATGCATTAAGGTGGGCACAGGCAAGGGACAGACCAAGAAATAAAAGCAAGAGAGAGGTTGTAACTGAAAATGGGTGTATGTATGAGCTGTTAATTTCTACGAGAGGTACAATCAAACGTTACGTATACTAACCATCTTCATAAATAAATAAAAAAAATTAGAATGATGGAGGCACCATTCCTACAAGAAGAGAGATCTTAAATTTTAATTCACAAGAGTTGACTAATATCTCCAGTCTTCAAAAAGGCAGCTTGAACGTAGACTTGGCAAACAGTAAGTTAGCGAACCAATGGACCTACTGCAGTTTGAGTTTTGAGAAATTATGCTTCTTTGCTGAAGGAGATAAAAATAGAAAAACTAGAGTTCCTATTGTCAGTGATTATCTGGGGAAACTATATCTGAAAGAAAAAATAATAGAATATTTATTGAGTCGGGAAGTTAAATCGGCTGTTACACATATACGATCATTGAAAGATATAGTTGAGTTAAATTTTACTTATGATGAAACTACAAATAATATTAAATGTCCATTAACATCTATTTCAATTAATTTTAAAGATGAAAAATTAGCTAATTTTGTTTATTTAGTACCGTGTGGGTGCGTAATGGAAAAAAAAATGCTATACGAGTTAGTAAAGTCCAGTACCACTATAAAAGAAGGCAAAGATGTTGATATGGAATGCCCAGTTTGCGCTAAAATATTCAATACTTTCAATATAATTGATATTAATTCCAATGATACTAAGATCATTGATAAATTGGAGAAACGGCTACAAAAACTGAAAGAGGATAATCTAAGTCATTCTTTAAAAAGTATAAAGAAACGCAAAGTATCATCATCAAAGTCCAAAGAAGAAGCGCAGCCATCAAAAAAGAGAAAAAATCAAGAGTCAAAAGAACCAGAAGACACTAAAGATGTGAAACAAAAGAAAGTTAAAGTCGATCAGGATTGATCAATGTATTTTATTCAGCTATATATGTATATACAAGGGGAAAAATAAATAAATATCTAGTTTTGGTTTTGAAGAAAAAAATGAGTAGAGATGAATAATCTGAAGTGTGTGAAAAAAAAGTTTTTAAAGAGCAGAAGACTGGGATCTACCTGTTCATTTTATTTCCTTATTTATCTATTTGGTAGAAGATTCTTCAGAGAGATCTTGTTGAATCTGTAAAGCCTTTTGTTGTGCTAATCTTCTTTCATTTTCTTTACCCGTGACGTATAAAGTGTATCCTACATTAGCAGACATGTAAACTGTAATATGTAAGTAGTTGATTATTAAGTAAGTTAGTATACTGACGATAATATTGTAACTGTGGTAAGTAACTATGAATAGTTAAACGATCACAAAAACATACTTGTGAACCCGATTAGACCAAAGACAGTAGTCCTGTGGGCAATATCTGCGACTCTTGAGTACCAAGGATAAGCGGAAGCCATTTTATTATTAGTGTATGGATATTATTATGATATTCGAAAGGAGGGACGCTGTATAGCTGAGTAACTGTTACCTGCTATCTTGAGCTTAGGATTAAAAAACTATATACGGACTATGGCTTCATCTCTATAATTTTTTGCCCTAAACTGTGTGAGCCTTCCCTAATAACAAGGGTTATGCACCACTGTGTTGATTATAACAGCATCCTTACACCGGTGCAAAGATGTATTTTTATACTTTCATATTTTTTAAATTTATTATATTTATTACATTACCCTCTCTCACCGGTGATTGTGATGGTGATTGTGGCTGTTGCTGTATAGCCTCACATCCGTGCACTTCTTCTGTCTTTTGTTTGTATCCCTTTCTCTCCGAAACCGAGTTGTTGCCGAGCAAAGGCCGCAAAGCTGCAAGACTGTTTGGTACCTCGGCACAAGTGGGATATGCCTTTGGCGGAAGAATTAAGTGTGCACATACGTTTTAAAGGTAAAGCGCTACACGACAAAGAAGAGGCTTTAGTGCTAGTGCTTAACCTATATCTTCACGTCTTTCCCCCGTACAAAGCAAACGACAGGACACATTCAACTTCAGCATCTGCCAGATTTATTGATATATTCCTCGATACAACCGCAGAACGATTGTGGAGTGTAGTGGGTATACACCTTTCGGCAACCTTTGAACCCTTGACATGTTACTACTACGCTATAATGCTATATAACGCACATCTAATTTCTTCGGTTTCTGGAATTCTCTTTAAGTTTGTTCTGCCGCTAGAGAATTCACATGTCAACTGATTATTAATATATATATAGAACATATAGATATATATATATATATATATCTATATTGCGCCCTTATCTGTGCTCAAGCCATACTTTCAATTACGTGTATACGAATACATGCAAAACGTAAAGAAACTAAAGTTGTGCCTTGTGCTCTCTCTCGATTTAATACACCTTATTTCTTATTTCTTATCCGAGGCTGACATTTACAAACTGCACCCTAACAGAGGAAAAAAACAGTCCCCTTACTTTCTCACAACAATAACGTATAAATATTTTTCATTTTCTCCATACACTAAAACACTGCAAAAGGAATTTTATACACTTTTCCCTTTAATTTTGCTTTGGCTTCGTTTGCTTGGTAAAACATTTATTCTTATACCGTACCATACCATATTATAACATTTGAAGTTTGGGCTTCATCTGCAAAAACCATTAGATCTCTATTTATCCATTAAGACACTGTCTATCATATTGGTTGGGTGATTTCTTTTTTTTGTTTTTTTGTTATCAAACTACTTTCTCATTTAAGCCCAGTTCACCAAGTTTACCAAATTTTGATATCCCTTGATTTCAATCTTATATTTATTTTGGAATTCCTTGACTAAGTTATTTAATATCACTCTATTCTTTCACATCATCCCATTGTTTTGAATTACAGTACATCATCAAAAAAATAGTATCTCTTGAACCTTTTTTTTGCGTTTTTTTTATTTCAAATCGACATATTGCAAAATGAGTGAACATAGACTTTCTGTCACTTCTTCAAGCATACAGCATTTTACCGATGCTGAATCTTCTTTACATAATTCAGATTCGATCCTTGATGAACCTGTGGGCGATGAAGTTGCAGGCTTCACCCCTTCTGATACCTCAATAGCTCATGCAGATACTACGATTAGCGCAAACACCAACAACGAGATTGAAAGAACTGTTTCAGAAGATTATGAACAAGCGTTACAGCATGAAATTCAAAGAATCGCTAGTCATCATTCGATCTTTTCAAACAGATCTCAAGGCACTTTGAAAGCTACTCATAGTCATCAAAATGAAACACATCCTCATAACCATGAATCTTTTGATCAATCCAATTTAGAGTCTGATTCTAATGGTGAAAAAGAACAACCTTTTGGCGCTTCCGAAACAAGTGGAACAACGGAAGAAGATAGTGACCAGATCGACGAAGGTATCGATCCAAAAACCATGGAATGGGATTCAGTTGATGACCCTGGTAATCCAGTCAATTGGCCTACTTGGAAAAGATGGTATGCTACAATGACCGTTGCTTTTATTTGCTTGGTTGTTAGTTTAGGTTCTTCTATCTTTGTTGCAGGTGTTCCAGATATAATGTTACAATGGGGTATCTCACAAACTTTGGGTTTAGCTGGTTTAACATTGTACGTTCTAGGTTTAGCCTTTGGTCCTGTTCTTGCTGCACCATTATCTGAAATTTTTGGCAGAAAAGTGGTTTATTGTTTGACTTTGCCAGTTTCAATGTTATTTATCATGGGTGTTGGGTTATCGCAGAATATTGGTCAAGTCTTGGTTTTAAGATTCTTTGCTGGCTTTAGTGCCGCTGCTGCGTTAGCAGTCGGTGGTGGTTCCGTCACTGATATTTGGAGACCTCACGAAATGGGTGTTGCTATGACATGTTTTTGTTTAGCTCCTTTGGCAGGTCCTGTTATTGGTCCTATCATTGGGGGCTTTGTGGCTGAAAATAAAGGTTGGAGATGGACTCTATGGGTAAACCTAATGTTTGCTGGTGCTATCTTGATTCCTGTTCTTTTAATGCCTGAAACTTATAAACCAATTATCATGAAACATAGAATTAAAAAAAGAAAGTTGAAGGCAAAGAAAGGATTACCAATGCTTCAATTTTTAGCAATCGTTGTTTTTATTACTTTATTGAAACCAATCCAAATGTTAGCTGTTGAACCTATTGTTCTTGTGTTCTCCATTTATGCTGCATTTATTTTTGCTGTACTATTTGGTTTCTTTGAAGCTTTCCCTGTTATTTTTGAAGGAACTTATTCTATGGGAATGGGAGTTGCTGGTTTAACATTTTTAGGTGTTGGTATTGGTTTATTAATCGGTGCTTTGACTTATCTATATGTTGATAGATATATTTATTTTAAAAGATATCCAGATGGCTACATGGGTTTAAGGGATAAAAATGGTAACAATTTACCCCCAACTCCTGAATCAAGATTATTAACTTGTAAGATTGGTTCAGTAGCTCTTGGTCCTTCTTTGTTTTGGTTAGGTTGGACCGCAAGATCAAGCGTTCATTGGATGGCTCCATTAGCCGCAGGTGTTCCATTTGGGTTTGCTTTGATTTTAATCTTCTTTTCAATCTTAACCTATTTTGCTATGGCTTATCCACCATTATCAGTTGCCTCAGCTTTAGCAGCAAATAATTTGTGTAGATACCTGTTGGCTTGCATTTTCCCATTATTCACTGTTCAAATGTATGACAGACTTGGAAATGGTTGGGCTTCTTCTCTATTGGGATTTATTGGTCTTGCATTATTGCCAGTTCCATGGATCTTTTGCAAATATGGTCCTGCTTTAAGACAAAAATCAAGATTTGGTTTTGCTGCCATGCAAGCTCAAGCGAAAGCTGAAGCTGAAGCTGCTGCCAAACCTGAGGTATAATATCGTTAAGTAGGAGAGAACGAGTCCAAATATTCACAGTCCATTTCCAAGGAGAATTCGATTTTGGCATTTTTCCTTATCATCATGTCCTTCGTTCTACCTTCCATATACATTATTTTACTACGTTACTACGTTCTTGTGCTTATATAATAACTTTTTCGAACTACATTTTATATATAATTAATATTTTATAAAATCTAAAGAGTGTGATAATCAATATCAAAACAAAAAATTGCATTAATTAACTAAATATTGTAACATTCATCGAAAAATTGGTATTCAAACTCGACAATGTCATTGAAGATTGTTTTCAAATTCTCTTTGTTTTCTTCCTTCATTTTCGTGTTAACTTCATTTTTCAAAAATTCACACCATTCAGTAAAAGCAGGACCTGAGTGTAAAACGATCCATTCGTCATATTTCCAATCACCCAACTTAGCTTGCTTGGCTAAAAATTTCTTACCCCAATCTAAGTAAATTTCCTCCATCACAAATATGATAACCATAATCTCAACATAATCAGGTTTAGCAGCCTTGGTGTTCAAGTAGTCCAGGTATTCATTGACTGACTTCAATTGTAACTTCTTGAAAGATTCAATTTTAGCTGAATCATTAATTTTTTCTTCAAGAATCTCCAACGTTTTGTACCAGTATGGATGTTCATCTGCCATAATAAAAGCCAATTGATTCTTCAAAATCTGATTGGAATTATCGTCGTAAGACTCTGATAGCTCAATTGCATTGTTGAGTAACTTTAAAAATGATACAGAGTATCTGGTATCTTGCTCAATGTAAACATATTGTACATCGGATGATACATCACCTTTATTCCAATCCTTGGTTAGCGGATGACTTGTGACTTCTTCCCATCTATTTGCACATGCGCTTTTCAATTGATCGATAAATGTAGACATAGTTTAATTGTTGATGAACTTAATTCAAGTTTCTTGGCTGTTTATAAGTACTTAATGGGGACCACAATTAACATGATAATATATAGCCTGGAAAATCTTCTGTTTATATATCTCCGAAGTCTGGGGCATTCCGCTTCAATGCCCCCTTAGCGAATGGTTATTTAACGGATTATCCCTTATTAACGGTGGAAAAGGCCGCACAATACTTTAAATTTATTATCAGTGACGCTTAGATACTCTCTGGTCTTTGACTAGAAAGCCTTCCTTTTGATCAGATGCCTATCATTTACATATATATTATAACCTATTAAAAATGTCCCGGCAACTTCCTAAATTCGATGAATTGCCCAATAAAGCACGTTACTGGAAGTGGGGAGAACCAGGCTCCCCCGAGGAAGCAAAAGGAATGCTCAATCTCCTAACTGAGGATGTTGTTAAAGAGGCGGCTAAAGAGATCAAAACCGGGGAAAGAACCTGCATTGGATGGGAGTTCGGTAAACTGGAGTATCCACCTTTTAAGAGAATAAAAGGTTCCGTGGAAATTAAATACGTGAATCCGCCGGTAGCTTTGGATGATGAATATCATTTCAATCCCCAGTCATCTTCTCAATGGGATGGATTCAGACATTTTGCACAACCTATTAGAATCAATGATGACAATTCTTTGGCTACCAAGGAAGAAGAAAGTCAATTAACAATTAATGATAAGTACGTGTGGTATGGAGGTACCACAAATCAAGAAATTTTCGATAGAAACAATGATCGGATCTCAATTCATCATTGGGCTAAAGAAGGTATTGTTAGCAGGGGAGTGTTTTTAGATTACAAATTGTGGTCGGAGAAGAAGGGTGAAAGTTATTCATGTTTTTCTACTTATGAGATTAAACTCGCAGATCTTTTGCAGATTGCCAAAGAGTGTAACATTAAATTTAGAACTGGAGATATCTTGTTCATCCGAACAGGGATGATCAAAGAGTGGATTACATGGACCGACAAGCAAAAGATCGAATACAGCACCAAAGGACCTTGGGAACACGCTGGTGTGGAAGCCACTGAAGAAATGCTGCGATTTCTTTGGGACTCGCAGTTTGCAGCCGTAGCATCTGATTCTATAGGTTTTGAAGTATATCCTTGTCGAAACAACAAACACAGATTACATGCGCATCTACTTGCTGGATGGGGAATGCCCATTGGCGAAATATTTGATCTTGAGAAACTCAGCGAAATCTGCGAAAGGACCAAAAGATATACTTTCTTCTTCTCCTCGGTGCCATTCAATGCAGTAGGAGGTGTGTCTTCAGCCCCCAATGGCGTTGCTATCTTCTAGTAAATAAGACATATACTTCTAGTCTCATCAATTTGTATGTATGTTGTAACGCTTATAAAATAATTTACAGTTAAAACTCTCTCAAATCCGACTTATCTTCGCGGATTTCTCATTTAGGCTACTCGGCACCCACGCAAACACCGAGCCAATCTGATAAGCGAAGCGATTAAGCAAGACGTTCTGAGGATAGTTCAATGCATCAGCTTCCATATATATATGAACAACGGGTCACTCTTCTTTGATACATTTCTTTTCCGTATCACAATCCATTATTTGTATTCAATAAAAAAACTGAACACCATAGATTTCGTAGTATGATTGTCCCATCTGAATTATCAAAGCCAGTTAAAGGAACTCTCCACGAATATGCATCAAGGTTAACCGCCTTTGAATTCGGAGAATTAAACTCTAAAAACGTTATTCTTTTCATAGGAGGTTTGGGTGATTCTCATTTAACTGTACCTTATGTTGCACCAATGTCCAAGGAATTAGAAAAACTTGGATGGACAACAATTCAAATCTTTTTCCAAAGTTCTCATATTGGTTGGGGTACTGGTTCTTTGGAGAGAGATTGCTCCGATATCACCAAACTTGTCAAGTATTTGAAATCAGATGTCGGTGGTAACAGGGAAAAAATTGTGTTAATGGGCCACTCTACCGGTTGCCAAAATACTGTTCACTACTTGGCAAAGAGTGGTTTTGCTGATCTTGTTGACGGAGGTATTGTTCAAGCATCTATTTCCGATCGTGAGGCTATGATAGTTGAATTTGGCAGTGAAGAAGCTGTTGAAGCTGCTGCTGCTTATGCTAAGAAGTTAATTGATGAAGGAAAGAGTGAAGAATTGATGCCAACTGAATATACTAAACAATTCCTTGGTGCTCCAATTAATGCTTACAGATGGTACTCGCTTGGATCAAAGAGAGGTGATGATGACTTTTTCTCAAGTTATTTGACCAGTGAAGATCATGCTAAAACTTTCGGTAAGATTCAAAAACCATTTATGATTGCTTTCAGTGAAAAGGATGAATATGTCCCAGATTTTGTCGATAGAGCAGCATTAGTTGATGGATTCAAAAAAGCTACTGACCCAAAATATCTTTCCAAACACAGTGGTATGATCAAAGGCGCTCTTCACAATGTTGGTGGTACTTCGGATGCTACTTCTATCCCAGACTTAATTGATATGGTTAAAGGTTTTGTTACTGAATTTTACTAGGTGTTCAAATTTGGCTTATTTTATCTTAAAGCGAAATAGGAAATCCTAAAAACTTGTAGATTTTCCAAGTTCTCTGTCAAAGACTAAGTGCATTTATAGAAATTAACTGTAAAAAATAAATAATGATAATACAGTAACTGAATCTAATCTCAAAATTCATTAATATTAATGGTCAAATCTAAATACCTCCTGTAAAGAAACCCACCAACCTTTTTTGTCTCTTGAGCCAGTTGATCCTTCAACTAATGTTTCTTGCATTTTGTCAGTCATTTCCCACCATTTGAAGTTCCCTTCATCTTCACTACTTAACTTGCTGTCCCTTTCCCAATTGTCACCCGTATATTTAAAATTTGCAATAAGCAAGTCAAATTCCGGAGAATAGTGGATTGAGTAGTCTTCAATGTGATATTTTTTCAAATTTTCAGCGACTGGTTCCCATATGTTTTCATGCACTTTCTTGTACTCGTCTAAACACTCTGGCTTTAATTTAACAATCTGACAAATACGGATTCCTGGGTGTTTTTCTGGCATTGTTTATGAAATTCAAGGATAACAAAGTAAAGCAAGACACTAAAGAAGAAGTGTAGAACATATGCAAGACAAGAGAGACAAAGCGGACAAATACTTTTTATATAGATAGATTTCGAGAAACTTATACACGGAGTAATATTAGAACGGTGGGGTTTGTGTTTTGTTTCTTTTAATTCGTTGAACTTGTCAATTGGTTTTATTACCTAACTATGTACTATTACTCTATAGAGCTACAAATAATCTCCAACAGTAGCAAGCATGTATATTGCAGATATACCGTATTGAGCGGTTATATTAGTTGAATTCCAACTAGCTTCTTCTGAGGCACCACTTAAGCTTTCATAACGCGCCAATTTGGTCATCCTCATCTCATTTCCAGAGTATCCATCTGTGTTAAAGAATTGCTCCCACGCCTTTTCAGCACTTTTTTGGTCATCAAATAACCAGCTTACATGTGCAGTGCATCTTGCGTGCGATTGCTTCAGACTTAGGTTCACTAGCGGAAATTCAAACCCGTATTTTTCTTTCTGCAATTCTGGAGAACCATTGAAGCAAATAGCATAATCAGTCCAAAATTTGACCAACTTTTCGTATAATCCTTTATCAACGTTTCTAAGAATTTCAATAAGTTCTGTTATTGATTCATTCATCCCAAATACGGTTGTTAAATGGGAAATAGCCCAGTCGGGAGTTGGAGGAGGAACACCAATGCATTCACCAGTTGTTACATTCATGTATACTGCATTATTAGCTAAACCATGCTTTAATTTAGTCAACGACTCCACCGACTTGAATAAGCGCTGTTTGGCATTATTCCAATCTGCCGACCTTCTTTCCCAGCATGTCATCCATGATCCAATAATCGATCCCCAATCTAAACCTATGTTAGCTAGAGCAAAACCTTCGGGAATATGAGGATCTTTGGCTTGAACTTTCCTATGTGAGTCTAAATTGAGCATAGCTTTTTGAGCGTTAGCAAGCTCTTCCATTAATTCTCCAATTCTTTCGTCACCTCCACTTAAGTAATAATAAAATCTTCTGAATAAAACATTTGAAATTCTCAATTGTTTTGAAGAGTCGCTCCAATGCTGAACACCATGTCTCGTACCAAATCCTTTGAAGTGGCCAAGGTGGTAAACATCAACCTCACCAGTATGTTTGGTCATCGCTTCAGCAATTCTAAATGCTTTTGGGTTTCCTGTATGTAAGAAATACATCCACAACCACAAGTCGGTACTCAACTCAGAATTGTCCCATGCATATCCACCAACATCGTATCTCCATTGATGTCTATACACATCCGGTGTATGTTGAACATCTCCATAATCCCAAAACCCATACCAGTCATGTAATTCTATTTGTTTCACATAGTAATCAAATAATAAATCCAGTTTTTCTTCAATCTCCAGCTCTTTTGTTTTTGGTGATAAATTGGTTATTTTATAGTTAGGCTTCCAGATTGGTAAAACATTGGTTGAATGAATATAAGATAAATCCGCAATATATACTGGGGGATTTCTAACACTTAAAGCAAATTCAGAAAAACTTTTCTTAGAAGGTATTTGTGTAGAGGGTTTAGCTGGCTTCAAAAAGACTTCAAAACTTCTTGAGATACCCTTTGGATCACAGAAACCAGGTTCATAGTCTTCGTAAGTTACTTTAAGACCAATTAATTGAGACTCATAAGTATTTTGACCAAGACCGTCGTAGTAAGGAGACATGTCGAGGGGTTGGGCTTCTGGTGAATACAACCATAAATAAAGCTTTGTCGTTTTCTGTGTCAAACCTTTAACTGATAAACCGCTTGGATATTTCTCCCAAAATTTTGAGACACCTAAACTCAATCCACCTTCCTGAGGAGAGCCAACAAATACACAACCGTCATTTCTAGTTCCTCCAGAAATTTTAACTTTATTGAAACCGTTCCTAAATTTCTTTGAAAGTTCAAATCCATTACTAGACAGCTGCGTTAATGAATATTCATCGTACGAAGGAACATGAGATATCTCTGATAGATCCCAATTCCATTCAGGGTCATCAGGAGGGGGCAATTGAACCCCATTAGCCTGTTTTGTTCGACAAGACACGGATGCAGCATGCCATAAACCGGTGATTGATTGAGCAGACTCGCTCATCACAGCGCCTTCGGTACCTGTAATTTTGATATGTCTATCGTATAATGGGGTTTCCGCAAGGGACTTTTCAAAAGAAAGACCTAGAGACGTTAATCTTTCATCAACGTTTAAATTATAAACAATTGAGAAATTGAACTTAACAACATCATTATCAGAATAGATGTAGCTTCTTAGTTTAAATTTCATAAATGAATTGGAAAATGTTGAGGATGTTAAAGTTCCGTTGGTCAAGACAACTATCTTTTCGTTTGTTTGGTTTTCAACAGTAACATCGTCAACTGATACAGTCAGGTCTGTAGAACTTAATGAACCTTTTTTGCAAGAGGATGCTTCAATGCATCCGTTTGAAGAAACCAACACATTGCCTACTTGAATCGATTCTATTATTTTATTAGCAGAAGCGGCTTTCAGAAATTCAGCTTTTAACCCAATACTGTTTTCAATAGATAATAGATTGACTGATTCATTAATAACAAATTTTTTCTCTTGCTCATAGCCGGTTGATTTCTTTATATGGATCGATTCACTGTCTGCCACATTGATGGTATGAGATGTCCATTTAACTGAGTTATCATCCCAAAAGGCAATTGGCTTGGAAAACAAAGGAGTAAATGATATACCACCGTCCTTAGATACCACACATGAATCGTTTGCAGAATAAGTTGATCTCTCCCAAGGAACACTGAAACTGGCTGGGAATAGCTCGGAAGCTCCGATAGCTTTGAGCTCAATTACTTTTGACATTCTTCTTTAATAAAAGCACTTGTTGACAAACTAAGCTATGATTGCCGTTGCTTTTTCCTTCTCGAAATGATACAAGTTGTTATTGATTTACCTTTTTATATAACAGTTGAAAAACACAGAACAATTACTCGTAGCACGGAGTTTTCTTTGAGGCAATTTTGTGTGTTATCGTCATTCATTAGTCGTAAAGTTTGGGACAAATTAGTGAAATATGCGAAGCAGCTTTGTGTTCGTGCATGCGCTAAGTATGATTTGTTACTTTCAAATCTTACTTGATTTCACTGTTTTATGTATAATTCTCTTCTTCCCGCTTTAAATTCAATTGCCTGATTGATTAGAGAGTCAATTACAAACTTGGAGTTTACGATGTGTATATACACGTTCATAAAGTTGATATTTATCCGTTGGGTATAGATAGCAAATGCTCTGTGGTAGAGGCTTCCAATCTCACCCCGTGTTTTTTTTGACCCTCATATTTTAATTTGAGTGGAAGTTTGTACCTGCTACCAATGGTTCATTCTACCGTTGTGGTGACATGATGGTGGGAGCTTCTCCCGGTGATTATTGTTCCAGTCGCTCACCACCATAGTGGTAACAATGCAAAGCTTTGGCAGTACAGGTAAAATTAGAAAATTTCCCCGTACCCACAAGTCCCAATCTAAGTGGATTCTTGGACCGCTCGACCCCACCAATTTTCCGTAACCTGCATAAAAGTGCAGATATGTGGGGAAGACTATGAGGGAGGTTTTGAAGATCAAATTTCAAAGCATAAAACATGGCATACATCAAATATTCTTGATAGACATTTGCACAAATATTCATTCAACTTAACTTTTTGACTATAGCAGTTTCCTTTTACTTGTTAGTCTTGTTATACAGCTAAGATTTGTTCACTAAAATTGACAATCACACTAAGAAAAAATGGTTGCAGGAAAGACAAGATATGCCCAAATTGGTACTGGCGGTAGGGCTCAATTTTTTTACTCTGCTTTAGTAACCACTTTCAAAGAAAACACAGAACTGGTTGCTTTCTGTGATACCAATCAAACCAGAATGAACTTTGCTAATGAAACAATTAAAGAGTTAGGTCATTCTGGCGTTCCCACCTATCTTGCTGTCGATTTCGAAAAGATGATAAAGGAAACCAAGCCTGACATTGTATTAGTTACAACCATTGACAGGACTCATGATAAGTATTTAATTAAAGCTATGGAAATGGGTTGTGATGTGATTTCGGAAAAGCCTATGACGATTGATGAAAAAAAGTGTCAAGATATAATTGACGCTCAAGCTAGAACCGGCCGCAATTTGAGAGTTACTTTCAACTATAGATATGCCCCTCACAATACCAAGATTAAAGAGATATTAGACTCTGGAGTCATTGGTAAAGTCAACTCGGTGAATTTTGAATGGCTATTGAATACTCAACATGGTGCCGATTATTTCAGAAGATGGCACAGAAACAAGTGCAACAGTGGTGGTCTTTTGGTTCACAAATCCACTCATCATTTCGATTTAGTCAATTTCTGGCTAGGTGCAAAGCCTGAAACCGCTTTTGCTTTTGGAGATTTAAAGTTTTATGGCAAAATCAATGCTGAAGAGAGGGGTGAAACAAAATTTCCATACCGTAGCTATGGAAATATTGATCCAAAAGACGAGAATGATAAATTTAGCTTAGACTTAAACTCAAGCGAAGCTTTACAAAAGCTCTATTTAAATGCAGAGCACGAAGATGGCTATCATAGGGATTTAAATGTATTTGGTGAAGGGATTGACATTGAAGATACTCTAGCTGTAATGGTTAAATATAATACCGGTGCTTTTTTAAACTATAGTCTAACTGCTTATGCTCCATGGGAAGGTTTCCGTGTTTCATTCAATGGTCCAAAAGGCAGACTTGAAGCTACAATTTGCGAAATTTCGTATGTTAACTCTGGTGGATTACAAGAAATGGAAGGTGCCTTACAGAAGATTGAACTAAAAGTTTGTCCAAACTTTGAAGAACCTTATTTTGTAGAAGTTGTTCAAGAAAAGGGTGGTCATGGGGGAGGCGATCCAATATTATTAAGAGACCTTTTTGGTCCAGCTGACAAGCCCAAAGATCCACTGAATAGAGCTGCTTCTCATGTTGACGGTGCTATGAGTATTATGACCGGTATTGCTTGTAACAAAGCATTAAAAACAGGTTTACCAGTTGCTGTCCAGAACTTGGTTAATTTTAATCCAACTATTTAATCTTCCAACTATTTAATTATATAAATCATTATGAATTTTTTTCGATTAATATAACAATAATAATAATAATAATAATAATAATAGTGTTAGTAATGATAGTAATAATAGAAATACTAATATTTGATATATGAATGCTATTTAAATCTATAAATGTTCAGTTAAAAAAAACAGCTTGACTAATCTTAAAGATATAATCTTAAGAATTCAACGAGAGCCATCATAGCCATGGCTTGGCCATAAGGCATGCTAGTTAATGGAATATCTTTGTAGAATTGTAACGTGTCACCCATTCCTGTACCGAAAGAGGTTTGCAATAATTCACCCTTGTCATCAATGTTAGCTAAAACTCCTTTAACAGCGCGGACTGCCGTGTCAAGATATTTTGCCTTTGATAATAAGCCTAATCTTATACCTTTCAAAATACCGAATGCAAATCCAGCAGATGCAGAAGCCTCCAAGTAACTTGATGAATCATCCAGTAAAGTGTGCCATAATCCAGACTCTTTATCTTGGCATGTGTATAAAGCGTCAACTTGAGATTCTAAAACTTCAGTCAAATAATCTCTGAAGAAATCACCCTTCTTTAAATTTAAAATATCAATAAGTTCTGGGATAACAATTGTTAACCAACTATTACCTCTAGCCCATAAAGCACAAGCAAAGTTATTACCACCAAATTTATCATCGTTAAATTTCCAACCGTGGAAGAACAATCCAGTCTTAGGGTCACAAAGATATCTGATATGAAGCAAAAATTGCTTTTTAGCTTCTTCGATATATTCTGGTCTATTTAAAACTTTACCGATTTTTGCCAAAGGAATGACGGTCATCATCAAAGTGTCATCCCACATTTGATTTTTATGGTCAGAAAGATATGTCATATGTTGCATACCGCCATGTTTAGTTTTTGGTAACTCTGACATAGCCCATTCAGACCAAGAATCAATATAAGGAAGATAAGTGGAATCGCCTTCTTTTTCGTAGATACATGCCAATGCTAAGAAAACTGCCATTGTGTTGATATTTTTAGTAGTAGTACCTTCAGCAAATCTGTCATGATACCATTTTTTTGCGGTTTCGATGGCTTTAGAACTTCCAGTTAATTCGTGGTAATGCCATAAACCATAAAGGCCAATACCATGGGTCCACTCCCAATCATTCCAACCTTTCGTATCAATTATTCTGCCATCGTCTAATTTTAACAAAAATTCGCCTGTTTCATCTTTTGTGTTGACCAAGTTATCGATCAATAGATCAACAGCCTTGTGAATCGTAGAAGATTCAATGTTATACATAGTAGCAGGCATCTTTGTTTGTCTAATTGAAATGTGATATTCTAAATGATTTCTCTTCTAGAAGTGAAGCACAAAATATTTCAGTTTACCTTATAAATGGACAAGGCTCTATGAATAATCCGATGCAATGGTACTGTTTACTTTGTCCATATATATATACGTACAGGTACACAAAACCTGGGGTCGTTGAAAAGATTGGCCGCTGAGAACCTAGTGTCAGACCCATTTACCCCACCACTCTTCTCACATTTTGATAGCTAACTATACTCCTTTTAAGGTGGGTGGACAAAAATGACAAAAAGTGACTATCGACGCGCATTCTGCATGTATAGACGATCGACTTGCATTATCCTGATGATTCTCGGGTGATTTAAGCAAATATGTGGGGTAAAGTGAGGAAAATACCGCAAAAGGCTGGTTTCGGTTTGAGCGTTAAGTATCACCACCTAACATATACCAGAAACTTGCAAAATATATACGAAAGCCTGTCGCTTTTACATCACTTGAATGGTAACGTATGTTTGTTAGTGTTTTTTTCTGTAATAAGTGAGCTGACATATATATATAGATACAAAAAAAATACAAAATGGCTAAAATTACAGAAATTGTCTCCCACGACGTGAGATTTCCAACCACTTTAGACTCAACAGGCTCAGATGCAATCAACTTTGGAGATTACTCAGGGGCATTTGCTTATATTTACACTGATGACCCCAATTTAACTGGTTATGGTATGACGTTCACCAATGGTTTTGGAAATGATGTTGTTTGTCTTTGTATTGACAAACTCGCTAAGCTATGTGTCGGTAAGGATTTAGACGTCATTTTCAAAAATTTCGGTAAATTTTGGAAGATGTTAGTTTCAGATCCAGCTTTACGTTGGATTGGTCCTGAAAAAGGTGTTATTCATTTAGCTACCGCTGCCATCATCAATGGTTTGTGGGATTTATGGGGCAAAATTGAAAAGAAACCTGTATGGAAGTTAGTTGCCGAGATGGATCCAGAAATTTTAGTTAATTGTATTGATTTTACTCATATTGATGACGCCTTGACTCGAGAAGAAGCTTTAGAGATTTTGAAGAAAGCATCTAATGGCAAAGAAGAAAGAATTCAGCATGCTCTGAACAATACTGCAGTGCCTGTTTATACCACTACCGCAGGTTGGTTAGGTTATGACGACGAAAAAATGAAGAGATTAATGCATGAATACTTGGGTAAAGGCTACAAAATTTTCAAATTTAAAGTTGGCAAAGATTTGGCTGATGACAAAAGAAGATTGAAAATTGCAAGAGACATTCTCGGACCTGACGCTGTGTTGATGATTGATGCCAATCAAGTATGGAACGTTAAACAAGCCATTGAGTGGGTTAGCGAGTTGGCAGAGTTCAAACCTTGGTTCATTGAAGAGCCAACCTCTCCTGATGATGTTGTAGGCCACTCCACAATTCGTAAGGCTTTAAAGCCCATTGGTATCAAAGTTGCGACAGGTGAAATGGCCCAAAATAGAGTGATTTGGAAACAATTGTTTCAATTGGAAGCTATTGATTATGCTCAAGTTGATGCTTGTCGGATGGGTGGTCTAAATGAAGTTCTAACTGTTCTTTTATTGGCAAGAAAATTTGGTGTTCAAGTAGTCCCCCATTCTGGTGGTGTTGGTTTACCTGAATTTACTCAACACATCTCTACTATAGATTATGTCACGGTCAGCGGTGAAAAGTCATTGTTGGAATATGTTGATCATCTACATGAGCATTTTGTTTACCCATCATTAGTGGATCAAAAAGGTTACGTTATTAGCCCCTCAGACCATGGTTATTCAGTCGAATTGAAGGAAGCTTCTTTGAAAGCATACGAATATCCTAACGGCTCATGGTGGAAATCAGAAGAAGCAAAACCTGTAATTAACAGAATACATGGTGATCTATCCGCCTATTTATAACAGGGGAATACTCTTGTGTTATCTATGTACATGTATTAATTCTATAATTTTTTGCATTATGTTCATTAAATAATAAAGTAAGATAGAGATTCGCATAGTATTTGTGATACAAATAATCACTTACTAAAAGTGTTTTAGATGTAGAAACATCCGTACCTTCATTTGGTGAAGTACGTAAAAATCTGTGAGTGTGAGCATACTTTGAGCATACTTGAAATGCTATGCTTCTTTACGTTTTGTTACAATCGATAAATGGCTTGGCCCTTTACTAGACATGACAAAAATTTATGCAAGATTTTCTAATCCGCCTTCCCCATGAACTTCAATGTCTGGTGTTCAAATTTGTGCCCCTGACATATGCTCTTCTCTTTTTAAAAAGCCCAGAACTTCAAAGACTCATTGAAGAAGAAAGACTTCCAAGAGAGAAGGTGACTATTGTATGTGGTGAAATACCACTTGAAGCGGTTCTGGAGTTGCATGGCTTTGCTTTCAAAAATTCCTTACAGAATTGGGATCCGGACATTATATGCTATGAGTCTTATTCGTGCAATCTATTGTTTGATCTCTGGTCTAAACCCTCAAAAACGTATCACTTAGAAGTTCTACATTTACTTCTTCCAAGCATAGATGAAAAACTCATTGCAAAACTCATGGAAAACATCAACTCATTCCAAATATTAATACGAGATATTAGAATAGAAATTTTAAATACCAATGTAAGTATAGCCATCCCTGTTGAAAAATGTGGCATTCTCAAGAACTTTGATAGTAGCAATAGCTCTAACTCGTTTAATCAAACGCTAAAAAGCTTGATTGAAAAAACAAATATCAGATTGAGCAGAAACGACATAAGTGTTCTTGTGGATAAACAGCATGATATAAACTGTACTTTGAATGATGTATGCCATCTGCATGATTACTTGTGGAAATCAAAGTTTAGCACTTCAATTGAAAATTTTGAAATTTGCATCAATAAATTGAGCAGATCTGGATCAATCGCACAAGGCTATGAATTTGAAAACTTTCCAAATATTTCTCAGCTATCACTAGAAGTCTATGTTCCTTGGAAGGTGATAAATAAGTATAGGCTTTTGAAGAAGCTAGAGCTGAGGAAGATTGAATTTGAAGGTGTCCATGTTGTCGATCTTCCAAGTTTATTGGAACTTAAACTGTCTAACTGCTTTGTGGAAAATTTTGACGCTATAACGCTTCAAAGTCTAGAAACATTGACAATTCAAAACTGCTCATGCTTTAAAAAGCTATTGAATCTACCCTACGGTATTCATCAAATAAACTTGAAAGGTAACCCCAATCTTGCTTTAGAAGAGATTTTTCAAATTGGTAAAGTATACAAGCATATAAATAAGGTTTCCCTTGGACCTTTGAAAAGGGATTTACAACTGGATTTGAAGACGTCTACCCCGAATATTAAAACTTTAGATATAAAGTTTCAAATGAAGATGTGGAGTATGTTTCCGTCATTGCTGACAGTTCTTGAAATTGAAGTTTCCAAAGTAGCACAGTTGAATATTAACATCGAAAACTTAAAGAGTCTGGCAACTCTTGTATTAAAACATGGGTTTTTCAAAACAGAGGAGTTCTGTTTTCCAAAATCATTGAAAGTGGTAAGGCTGCTGGATTTAAAGGTTTCTAGTGGCATTGATTTCAGAAATAATATAAATCTCAATGAGTTACTTATTTCTAAGTGTAATTTTGTTTACCGTGGTGAAATTGAGAAATGCTCTGTTAGGTTCTCACAAAACAATTCATTATTCAACTTAGTACTGTTGTCTAATAAAAATTTTGTGACAAAGGACTTACTTAAGTATTTATCTAACCTAGAGGTTTTTGTTTACTTAGAAGACAATAATAACATTAACTCATTCATGAGAAAAAGTTTGAATAACTTGTCAGAAAAACTCAAAGGCCATTTTCACGTTTCAGAACCAAGCAGGAGAGATTATAGAACTCTGAGAGTAGATTTTAACAAACACCAATCACTTTTATATGAAAAATTTGGTAGTGAAAAATTGCCGAATATCTACGATATTACAATTTAGTTTGACTGAGGAATAAATTTAATAGATATTTACATAAAGGGAAAACCAACGAAAGCGTTGGTGTCTATATACATGGTTGAGTACATCAGACTGTTAATGGACCAAATTCTTCAGTAAAAATATTTTCTTTTGAAATTTGGTGAGAAGTTAAGCAGTCAATAATAAAACTTGTAAACTCGGCTTTTCCAATAACCATACAAGTTTCAGTGCCTTGTAAGTTATCGAAATCAGAAGAATTAATTCTTCTGTAGTGAACACTTTCACTTTTCTTTGTTAGGATATTGTCCTCTCTGGTGAGAAACATATTACAATGAAAAAGTTCTGAATAGTGTTTTTGAATGCTCTGTACCCAGGCCAAAAATGCCATTTGAGGTTTTGTCTTATCTGTATAATACAACAAAACCTTTTTATTTTGTGAAAGTGCATATTCTGTGAGCGATATCATAGGAGTAATTCCAATACCTGCAGCAACCAAAATCAAAGGATGATCATTTACCTGGTAAGTTAACTGTCCTATAGGCATAGTCAACTTTATAACATCCCCGAGTTTTAGTTGATCATGAATATAATTAGAAACAACGCCTCCTTGTTCTTTACGTACAGAGATCCTGTAACTATTGCCTAAATCAACTCCACCTGATAATGTGTATTCTCTTTGTGTCACTATATGACCATCACCAGGTTTAACTTTCATTGTGATATATTGACCTGGTAATGGTTTGACATATAATCCATCTTCAGGGACAAATACAACTGATTTTACATCAACTGATTCATCATAAATTTGAGAAACAACGAAGTTCTTATAGCCTTGCCATGCGTTCGACTTACAACTCTGGTCTTCATACAAGCTGCTTTCAGTAGAAATTAAAATATCAGCTAACTGAACATATGCGACTCGCCAAGCTTCCATAAACTCCTCGGAAGCAGAATCGCCTAGCATAAACTTCAATTGATACAATAGACATTCTCCTACAATCTGATAATGTTCTGGCTTAACTTGTAGTCCTACATGTTTTATGGCAACATGTTTGACAAAAGCGCTCAAGGGAGTCAAGTCGTCAATATTCTTGGCGTACTGAACTAAGGCGTGTGCTAAAATTCTTGGTTGTCGTTTTGTAACATGATGAGACAAGTTGAAATACTCTACAACCTCATGATGAGTTTCAAACATATGCTTGTAAAATCCATATGCCAAATCGACGCCTGATTGCTCCAAGACAGGGATTGAAGACTTGATGATTTGCTTTTGAGCGTCGGTGAGTGAGGCGGTTGTCATTTTTTGTTATGTCATTATTATTTAACATTTGCAACAGAAGAATAATAGAAAGATGACACATTTGAGAGTACCATAGGTGTGTTTATATAATGTCTGAAGATTTGACACTATTCTATTAAGTATTTTCCGTCACATGCCAAAACATCAACTAATATAGTTACACACTGTCAAATTATGAACTAATTGAATCAAAAGTGGACTGACTTAAATATTTATTCTCCGTCAAGCGTATAGAGTATTGTTAACATGTCACATCTGAGAATTTCTCCAAGCCATCCATCAAATACCGAACATGAAGTCTCGTTGATCGATTATACCTCATCTAAATGACATGGCATATATTCACAAGAACTGTGTATGTCCCTTAAAATTAAGTGTATATATGTATATATGTTTACACTTAATTTTAGCATGAATCATTTCCCGCCCTGCTTAGAGTTGCGGCTTCTTTTGCCGAACGAGACTTCCTTTTTGCAAAGGACGAACTTCATGAGACGTTAGAGATGTTAAATATATATAAATATATGGCAACTTAGATGGAATCAATTGTGAGCTATTGAAATCTTAAAGATGCCTTTGCTTTTGATGTGTAGGGCTGTCCGGTAATCAGGCTGTACACATAGAAGTGCCACAGACACAAGCGGAAGTTAGTGGGGGGAACTCAGTGTGTTTTTAAGTGTTGCAGATATATTAATAGTCTTTATGGTTTTTCGAAGACATCACACTCTCTTTTTTAATTACGTTGTCTGTGTTTTTTTCTTAATTTGAAACAAAGCATTGTCATTTTCATCCACTGGTAACACCATGACTAAATTACATCCTGACATTGCCTACCATTATGAATCTGGAGTATACAAGCCTAACACGTATCCAAAAGGAGAGTATCTAACGATCAGAGCGATATCTGCTGATTATCCGCCGTTAGAGACAACTAAAAGTTTTAAATTATCACAAGATCCTGCAATAAATGTCCATAACATTGAGACAGGTTCATTGATCATAAAGTCTTCTTATGATAATTATGAGATTCAGTGTACAACATACTTTAACACTGAGTCCGAGAACAATCCATTGATTTTATTCATTCATGGAGGTGGGTTTATTAGTGGAAGCGTTCGAAAATCTCACTATAAACTATTATCATACGCTAGATCTACGGGTTATAATGTATTGGCATGTGATTACAGAAAGGCTCCAGAGTTCCCCTATCCAGTTCCTCATGAAGATTGCTATTCGTGTTTACAATATGCTTATACAAACTCAAAATCATTAAATACTAATCGAGAGAAAATAATTGTGATGGGTGCTTCAGCTGGAGCTTCATTGGCTGCATCAGTTTGTATGCTTGCAGGGCTCAATGGTATTCCCGTTGCTAAGCAAGTCTTATTGTATCCTATGCTGGACCCAAGATCAGTTATAACTCAAGATTCAACCGAGTTACATCAATACATTGCCAAGAATGCTGATTGGACATATAATAACAATTATACAGGGTGGAGCTGTATGTTTGGTCCTGAAAAGTTCCAAAGGTATGTCGAAAGTGGATTTGATATAACCGAGTTAAATGGTATTGAATTATGGGCTATGCCGGCTCTTTTCAAAGAGATTACTGTATTACCAAAGACGTATATCAATATTGGTGAGGTCGATGTCTTTTACCACGAATCCCTTGAATTTCATAAAAAGCTGCTGGACAATGGAGTAGAGTCTATTTTAGATGTTGATGAAGGTTTCACCCACGGCCATGAAGAACTGCTTAGCTATTCCGAGCTGTTGAAATTATATCTCCAGCGTATAAAGGGGATTATGTTGTGAACTAATATATGTCTAAGTAGCCTGGTGGGGGAATCTGATTTGTAGAGTTTAACATAAAGACGTGGTTGTATTATCCCAAACTTATGCTTAGCAAGTAAAATTGATTGTGATCATCCTGATTCACGCTTTACGCAACAAAGATATGTAGCGTATAGTTGAGGGGTGTAATCTTGTGCATCAGTGCACCCTCCCCGGATTTTTGGTTTCGGTGGAGAAGTTGAGGGGCTATATGCGATTTTGCTCTCTGTACCAAGTTCGGTTGTCCTACCAATATTCATGGTCAAAAATTTCGGGCAATTCGAAATATGTATTTCAAATTTATTTGTAAATCTAGGTGGAAAGACTTTCTTAACAGACAGCAATAACATTCAGGAATTTTGTGGCTCTTATTTACAGTATGTATAACATAAACTTAATAAGTTTAAATTTTAGACTTTTACTTTTCGCGCTATACCATTGGGCGTATCCTTTAAACTTCCACCCCTATTACCCCACATTATCTTCACCTCCCCACCGGTGAAAGCCTTTTTGAATCACCGATACATGATTAGCGTACGGTGTTTCAATCCGAATGCACTCTTTGTTATCGTACTCAAAATCAAGAGTCACGCTTGGTAATTCTTAAGTTTTTAAGTCTTATTGCCATCAGATGTGTTACAGCTGCATGAAGCATTGTAACACTTTTATGTGTTATGGGGTATACAGCAAATCAGATCACCGATTCTATAAACACACATATATATATATATATATAGTCAATAAACTTCATTTCGAAATTGGCTTTAGCGTAAATCTCAATTGTTTACCCCTTTTGTTTTTCCTTGTAGCACAAAATTATTTCTGTTGCAAAAGGTATTCAAAAAAACACAATGGCAACACATATTGAGGACACAGAGGACCCAACTTCTGCAGTTGTGGTTGAAGGAGAGAAAGATGAAATAGATTTCAAAGTTGGAGAAAATGCGGTTGAAGCTCAAATTGCTACAATCGAAGAGCACAAGCTAACCTTAATGCAAGGTATTAGAAAATATCCAAAAGCGGTCTTTTGGTCTGTTTGGTTTTCCACTGCTTTAATTATGGAAGGTTTTGATCATGCATTTGTTAGTGGTTTCTTTGCTTTCCCCAAATTTCAGGAAAAGTATGGAACTTTGACCGCAGATGGCAGCTACCAAATTCCTGCTACTATGCAGTCTGCTATTGGTAATGGTATCAGTGCCGGTGAAGTTGTAGGTTTGTTATTGAATGGTTATTTTTCTGATAGGTTAGGTTACAGAATCGTAATGATTGCCTCTTTGATTATGATGATTGGCTTTGTCTTTATTCAATTCTTTGCATCAAATTTAAAAATGTACTTAGGTGCTGAAATCTTGTTAGGTATTCCTTGGGGTGTTTTCCAAACATTAACTACAACATATGCTGCTGAAGTTTGTCCACTTGTCTTAAGACCTTACCTCACTATGTTAGTAAGTTTATGCTGGAGTATTGGTTACCTAGTTGGTTCTGGTACCCTACGTGGTTTCTTAAAAATGGACAGTAAATGGGCTTATAAGATTCCATTTGCTTTACAATGGGTTTGGCCCATTCCATTAATTATTGGTATCTATCTAGCTCCAGAGTCCCCATGGTGGTTGGTAAGAAAAGACAGACTTGATAAGGCTAAGGCTGTTGTTAGACGTCTTTTGGTAACCAAAAATCAAGACGTTGCTGCTACGGAAGATGAGGTCGACCAACAAGTTGCAATGATGGTATATACAAATAATATTGAGGAGGAATTGAACAAAAATTCAAGATATATTGATTGCTTCAAAGGAATTGATTTGCGCCGTACTGAAATTTGTTTATGGGTATATGCAATTCAAGAACTTTGTGCTCCCTTACTTGGTAACTCGACTTATTTCTTGGAGCAAGCTGGACTTCCCACTGACTATTCATTTGATTTTTCATGTATTCAATATGCCTTGGCCATTGTTGGTGTCTTTATATCTTGGTACCTTATTAGTCATTTTGGTAGACGTACATTGTATCTATGGGGTACTGGTATCAACGTCGGCGCAATGTTTATTATTGGTTTTTTGGGTATTCCTGATGTAACAAAACATACATCGGTTGCATATGGTATCGGTGTTATCTTGCTGGTAGAGTATTTCTTATTTTTTATTACCATTGGCCCTCTTTGTTACACAATTGTCACCGAAATTCCATCCAATAAGTTAAGAACTAAAAGTGTGGTTCTTGCAAGAGCGTTGTATAATGTAATTGCTATTGTTGTTGGACAATTAGTTCCTAGAATGATTCAAAAGGCTTCATGGAACTGGGGTGCAAAATGTGCATTCTTGTGGGGTGGAATCCTTCTTATTAGTTTTATTTGGGCATTCTTTAGATTACCTGAAACAAGAAATAGAACTTTTGCTGAAATGGACATCTTATTCAAAAATAAAGTTCCTGCAAGAAAGTTTGCTAAGACATATGTTGATATTGCTAACGAAGAAGTCTATGATGAAGAAAATTGAGCAGTTCTAATTAGTAAATTAGCTATTTAGTTGCTTTAATTACTCGTTGATTTATTTACTATTATCAGCTTCTTAATTTATTAGTTTATTAATTACTTTATTTACTTATTTATTTATTTATTTATTTATTTATTTATTTATTTGTTTGTTTGTTTATTTATTTGTTTATTAAATTATCACTTTATCGAATGTATTAGAAAAAAGTTGTAAGACGCACCGAAAAACAAGCGTTAGATACACAGTGAATATAAAAATTGAACACAATAAGAGAATGTGGCAGCTTCTTCAATTTGACATTTTTATGTTGGAACCACCGATTACATTTCACTGAGCCTATCACATTATACCATACAGGTACACCCAGATCAGTGAGCGTATCTGTAATCCAACCTATCTGCTCCTTTGTCAAGGGTAGTCGATATGTATTCCTGTTGCTCTTCAGGGGTTAATGCATTCCATTTTTCTGCCCTCTTTTTGTTGATTTGAATGTAAAAGTATTTAGTAAATAGCATAAGAGGAATCATTGCAATTGCAACACCCAATAACACGGCATTTCCCTTGTGATAAAGAGGAGCATCAGAAGGTTGATATATATTTGAAGAGATAATGGAACCCGCTTGAACAAACATGTTATAAACAGACGCACTCACAGTTCTCGTTTTTATACTCTTGGAATTACGTGAGCACCATGAAACACAGATTGCATGGATGTATGGATTTCCTAATATCAAAGTGGCAATTACCCAAGTTGGCCAAGCGTCGACTAAAGCGCCTTTCCAAAATCTTAAAGCAATTAACAAAGGTACTGTATACAAAGGTTGGAAAAGACAAACAAATGACCTTTCATTGATGACCTCACTAAACTTTGTAATTATAAGTAAGAAGATAATGTGAATGACATTGTAAGGTATTGCAAGAAGGTTGACATGAAAAGTACTGAACCCCATATTTTTCAATACTAAAGTAAGATATGCCGTTAAGGTTCCCGTAGGTAAATAAGCAACAACACCAATTATATAAATTGGCCACAGGTGCCAGTCCATAATAGCCTCATATATCATTTTTAAAGTAAGACCTTGTCTGTTGTGCATATCGCCTTTAGTTGGATCATCTCTCAGTACTCTATTCACCACAATCTTTTCCTCGTGCTCCGTGAACCATCCCTTCTTGTTCCATGGTTTCTTAGTTTGAACTACAGAAGGAACCATCAAAAACCCAGCTATAACGCCAATTATCAAAGTAAATAAACCTTCAATCAAAAACAGCCAAGCCCATCCACTCATTCCTCTGATGCCTCTCATGTGGAGTAAACCATACGCAGCAATTGAAGAGAGAATCTGTGCTGTGGATAATGCTGTCCAAAAAAAAGATAGCCTAACAGTAAGTTCAGAGCTAGTATAAAAATATGACATCCATAAAATTAGATCTGGAATGAAACCACCTTCAAAAATACCCAAAAACGCTCTGGCTGCATAAAAGCCTGATTTACTTTTCATTGAAGCTTGGGAAATCGTAACAATGGACCACAAAATCATTTGAATTGGAATCCAAACATCAGGTCCAAGTCTCTTAGAGACCAGTTGTGAAGGAAGCTCTGCACATAAAAAGCAAACATAAAAAATAGTATTACCATAATTATAGTTAGCAGTCGTCATTCCTAAATCTTGGAGCAAATTATCAGATACCGCTTGAGACAAATTGATTCTGTCAACTTGTAGAGCTACAAACATGAAACAAGCCAAAAATGTTACCTTCCATTCTAGTTTACGAACAATTTTTTTCTCTTCAGCTGGCGACCAAGTAAAACTTGGGTCAAAATGATCACGACATTCGTATTCACTATTTTGATACAGATCGTGGTAATGTTTGGCTACAATTGGATCAAGAAAAGGGTTAGCTTTTAGTGATTTTTGAGAGTCATCATCAATGAAACTTTCTAAATCGCTTTTGGAGTTTGTGCTGATTTGTTCAACTGCGGTGGATTCAGTTTTCTTTGACATTGTACAACAATTGTAGCTTGTAGGGAGTTAGTCTTTAGAAGGGTGTGTGAAGTTTCCATCATGCAAGAACTTTTCAAGAATATTTGCCAAATTTATAGGCTATTTTTTTTATCTGTTCTATAAAGTGAGGCGTATTGATAATATGTCAGCATTACGATGTAAAATAAGCTTATATTGAACAATTGGCTACTTGAACCACAAACGAAATGATAAAACTGATAAGCAACAGTAAACGCATTTTTAAACTCACGTGACTTTGTCTCAACACTCCTACACAATTTTGCAAAAAGTGGCTTCTTGGCTGTGATAACGCAACGATCTGGTGATACACATCAAACTGTGGGGGACCTTTCAAGGTGTGGTTCAAATCATAGTCTATGTCAGTACCATGGCATGTCTACTGTATCAGCCAATCAGACGACAAATATTAGGTCAACTGATGTTTGATAATTCTTTTGTGGCTAGCAGCCACCACAGAATTGCATCATAATTTTCTTTTATTTTTAAGGCACAATGCTGCAATTCGTGTGTAATTTCACGTCTTTATTGAATATATAAATAGCTTTCTATCCCCATTCGTAGATTTGAAATGTTGGTTACGTTTTATAAAGGTGTCATCATTAAATCTACAAAACCTATAATACATTTTTTGATATTAATCTAATTATTAAATATGCCCATTGTTGAAAGCAGAAGCACAGATATTCATTTCAGAAAGGAGCAAGACTCCGTGGTCAATGGAATCTATACTGTCTCCAAGAAAGAAAGAGATGAGTCACTTTATCCTGAATTCTTACCAACCTGGGATCCATCCCAAAAGTTTCCTAAATTGCTTCCTTTCAATCATGTCGACCGTGGATTGTTTGGTGATGCCGAATTCAAACATTTATTTGCTGACGCTGAAGGGCCAGTTGAGTACAAGCAAATCACGCCCAAACTAGGTACAGAAATCACTAGTGGTATTTCCTTATCTCAGCTCTCACCAAAAGCAAAAGATGATTTAGCTCTACTTGTTGCACAACGTGGAGTTGTGGTTTTTAGAAATCAAGATTTCAAAGATAAAGGTCCCGCATTTGCCAAGCAATGGGGATCTTATTTTGGTCCATTGCATGTTCATCCAACATCTGGTGCTCCACAAGGATTTCCTGAATTCCATGTCACCTATAGAAGATCTGATGCTGACGAGTATAAAAAGACATTTGCCAACAGAATAAACAATGTCACTTATCATTCCGATATTACCTATGAGTTACAACCTCCTGGGATCACGATTTTTACTATGCTTCAAACACCACCAAGTGGAGGTGATACAATCTTTTCTGATGCGATTGAAGCATATGATAGACTTTCTCCTACTTTTCAAGAGTTGATCGATAATTTACAAGTAGCCCATACTTCCAGGGATCAAGCTTCAGATTCTGCACTGCATGGTGGTATTCAAAGAAGAGAAGCTGTCGACAACATTCACCCATTAGTTAGATGGCACCCAGTTTTGAAAAGAAAGATGCTTTTCGTTCAAAATTCATTTTGTAGAAGAATTATTGGTCTGAAAGCTGAAGAAAGTGAAAATCTTTTAAACTTTTTAATTAAACATGTTGAGACCTCCTTAGACATGCAATTAAGGGCAAGGTGGGAACCTGGTACTGTTGTTATCTGGGATAACAGGAGAGTTGCGCACTCTGCAACTGTCGATTGGGATCAGCCTCAGTCTAGACACTGCTTTAGAATTACTCCTCAAGCAGAAAGACCAGTTGCAAATGAGGAGGAATATAAGAATTGGTCCGCCGAAAAAGAACTGAAAGCGCAACAGTATGTAGACAAAGTTCTAGCACTGGATCCTGCAAATGCTACTGAGCTATGGGAAGCCGTCAGAAAATAGTATACATATCTAACTTATATTATACTAATGTAATTCGCTCAGTGAATAAACTTATTAAATTTGTTTTCTATTTTCAAGTGATGAGTTTATATATAAAAATTCATTCATACTATGTCTTAAACTGTTTTAACGCTGACGTGTGGTAACAATAGTCGAGGATTAATTACCCGGAAGCACAATGTATAAACCCGCTAATGATTCTGACGTTGACACCGCTCAAGCACTCTTGACACGGCGTTCTCGGCCGCATTTCTGCCGCTTTGCTAATTTTTTCGCAAACACCTATTGTGTGTATAGTTAACCTCTCGCCCAGTAATTTTTTACATCAGTTTAAGGAAGTTAAATTCGCATTAATTTTACATTAATGGGTAAGACTTAAAAGCACATAAAGAAACGCAGGGCAGAACTATGCATGAAACATTTCGAGATCCCAGCGCAATTTTTGTTTTTTGTGCATTTTTTTCTTTTTTTATGCAGTCTCCCCGTTGACGCTAAAGGTACCTTATCGGTATTGTGTTGACCTAAATAGGTTTATCATGAAGTACGCTTCTTGCGATAACTAAACATCAAACGCAAGTTTCTTTGATGTTAGAACTAGATTAAATACGCATCAGTTCTGCCTTTTTGGTTTCGATGCATTATTTGAACTATCAATGTTACTAAGTCGCTAATGATCATAGATTCCAGATATGAGTAAGGATATTGAACCTGTGAAAAGTAGCAAATCATTGAAGAGTATCAAAAGTCAGATCAATGAAGAAAAGAACATTGAGACTCTTGAGAAATTTGGTTATAACCAAGAACTGAATAGAAGTTTTTCAACTATTTCTTTAGTTGCTTTTGGTATTGTCACTTTAACGCCGCCTTCGGCCATAGCTAATACTCTTACCACGCCATTAACAACAGGTGGCGCTCAAACATTAGTATGGGGTTATATTATAGTGTCAATTTTCACTATAATTGTAGCTATATCATTAGCTGAGATTGCAGCATTATTTCCAGTTGCAGGAGGACCTCTTTCTTGGAGTTATCAGCTGTCTTCTAAAAAGTACAGAATTATGACCTCATGGTTCACTGGTTATTTTAACATTTTTGCTCAAATTGCTTTTGCCTGTTCAGCAGCAGTACAAGGAACTGTGATGATTTTGGGTATGGTATCTGTGACAAATAGTTTATTTGTAATCAAAAGCTACCATATAGTTCTTGTATCGATTGGTTTCATTGTCCTTTTCACGTGTACTAACATTTTTTTGAACAAATACCACTCGAATTCTTCCAGCTTTTTATTGATCTATAACTTAGTCACAGTTACAGTCACAATTGTTGTTTTGCTTGCAACCGCTGACTATAGGCATGACGCAGAATATATTTTTACACATTACTCAAACGAAACAGGATTTTCTTCTCATGGCTACGTGTTCATTTTAGGCTTACTTCAGTCTGCATATACATTTACTGGATATGATGGTGTGACGCATTTGGCAGAAGAAGCAGAGGGAAGAGCATCAGAAGTGATTCCCAAAGCTTTAGTTACGGTTGTGGTTTCTGGAATCATTTACGGGTTTATTTTTGTTATAGTTATCTGTAGCGTGTTAGGAGACGCTGAAAGTTTAGTAGAATCTGCCACTGGATCTGCATATATTCAATTGGTGATAAACTGCACAAACAATAAAGCTGCTACAATCATCATAACACTATTCCCTACTCTGGCCGCTTTGTTTGCAGCAGAGACAATGACCCTTGCAAATTCAAGAACTATCTATGCCTTTGCAAGAGACGGGGCATTCATCTTTCCAGGGTTCTTTTCCAAAGTGTCCAGTAGATTTGAGGTGCCAATTCCTGCTTTACTTTTCTCTGCTGCAATCCAAATCATAATCACTATTCTTTATTTTTCATCTCCTGTCGTCTTCAATACCTTTATCTCTCTTTGTACTATAGGACATGAGATTTGTTATCTTATTCCTATAGCATGTATGCTTCTCTATGGAAGATCAAGACTTCCTGAAGATAGACCTTGGAGTTTAGGTAAATGGGGTGTCTTTCTGAATTTAATAGCAGTAACATGGCTATTGTTCATATCAATTACGATGTGTTTTCCAACAGTTTACCCTGTAACTAAAGCCAATATGAATTATACTGTTGTCATTCTCTTCGGTGTTGTTTTTTACGCAATTGTGATATGGTTTATACAGGGTAGGAAGACATATAAAGGCCCTAGCGATGCTATAGAAACTGTCATCACTGTAGATGCTACTGAAGAAGATGAGAAGGCTGTTTTGAATAATGATTTTTAGGATGCATGAAGTCGTGTATTGTATATTTCAACGCACCATGTTTTCCGCTACACTTAAAAAATACGTTAATTTTTAAAAATAAATATAGTTTGCCAATCGCTAAGTACCTTTGCAAGAAAAAGATTTATACTACAAAAAAAAAGATCAATGACAAAGAGCCATTAGAGTGCCAATTTTTGATCCATCTCACCAGCAAAACTCAAAGAAATGTGATTTAGAAGATCCATGATTATAATGATTTTATAGGAACTGCGATAACTCATGCGTAAAACTGTAATAGACAGCTGCTCATCAGGTATCTGAAAATTTCAGCGTGATAGTGTGCTTTATGACATCATTTAATGTTGTGAGTTTTAAGAGCTGGTAATCTAAGATACAAATTTAATTTAGTAAAATTGTTGTAAGCAATTTAGATACAAAAGAAAGATTAGAAATGCCTTGATTCAGAATCCCTATACATCAAATAGTACACAGCTTCTAAACCAAGTGGGTTGGAAATTTCCATCTTATTACTTATTTAATTTAGTAAAATTGTGGTGGTGGTGGTGGTGGTGGTGGTGGTGGTGGTGGTGGTGGTGGTGGTGGTGG